>JAQPPZ010016766.1:1200000-1690000 GCA_028583015.1 Wollemia nobilis | reverse complement strand
CACACAATAAGATAAAAAACCACAACACAAACCACATAGAAAAAACACAAGAACAACATAACAAAACACAAACATGACAAAAACAACAGAACACTACAAAGACATAACCAACAAAAACATGAAAAACAAAAACAACCAAAACCTAAAAAATTAAAAAATAAAAATAAAAAAACAACCAACAATAGACAATAAACAAAAAAAAAAACATAGAAAACACTCACACACAAAAACATGAATTAACACAAACATACAGAAACACAAGAACAAGAACAATAACAAAAAACACAAAAAATACAAAACAACAAAAACACAAGAACAACAAAAAACAACACAAAGAACACAAAAACAAAACAAAAAAACACACACACCTCAAAAAACTAAACAAAAAATAAAAAAAAAAAATAAACATAACAATGACCTTTCTAGACCAAAAGACTTTTAAGGCAAGAATCAAGAGAGGAAACAAAAGAAAGAATAGTTTGAGCTAGGGAACTAAAACACCCTGACCGAACCAAAGAGAAGCAAAAATAAAGCAAGAAGAAACTAGGTACCTTCAGAACTGGAGCCATCCAAAGAAATGATAGAAAGAAGAGCTTCCCTTATTTGTGAAGCCCACCATCTAGGAGGGTGGCCATAACAAGTAAGATCACCTTTGTCCAAAGCCCAATTAGCTAAAGCATCAACACTCTTGTTTTGATCTCTGACCACATGATTGTAATCAACTTTCAAAAATCCCATATGGATTAATTGAATCTTCTCAATAATTCTTTTTATTCTCCAATCAACCTTATGATTCTTAGAAGGAGTCTTCAAAATATTAATCATGAGTTGAGAGTCAGACTCAACTAACACCTTTTCCCATCCAACCTTAGTAGCCTCTTGAAGGCCTCTGAGGATACCATACCCCTCGGCAAGGTTATTGGAAAGAATACCCAAATTCTCAGCAAAAGTAAAAACCAGGGAGCCATATGAAAGTCTACCAATTCCTCCCGCACTAGCTTTTCGAGGGTTCCCTCTAGAGGCTCCATCGGTATTGACTTTTCCAAAATCCTTAGGAGGAGGTTGCCAATTTCTTGTCCTATCCATCTTACAAATACTCACATTCCCTTTAAGTTGGTTGCCCTTAGAAGATTTAATCTTCAATATTTGCATCACTTGATCCCATCTTTGGTGGGAGTTTTGGGGGTGATTAAGGAGTTGATGGACTGATTCAACTAAGTTGGCTATGGTCTTTTGCCAAATATAGTGAATATCCTTCCTATCTTGATTAAAAATTTGATTGTTCCTTTCATTCCAGATATTCCAAAGAAGAATGGTAGAACCCATCCAAACTAACTGCCTAATAAAATGATCAACACCCTCTTGTTTAGGCCAATCCCTCCAAAGTTGTTCAAAAGTAAAAAAATTGGACCATTGTAAGCCAAGTAAAGTGGCCATTCTCCTCCATAGCTCAGAGGCTAAAGTACACTCAATAAAAATATGGTTGAGAGTTTCTACATTCTCTCCACACATTTCACATCTAAAAGGGCCATGAAAACCATGCTTCATAAGTTGCTCACCAGTAAGCACCCTACGATGCAATAAAATCCAAGTAAAGAACCTCACCTTAGGCTAGAGCTTTTGAGCCCACAACCGAGAAAAATATGTCAGAAGATTGGTTGGGATTATTATGGCATAAGGTCAAATAACCTTGAGCAACTGAATACTCACCCTTAGTAGTGTTGTTCCATCCAAAACAATCTTTTTCATGGGACCAAGAGAGAGATCTCATATGAAGGATGCCTTGGATATCTTGTCTTTGCCTTTATGGGATTTGAATAGGTCAATCCTCAATAGGGATCCAATATCTACCAACCTTTGAATTACCAGTATGGTACCAACAATAATTAGCCACCTTTATCCAGTTAGCTTGGTGAAGCTCCTCCATCCAAGGCCTCCAATCGAGAAACTGAGTTATCAAAGGCTTGTGACCATCCCAAGAATCTGTCCAAAAATTTGCCTGTTGACCATTATGAATGATCCAAAATAAACTTTTCTTTATCAAATCCTCACCAGTCTTAAGAACTGCTAAAATGGGAGAACCTTTGGTAGGAAGTTGATAGCGAACAAGGTCTTCAGGACTTTTGTTCTCAGCATATTTAGCACGAAGATTATTGGCCCAAAGAGCATTGGGGTTATGCAACATCCTCCAATATAATTTAGCAACTAAAGCTTTGTTGTTATTAATAGAAGACCGGAATCCTAACCCCCTTCATTCTTAGGAAGACATAAAGTGTCCCATTTCACCAAGGCCTATTTTCTTTTCTCCTTAGTACCACTCCAAAGGAATCGATGACTGATTTGATCCATTTCTCGAAGAACAACCTTTGGGATATTCAACACGAAAGAAACATAAATAGGAATAGCTTGAAGGACTGATTTTACCAAGGTGATTCTACCCCTAGAAGAAAGCCACTTATTGGTCCACTTTCCAATTTTCTTCTTGACTTTGTCCAACAACCAATTCCAATCTTTTTTTCTGCCTTTGAATATTGATGGGAATACCTAAATAAGTGATCGGAAGGGAGGTCTTCTTATATCTTAATTTATCCAAGACCATGGATTCCTATCTGGTAGAGTAGTGAAAGAAAATAACTTTAGATTTGTCTTCATTGATCAACTGCCCAGTAGCCTTAGAAAAAAAGCTAATGATTTGCTTAATATTAGAAGCTTCCTTAACTGTAGCTTTACCTAAAAGAGTAGAGTCATCAACAAATTGAAGATGAGAGATAGGTCTAGCTCCATGAGCAATGGTAACTCCCTCAAGGGTTTTGTTTTCCCTCTTTTTGGTTATAGTCCTACCCAAGCATTCAACAAGAATGATTAATAAATAAGGGGATAGCGGGTCACCTTACCTAATACCTCTGGAAGCTAGGAACGATAGAGAAACCAAATTGCCTCAAAACTTTGATAAGGAAGTGCCAATCCACTCTTTCATAAGCTTTGGATAAGTCTAACCGAATGAACATGGAAGGAGATTTTTGCATATCCATGGAATGGATGGCTTCCTGAGCAAGAACTATCTCATCTACTATTTGAAGCCCTTCCACATAACCCCCTTGTTCAGGGGAAATAATCTTATGCAAAAGAGACTTCAACCTTTTTGCCATGATCTTAGTCATGATTTTGAGAAGAACATTACATAAAGCAATAGGTCTAAAAGTTGAGATATGATCAACCTCTTGAGCTTTTGGAACAAGAGTAATATAAGTTTTATTGATAACCTTCAAATTTTCTTTGGCTTTCCTGGCTTCTTCCACCACCTCTAATAAATCAGCATGAAGGATATCCCAGAACTCTTGGTAGAACTCAATGGGAAAACCATCAGGACCTGGGGTTTTCCCTTTTTGCATTTTAAAAACTACCTATTGAAGCTCATTGATAGTAATAGGAGCAGTCAAAATAGAGTTCTCCTCAGAAGTGATAAGAGAAGGGATTGCTTGAAGAATATTTTGTTGAGAAGCTGAGTCAAGAGGAGTAGCAGCAAAAAGATTGGAAAAGTAATCGACAACAATAGAGTTCATGCCATCCCAAGTATAGACAACATCTCCAGAATCTGATTTCACGGAAGAAATAAAGTTGTGAGATCTTCGAGCTAGAAGAGATTTGTGGAAGAAATTTGTGTTTTGATCTCCTTCTTTGAGCCATTGAATTCTAGATTTTTGCTTCCATAAGAGTTCTTCTCTTTTTTCCCATTCCTCTAACTAAGTTGTGAGTTTAATTTCATATGCACTTCTATTCTCTATGAGGCCATCTAAACGAATTTTCTTATTCAAATTTTCAAGTTGAGCAATAACTTCATGTTTTTTTTATGAACATCCCCAAACTCCTTCCAGTTCCAAGTCTTGATTTTGGATTTAATGTATTGCAGTCTTTTGGAAAAACAAAACATCTTAGTCCCATACCTAGGCTTACCTTCCTTCCACCATTGTTGCACACGAGGTCTAAAGGAACTATCTCTGAGCCACATTAATTGAAAATGAAAAGGAGAGAAACTCACATTGGTTTTCCACATTTCCACCATGATAGGCTAGTGATCCGAACCAACATTGTTAAGAGTCTTCACTTTAGGAATGTGACCATGGATTAAGAAATTTTCAGAGAGCAAAAACCTATCCAATCTCTCCATTATACAAGCTAAGCCTTGCCTTCTATTAGACCAAGTCATAAGGCCATTATTTGGTTGGATGTCCACAAGATGGAGGTTTGCAATATATTCACTCATGAGGTCAGTGCTTTTGTCCAAATTTCTATTTCCCCCCATTTTCTCATCTAGAGAGAGGATGGTATTGAAATCTCCTCCGATCAAGATCCAAGCTTCAGGAAAATGAGAGATAATATGAGTTATATCCTTCCACTGTCTTCTTTTTTCCTCCAAAGAAGTCGAAGCATAAACAGTAATGCAAAGCATAATTTGGTTGGAATGTCTACTTTGAATAGCTATAGCCAAAAGACCCCAACTACCAACCATATGGTGAATAACTACCTCTTTTGGGTCCCAAAGACAAGCAATGCCACCAGAAGTCCCTTGGGAACTAAGGGAAACCACTTTTCCAGCTGGCCAAATTTTACTAGAAATTGAGTCCATATCCTCCATTGACATCTTCGTTTCTTGAAGGAAAACAAGATGTGGATGATTTATCTGAATCATTCTTCTAATTTCATTTTGTTTTGAAAGACTCCCTTTGAGTCCTCTAATATTCCAAGTGATGATCTTCATTAATACCAAGGCTAAAAAATTTGGGAAGGGCATTAATCTTACCTTCCTCTACAAGCTTTTCACCTTCTTTTACCATATGATATTGATTGGTCTTGCGACATGCCTTTTGATTAGAATCCATCTTCAGTTTTTTTCCCTGTTTCTTGACTTACTCCAATTGAATCTGAGATGGCTTCTAACCTTGAAGAATGCTCGTACACAGCCAAAATTTTACTAGAGGGTTCAAAAAATTCTATATTGGGACCTGTATTATTTGAAGTTTTGACATTTAAAAGATTGTTTTTCTTGTGTAAATTTTCTCCATTTTTTTTTGTTGAAAACCTTTGATTTGTTGGTTTGTCTCCGAGTTCTTCCCTTCATCTTTAAATTGTGTTTCTAAGATTTTTGTTTCCATTATTTCCTCTTCCTCACTTGGGACATCATTTGTGGAAAGGATTTCAAACATATTAGCAGATGACTTTGATTGATCCTTCATAACTGGTTTTTTCGAGTGTTCTTCTTCTTAGGCATTTGGAAACATGTCGAGTTTATATCTTCTTTCTTTTGATCAGGAATTTTATTTGGGCAAGCACTAGCCAAATGACCATATTCATGGTAAATTCTACAACGAAAAGGAATGTTCTCATAGTCCACTACTTGCTCCCAAGTGTCTTCCCCAAATTGTAATGTGATCTTTTTAGGTAGGGGTTTGTCAAAATCCATTAAAACACAAATCCGAGCATAAATAATATGTTCAAAATTTTGAGTACAATCAACAATCATCATAAAAGTTCCTAAAGAGTTTCCAATTGAAGAAAAAATAGTAGGATTCCAAAATTCAATAGGGAGGCCAAAGAGTCTAACCCACACGGGAGCTGTAGAAGGCATCTCTTCTTCGGATTTAAATTTAGTATGCCAGGGCTTCATGAAAAGCCTTGCCCTTCCAAAAAACCAGGGACCCCCTTGAAAATTTTTCTCTCTATCTTCATTATTAGCAAATAAAACAAGAAAATAACCATTTGGATAAATAGAGATTTGTAACTCACCTTTAGTTTTCCAGATTTTTGCAGCCCAAACTTTGAAAGTAGATAGGCTCGAACGAAAACCCATGAACCGACAAATTAGTCCTTTTTTTCCAGATCTTCAATGCCAGTATGAATGTTACCCATATCAAGCTTAACAATAGGAGTTCCATCAACTGCTTTAAGACATCCTGACTCCATTTTCTTGGGATCAATCTTAGGCATTCTTAGAGGTTTATGGGAAGCCCTAAGATTAATATTAGCATTGGGCTGAGGCTTTCCACCACGGAGGGCATCCCTAAAATTTATTTTTGGGGCTGATTCTTCGAAATTCTTACCCTTGACAGGGGTTTTCATAGTAGATTTATTTTGTGGGTGCACCTTAGCACCAGATTCACTTGAGATATGAGCCATTTTTTGATCATACGCTTGAAACTTATTTCGTGATCTCTTTAATCTTTGCCCTAGATGCCATGGAAAGGTATGGTTTTCACTTTTATTTTGTGCAACAAATTGGAAGCCGTTGTCACTCAAGTTCACAACATGATCTGTTGAAAGATAGATTTCTAACCCATCTTGGATCCCCTGCAACATATCCTGCTAAAATATTGAGTATAAACCACAAAGATATTGGTCGCTAGGGCCCGAAGGCCCTAAAAACCAACCTCTGGAGCTGCTTGCACTCAACCCAGATGAAACCCTTGCACAACCACTTGCCAAAAATATCGTTCACACATAGGGATGTACTAGGATTTGTGTTGCTCAAAATGATCTAAAAATTGGTGGAGACATTCTACCCTCAAAATTACAGCTCAATCTGAGTCCGGATGAGTGAAATATGGTTGAAACAAGTTTGACAGTTTAGGCAGTCCTGCAAAAAATGTCCCTCCTCAATCAGCTTCTTCTTCATCCGCGAGTTATGTTTAGTGTTTATTCTTTTATCCCTTCTTGTTCTAATTGACGATCCTTAATTATTGGGCATATTCTAGCCAAATGTCAATGAGTGTGGCACACCCTACATTTGAATGGAACAATCTCATAATCTAGTTGTTGGATCCAAATAAAATCCCCTATTTTTAGGTCTATATCTATTGGAAGAGGTTTATTGAGGTCCATTCCTACACAAATCCTAACAAAAGTTGTTGATCCTCCTAAAATTGTTTCTATTGATCTACCTTGATAATTTCCTAGTAAGTTGCCTATTGTCTCGAGTATCTCTTCTTTTCAAAATTCAAGGAGAAGGACAAATAATACTACCCATATTGGTACTTTAGTCAATTCCACCCTCAGGTCGAATCCCATCTTCCATGGTTCCAAGAATACTCTCATTGCCCTATGATGATATGACCCTCCCTCAAATACTTTATGTCGGTCTACAATTGACATGAACACAAATTAGGAGAGTTAGAATCTCATATTCGCCTTCCAGATTCCATTGTTTCCTTATCCAAATGTGGAGGAAGTGCATGGATGGTCTGAAAACCATGAATTTACCTATTAGATTGTGTTTTATCTTAAAATTTATCTTAGGTTATCAAATCCTCTGTTATTTCCAATACTAGTATTTATTTTTCTTGTGGTAAATATTTGTTCATCCTTCTAGATAGAGAATCCTCCTTTTATCGCTTTCCCATGGTGTTTATGATTGTTCTTGCCTATGTTTGATGGTCGCTAAAGCTATATTGGGTTCTACATTGTTGGAAATATTGAGTTGTCATTGATTTCAAAGGGTGCATGGTATTCAAGGTATAAATATTCTTAAAGAGTAATGAGTTCACAAGGTTAGACAATGGAAGGCAAGCATATATTTTAGATGAAGCAAAGCAAAGAAAGAGTAATGAGTTCACAAGGTTGGACAATGGAAGGCAAGCATATATTTTAGATGAAGCAAAGCAAAGAAAATATTCAAGCAAAGGAATATAATATTTAAATATCATATTTAAATATTATAAAGAGAAATTCAAAAAGATTTAAATTATAGAAGGCTTTGGACAAAGGTTTACTTGGAACAAAAAGATTTAAATTATAGAAGGCTTTGGACAAAGGTTTACTTGGGACAAAAATATTATAAAAGGCTTTGGACAAAGGTTTAAAAATTAAAATATTATAATATTTAAATCCCAAGATTTAAATATTATAACACAAAGAAGTTTAAATTTAAAAAGGCGCCATTGTCATTGAGAGAATATATAAAGTCATAAATTTATGGAAAAAATATCGGTCGATGTTCCTTGGTGGAAATCAAAGTACATATATAAAAGGGGAGCAATAATTCACTTGGACTACGATTTGGATGTGCAAAATTTGAAAAATCCTTTCGTGCGAAAATTCATGAAGTGCAGAAGACAAGACTGGAAGGCGCAAAGTTTTAGAGGCAGACATCAAGGTTCATAAAGAAAAATCATGCGTGGATATTTCCATCTAGGTGGCTAGCCCATATGGTAGCCTAGCCTATGCTAGGGTGTGGTCGAATAGGAGGTCTTAGGGTTGATTCACGATGGTACTGTTTTGTTGTGATTTTGGACAAAAATGTATACAAAGAACATTTCAACAGAAAAATTGTGCGATTTGGTTCCCGTTCGAATGACTAGCCCAAACGACAGGCTAGCTGGCGCTAGGGCATGGGCGAGTAGGAGGTCTCGGGGTCGATTCATGACGACAACCTTTTATAGTGAGTTTGGGCAGAGGAAAAAGATTTTAAAATAGAGTTTGTATGCCTTTGTGTTCAACAGCTGGGGTAGCTCAGCTGGCAACCTAGCTTACACTAGGATGTTAGGCTACTTGAGGTCATGCGTTCAATTTCAATCCATGGTTGTGTTTGGTAAAGGTAAATATTTTTTTATTAATTTAAATTTAGGGAGACAAGGTTTTATGTTTTATTGTGCATTATTAATTTTGGGTGTTATAAGGGTTGATAGTGTTTTATTATGCAAAATTAATAAGAGAAAAATTTAAGGGATATTGTTGTGTTTTCAAAGTTGTATTTGGCATTTTATAGAAAGGAGAAATAAGGTGTAATTGTGATTAATATTATATTGTATTTGGTATTTTATAGAAAGGAGAAATAAGGTGTAATTGTGATTAATGTTATATTGTATTTGGCATATTAAAAAGGTGATTTAATATTTGTGCAAGAAAGAGAAAATTACTAACCAAAATTTTGAAGGAACAAAAAGAGAACTATTTTTGTAAAGAGAGGTTTGGAAAGCTCATCATAATCATTGAGGCAGATTTAGAGGTATGGTGATTTAATTCCTTTCTCAAGATGGTTTTATTTAAGAAAAATATTTTTGTTGTCATAAGGTTGGAGGTATAAGGAATTATTGGATGTGCATTGGTTTTGATTGAAATTGGGAATAAATTGATAAGAGTTATAGATTAGTTTTGAGAGCAAATTTGTGCATTATTCATGATTGATTTTGGGAGTAGATGAAAAGGATAGACTTGTGCATTGTGATTGGTTTTGAAGTGAAGGTGCAAATCAACAATTACTAGGTTAGTTATCAAGTGCTAGACTAAAGCTACCTTTTGATGTAATACATGTGAGACATGTGAAAGCAACAAACTTAATGAATGTGAAGAACATATTGGGCATTTGTTAGTGCATATCATTCTCTATATGTTCATGAAGATAAAATAATTATGGGTAGAATATGTCTGAATTGCTTTAGTTGAGGAAAGCACATTGAAGAATAGGTGAAGAACTTGATGACATCATTATGCAAGATTTGGGAATAGATGAGCAGTGTTTTGTGAGTTGATTTGGGCAATCTTTGTGAGAAAATTTGAGTAGGTTTTGGAGCAGATTTGGTTAGGTATTTTGAGTAGGCTTTATGAGCATATTTGAGTAGGTTTTATAAGTTGATTTGAGCAGGCTTTGTGAGTAGATTTGAGCAAGTTTTGTAAGCTGATTCGAGCAGGTTTTGTGAGCATATTTGAGCAGATTTTGGGAGCTAATTTGAGCAGGCTTTGTGAGCAGATTTGAGCAGGTTTTATGAGCAGGTTTTTGTGAGCCGATTTGAGTAGGTTTTGGGAGCTGATTTGAGTAGGCTTTGTTAGCAGATTTGAGTAGGTTTTATGAGTATGTTTTTGTGAGCAGATTTAAGCAGGTTTTATGAGTAGATTTGAGTAGGTTTTTGTGAGTAGATTTGAGCAAATTTGTGAGCAAGTTTGGAGAATATTTTAGCAGAGCTGTGAGCAAGCTTTGGAGCAGACTAGAGCAGAGGGGATTGGTGTCTCCTGTGGAGTGGTAGCCACAAAACCAGAATAGAGTGGAGTGGTGTCCATAAAACTTGAGAGGAGATTAATATCTCCTATGGATTGGTGTCCATGACCATTGTAATAGGATATTGGTTTTTATTGTGGGTTGGAGCCCACAAAATTTGTTGAGAAATTTATAAGCAATATTTCTTCATGGATGTAGCCCACATTAGGTGAACCACGTTAAATCTATGTCTCTCATTTGTGTGATGATTTGTGCATTGTTTCATTTAGTGCATTGATATTATTGTTGTTATCATTTGGATTGAAAAGTGAAAAGTTTTATCTTATACTGTTAACCCCCCTCTTGGTATAAGCTTGTGTTCTTCAATTGGTATCAGAGTAGGTTCCTTCATGAAAGCATAACAGCTTGAAGGAAGATCTTACAGAAACATAAATGACAAAGAATAAAGAACCATAACCAAGTAAAGAATAAAGCAATGGAGAAGAGACTAAATTTGAGAGAGGAAATAAGAAGGATCCAAGAAAACATAAATATTTTAGTTGTGGTAACATTGGTCGCTATGCAACTAATTGTCCACAAGCTAAAAATAGTAGCAGTGAAGAAGAAAAGGAATACAAAAAAATAAGGAAAGGAAATTCTATCATGAAAAGAAAAACATGCATGGTCAAAGCAAACATGAGAAGAAGATATTTCAAAGATACAAGAAGAGATTTAATGTTGAATAAGGAAGAAGTTCTTCCAGTAGAAGTGATGGAAGCCTCTTAGATAGTGAAAAAGAAGAAATCCTAATTTTTGTCGTAGAAGAGCATGGAGATGCTATTATTGTCAAAGACCAAGAAGAAGAGAAATAAGATGATCCTGTAGTTGAAGACCAAGAAAAAGAGAAAGATTTAGAAAAGGAAGAGGAAGCCACAAATGATATGGAAGAGGAACTTGATATTGATATTGAAGAGTTAAAAAGGGAGAACTTAAGATTGAAGGCTCAAGTACAAGAGGATGAGAAAACAAAGGCAAAGCTTCTACAAGATCTCATTGATTTAAAAATTAAAGTTGAAGAGGCAAGGAAAATTGAAGAAGGTATGGTTGAGCAGTTAAAGGCAAAAGAGCTAGAATGTGAAAGACTAGAAAATGAAGTTATCTCTCTAAGGAAGGGACTTGAAAAATTTAATGATAAGATATCTCAGTTTAAGAAAAGCTCAAAAACCTTGGATGATATTATCAAAGTACAAAGATCTCCATTTATAAAGACTGGACTTGGTTTTGAAGAAGGTCAAGAGAAACACAAAGAGGATTCAAGCTCAAAAGAAACAAAGGCATCAAATAAAATGATTAAAGAGGAACCTAAGACCTATGTTGATGTGTTGAGAAGTGGAAGCATCAATGAGGAAGAAAACAAAGCACCATCAAGGGACAGAGACCATCACAGAAAAAGCAATGAGAGAACCATGCAACAATATCCTCCAAGGTAATCAAACAAGTTTCAATATTTCTTTCATGGTTATTGCTACTCATGTAATATTTTTGGTCATAAAGCTATACATTGCAGGGTTCATGGTAAGAATGATTATGGCTTCACCAAGATAAATTTTAAGTCATTTGCACCTTTCAAAGACTACAACATCATGTGTTTCAATTGCAATAATTTTGGGCATAAAGCTAAATGGTGTAGAATAATGTTCCCTAAATTTCCAAAGTCAAGCAAAAAGGAGAATGGTCAAGATGTTCAAAAGGGTATGACCTTCAAAGTTTGGAAAAAGAAAATTGAAAAATAAGAAGAGCATTGTAAGTTGGGAGTAGCTTTACTCCCATCCCAAAATTGATCACCTCAAGTAAAGGAGGTGGTGAGGGGTTGTGCTAAGTGTCTTATTCTTAGTCCCAAGGAGCCCTTTGCCATTGATTTCAAAGGGGGAGAGAATTCAATGAGGGGAGCAACTTGTTAGGGGGAGCAGATTAGGAATCTAGATGTAGTAAAATAATTTTTTTTGTAGGGTTGCCATCAATGACAAAGGGGGAGATTGTTAGAAATATTGAGTTGTCATTGATGTCAAAGGGTACATGGTATTCAAGGCAAAAATAATCTTAAAGAGTAATGAGTTCACAAGGTTGGACAATGGAAGGCAAGCATTTATTTCAAATGAAACAAATTAAAGAAAATATTCAAGCAAAGGAATATAATATTCAAATATCATATTTAAATATTATAAAGAGAAATTAAAAAATATTTAAGTTATAGAAGGCTTTGGACAAAGGTTTATTGGGATAAAAGATTTAAATTATAGAAACCTAGGTGTTGTAGGTGAGTTGGAGAGGAGAGGGCGATCCTCCAAGGGAGGTCCCAGGTTCGAATCTCCACCCTACCAAAAAGTTGAATTGGGTACCAAAAATCCAATTGATAATGTTGGTGCGGGCAGGGCCGAGCGCGACTCCCGAGTGACTTTGATAGTGTATAACCCCTTGTTCCTGGTATCTCAGACCAAGGTGGCTCCACAAGGGGTTTTTCACTTAAAAAAAATATTTAAATTATAGAAGGCTTTGGACAAAGGTTTACTTGGGATAAAATGATTTAAATTACAAAAGGCTTTGGACAAAGGTTTACTTGGGACAAAAATATTATAAAAGACTTTGGACAAAGGTTTAAAAATTAAAATATTATAATATTTAAATCCCAAGATTTAAATATTATAACACAAAAAAGTTTAAATTTAAAAATGTGCCATTGTCATTGAGAGAATATATAAAGTCATAAATTTATGGAAAAAATATCGACCAACGTTCCTTGGTGGAAATCAAAGTACATATATAAAAGGGGAGCAATAATTCACTTGGACTAAGGTTTGGATGTGTGCAATTCAAAAAATCCTTTCATGCAAAAATTCATGAAGTGCATAAGACAAGAGTGGAAGGCGCAAATTTTTAGAGTCAGACATCAAGGTTCATAAAGAAAAATCGTACGTGGATATTTCCATCTGGGTGGCTAGCCCAGACGGTAGCCTAACTTGTGCTAGGATGTGGCCGAACAAGAGCTCTCGGGGTTTATTCATGGTGGCACTGTTTTATTGTGATTTTGGATAGAAATGTATATGAAGAAGATTTCAAAAGCAATGTCGTGCGCTTTGGTTCATGTTCGGATGGCTAGCCCAAACGGTAGGCTAGCTGGTGCTAGGGCATGGGCGAGCAAGAGGTCTCAGGGTCGATTCATGGTGGTAACCTTTTGAAGTGAGTTTGGGTAGAGGAAAAATATTTTAAAATAGAGTTCGTGCGCCTTTGTGTTCAACAGTTGGGGCAGTTTAATTGGCAGCCTAGCTTGCGCTAGGGCGTTGGTCTACTTGAGGTCATGCGTTCGATTCCCATCCACAACTGTGTTTTGTAAGGGCAAAATATTTTTTTATTAAATTAAATTTAGGGAGATAAGGTTTTATGTTTTATTGTGCATTATTAATTTTAGATGTTATAAGGGTTGATAGTGTTTTATTATGCAAAATTAATAAGAGGAAAATTAAGGGATATATTTGTGTTTTCAAAGTTGTATTTGACATTTTATAGAAAGGATAAATAAGGTGTAATTGTGATTATATTATATTGTATTTGGTATTTTATAGAAAGGATAAATAAGTTGTAATTGTGATTAATGTTATATTGTATTTGGCATATTAAAGAGTGGATTTAATATTTGTGCAAGAAAGAGAAAATTACTAACCAAATTTTTGAAGGAACAAAAAGGGAACTATTTTTGTAAAGACAGGTTTGGAAAGCTCATCATAATAATTGAGGTAGATTTAGAGGTATGGTGATTTAATTCCTTTCTCAAGATGGTTTTATTTAAGGACAATATTTTTTTTGTCATAAGGTTGGAGGTATAAGGAATTATTGGTTGTGTATTGGTTTTGATTGAAATTGGGAATAGATTGATAAGAGTTATAGATCCGTTTTGAGAGGAAATTTGTGCATTATTCATGATTGATTTTGGGAGTAGATGAAAAGGACATACTTGTGCATTGTGATTGGTTTTTAAGTGAAGGTGCAAATCAACAATTACCAGGTTAGTTATCAAGCACTAGACTAAAGCTACCTTTTGATGTAATACATGTGAGACATGTGAAAGCAACAGACTTAATGAATGTGAAGAACATATTGGGCATTTGTTAGTGCATATCATTCTCTATATGTTCATGAAGATAAAATAATTCTAGGTAGAATATGTCTGAATTGCTTTAGTTGAGGAAAGCACATTGAAGAATAGGTGAAGAAATTGATGACATCATTATGCAAGATTTGGGAATAGATGAGCTGGTTTTGTGAGCTAATTTAAGCAGGCTTTATGAGTTGATTTGAGCGGGTTTTGTAAGTTGATTTGAGCACGCTTTGTGAGTAGATTTGAGCAGGTTTTGTAAGTTGATTTGAGCAGACTTTGTGAGCAGATTTGAGCAGGTTTTGGAAACTAACTTGAGCAAGCTTTGTGAGTAGATTTAAGCAGGTTTTGTGAGCAGATTTGCACAGGTTTTTGTGAGAAAATTTGAGCAAGTTTTGGGAGCTTATTTGAGTAGGCTTTGTGAGCATATTTGAGCAGGTTTTGTGAGTAAATTTAAGAAGGTTTTTGTGAGAAAATTTGAGCAGGTTTTGTGAGAAGATTTGAGTAGATTTGAGCAGGTTTTTGTGAGCAGTTGTGAGCAGGTTTGGAGTAGATTTGAGCAAAGTTGTGAGTAGGCTTGAGAGAAGACTAGAGTAGAGGGGATTGGTGTCTCCTATGGAGTGGTGTCCACAAAACTAGAACATAGTGGAGTGGTGTCCATAAAACTTGAGAGGGGATTGGTATCTCCTATGGATTGGTGTCCACGAACATTGTAATAGGGGATTGGTTTCTCCTATGGGTTGGAGCCCACAAAATTTGTTGAAAAATTTATAAGAAATATTTCTCTATGGATGTAGCCCACATTGGGTGAACCATGTTAAGTTTGTGTCTCTCATTTGTGTGATAATTTGTGCATTATTTCATTTACTACATTGATATTATTGTTGTTATCATTGGATTGAAAAGTGAAAAGTTTTATCTTATAATGTTCACCCTCTCCTCTCAGTATAAGCTTATGTTCTTCACACATAACTTATCCAGGTATGAGATTCCTTATTGTAGAGGATTTGGTACAAAAGTACCTATGACCCCCATTCTTGGTGATGACCCTTACTATTGAAATACCTTCCAATAGGATCGATCATCTTTGATGGTGTTTCTTGTGAGAAAACGTTCTCCAGGCCTCTACCCTAGCCTCCAAAAACCTAGTTCATTTCCTTAAAGTAAAGTTCCAATCCTCCTAATTAATTGACCATCTAATATATCGAATATTTTGCAATTTTTAAATAAATAAATTAGATTATCAGAGAATGAGGGGGATTTTATAAATTTTGGGCCCAATGCTTGGTTGAAACCTTGTCCTTTTCTTATGATCCAAAATGGTAATATGGCTTAGGTATGTTTAGCTTGAAAAAGTCCAAATGTCAAAAACTATATTAATATGAGCAATAACTCTAGATCATGAATTTCTATTAGCAACCTAATTGAAGAGGAGAACCTCAAACTAAGAGTGAACGAGCTTTTAAGGATGCTTAAAGAGTTGCATTTGACTATTTTTATGCAAAAGGATAAGTTGGTTTATAATCTATCAAAAGATGGTGGATACTTTTTTTTTGGTAATTATAATAATAGATTAATTGTGGGTTTTTATAAAGGATCCCCAAACCTTATGTACAAAATCAGCCTTGCTAAAATATATTTCATGCCGGATGGCTGGGTAAATAGAGCAGTTCGTAAAAAAGACAGGGAAATACAAAATGCCCGAGGGCCCTAGAAGACGCGGACAGTCCTGGAAATCTTGATCTTGAAATACATTAAAACAAAATAATAGTCGAAGACAATATATCAACAAACTTTGGGAGAAGACCTATGATACAAAATTTTCATCATGAGGGAATATCTGCCTTAGCCAAACTGTCCACCTCGATTGGGAAACGAGAATGCCAAACAACCAGGCACGTGGTCATCAGTCCTTTGTTGGCCAAGTGATCCTCCACCCGGTTACCTTCTCTGTAGATGTTCCCCGCCTCCCACCTGGTGCGCCAAGAGAGGAGCATCCTAGCCTCGAGGATGATATTCAGGACCCGCCACGATGGGTCTTTGGAGCCACGAAGGTAGTTGATAATGTTTAGAGAATCACCTTCAATAATTAAAGGCCTAGGATCATTCGATATGACCTGCAACCCTTTCAACACACCACGGGCTTCGACAAAATGATTGGTCTAAGGGCCCAAATTTTCACAGTAGGCCAAGATCAACTTCCCATTATGGTCCCTGACAAGCCCCCCGAACTCGGCGGGCCCCGGTTGCCTTTAGCGACCCCGTCAAAATTAAGTTTGATCCACCCCAAAGGAGGTTTGGTCCAAGTGACCTCCCTGCGGCCATTCACTGAGTCAACTCTGGAAGAGGAGCCAAGGTCCAGTATTTTGAAAATAATTGCCTCCCAAGGATTGTGAGGGCGAAAGCTGGGAATAGTTTTTGAATTCTCGAAAGTAAAGGATAAGGCCCACTGGGCAACAGAGGGAGTCATTCTAGGGATCTTGCCGAAGACTCTAGCATTACGCTCCAGCCAAATTTGCCGGATGGAATGGTGAAATGCAACCTCACAAAGGAATCGGAGCTTAGAATTCTTAAAGGGCTTGGGCCATTGGAGGAAGGCATCTTTAAGGGAGCGAGGGGAGCACCAGAGTACTTGGAAGGAAGACAACACACAACTTAGGACCGAATGGGAAAAGGGGCAATGCAAAAATAAGTGATCGGATGTTTCACAATCAGCTAAGCAAAGATAGCACCTGTTGGGTATTACAAGGCCTCGTTTGTGGAGATTGTCTATGGTAAGGGCTTTGTTATAAAAGGCAATGCAAGCAAAGTAATTTATCTTAGGAATAATCCCTTTCCTCCAAATTGCTTTCCACAGGGGGTCCACAATAGCCTCACACGACAAAAGATCATTAGCAGACTTAACATAAAATCGCCCATCCTACGTGTTGCTCCAAATAATTATGTTGTCTCTTATGACCGAAGGAATTAACACCGATTGGAGGACACTGTACAAGAAATTCACCTCATTATCAAACCCATCCACCGTCAAAATTTTCCACCGAGGGGGAAGGGAACTCCGGTCAATGCAATCCAAAACCTTGAGATGACTGTTTGGATCAATCTGGGCCCTCAAGCCAGCCAAGTTCTGATTTATAGTGAGAGCTTCATTTGTATCCCACCTGTCTCTCCAAAAAAGGATCGTGGATCCATCCCCCAAGATCCAACGAGCACCCCTGTTAATCACCGAACGACCCTGAAGCACCGTCTTCTAGAAAGCCGAAGCTTCACGAGGAGACTCAACTTCCAGGAGAGAATTTTCCCCAAGATACTATCTTTTAACTATATTGACCCATTTTGCTGGTGCATTAATAAGAATTCTCCAAGCATGTTTGGCAATTAAGGCAGTGTTCATGAGCCTGGATCTTCTCAATCCCATGCCCCCTTGGTCCTTTTGAAGGCAAACCTTATCCCACGCCACCAGAGGAATTCTGGATTTTTCTTCGCTGCCGAACCAGAGAAAATTCCTTTGAATCTGCTCAATTTTGGAATGGATAAACACAGGAAGCATGAAAATAGACATGAAATAGGTGGGAATTCCTTGAATATAGGCTTTGGTGAGGGTTGCCTTCCCAAATTGAGATAGCAATTTGCCTTTCTAAGTGCTGAGTTTCTTATGAAGCCATTCCAAAATTGAATTCCAGATGTTCCCACCGCCTCGCCCATTGCAAACTAGCGGTAACCCCAAATAAGTTGTAGGCAGGGAATCTATAGTGCATTCAAGGATTCTGGCAATGCGAATTTGCCTACGCAGAGGGGTATTAACAAAATAAATTTTTCTCTTCAAATAATTAAATTTTTGGCCAGAAGCCTTCTCATATTGGGACAAAATACGCTTGATAGATTTGGCCTGAGTGACAGACGCTCCAGTGGATGTGAGCGTGTCGTCCACAAACTGTTGGTGAGTGACAGGATCAACTATGGAAGTAGGCAGAATGCCAGAAATCTTGCTTCGACAGAGGGCTTCATTCAAATACCAGCTAAGGACCTCTACCAAAAGAATGAATAAAATAGGAGATAGAGGATCACCTTGTTTGAGGCTGTAAGCACTCTGGAAGAATCCAGCGGGGGACCCGTTGATCAGCTCAGAAAAGGACAGAGTGGAAATGCAACTGTTCACAAGGTCAATCCAGTGATGATGGAAGCCCAACTTGCAAAGGACAACACAGAGGAACCTCCTATCCACTCTGTCAAAAGCTTTATTCATGTCTAGTTTAAGGAAAAGCGCAACATTCTTAGAACATTGGGCAATATGGAGGGTTTCATGAATAGAAATGACGTCGTCAAGGATGTTTCTACCCTTAACGGTGCTCCCCTGAGCCGAAACTACCAAAGAGGGGAGGAAGGATCTCAGACGATTGGCAATGGTCTTGGTAAGAATCTTGTAGAAAACATTGCAGAGGCTTATGGGACGATAGTCAGAAAAACTTTTGCAAGTGAGCGACTTAGGAATGAGAGCTAGGAAGGTAGAGTTGAGCTTTAGATGGATGGATCTTGATGCTTGGATTTATAAGATAGCCTCATAGACATCAGGCCCTACAACATCCCACATAACTTGAAATAATCGGGGGGGGAACCCATCAGGCCCGGGGGTCTTATCTGGTTGCATGGAAAAAAGAGCATCCTTAATCTCGAAATGGGAAAAAGGTTCCAGGAGTTTAATACTTGCCTCATGGGGGACTTTGGTAGGGAAATTAGCAAGCAAGGATTTCTAAACTTGGAGGACGCTATCAGGAGGAGCACCCAGCAAATCCTAGAAGAAATCGACTGCTTCGCTTCAAATTTCCTCAATCTCCCTGGTAGTGCACCCATCCTTACACAGCACCTGTCTGATCTTGTTGGCCCCCCTGTGTCTCATGGTAGACGCGTGGAAAAAATTTGAATTTGAATCACCGCTCTTCAGCTAGAGATCCCTGGACTTCTGATGCCAAAACGTTTCCTCACTGGCAAGAATGGAATGATAGTCCACCAGGAGGCTCCGTTCCTCCTCTCTGATGCCTTCATAATACCCTTCGACCTCCATATTTTCATCTAAACTCTTCAAGCGCTCAGAGATGGACCTTTTAGACTAAAAAATGTTGCCAAAAACCTCCTTATTCCATGCCTTTAAGTTCTTTTTAATCATCTTAAGTTTTAGGGCCAGTCTTTTGGACGCTGAACCAACCACCGTCACCTGCCACCATTTCGAAACCAACTGTTTGAAATCCTTGTGGGAAATCCACATGGACTCAAATCTGAAAGGGATCTTAAACCTAGGCCCACCAGTGGCTTCTAACAGAATGGGATTATGGTCTGACCTGATTCTTGGCAAATCTGAGAGAGTTGCAGCATCGAGGAAGGGAATAGCTTCATGGGAAATGAGGAATCAGTCGAGCTTGAACTGGATGAGATTGCTACCAATCTTGGATGCCCCCTTAAGTTTGATGTCTAGCAGAATATTAGACGAAACAAAATCTCTGAAATCCTCCATGCTACGGCTGGTCAGCTCAGCGCCTCCCTTCTTTTCAGAGGGATGAAGAGGGCAATTGAAATCCCATCCCACAACCCACGAGAAGTCACTAAAACTTTCCCTCATCAGAGAGATGGTTTTCCACAACTCAGCTCGCTCCGAAGCAGAGTTCGAGGTGTAAATATTGGTCAAAATCCATGAAAAATTATCAACCTTAGAGTGAAATAGGACATTGATAGTCCTGTTGGAAGCCGATAGAAGACTACCCTCAACCTTGTCAGAGTCCCACAGCACCATGAGACCGCCTGTAGAACCTATTGCAGGGCTGGAAAGGAATTTGGCCTTGGCCCAAATGGCCCTGGAAACCTTGACAGAGGCAGAGGCATCAGACTTAGTCTCCTACAAAATGAGGATGGATGGGTTAGACTTCTTTCGAAGATCGGCCACCACCCTACGTTTGGCCGCTCCGTTAAGACCTCTCACATTCCATGAGAGGATTTTCATCTGGACATTTTAAAGACTTTCTTGCCTCCCTTTCCCTGCTGGATGGGAGGTTTTGGGATAGGCGAATCACCCACCAGGGAGTCAGAATCTTCTTGAAAAAGCAACCGTTGGGATCCATTTGCAATGTCTGCTGTCGTTTCCTTATCCCTTCTTTCTTTGTTAGGAGGTCGCCCCTATTTTCTTTCACAGCCAAAATCCACCCCTTGCTTTCGACCTTCTAGTGTTTCACGGACTAATGTTGCCATGTTGTTCGTCCCTCTTGCCCAACAGATACTCTTCCAGCAAGGACTCGGGAGGTTTCTAGTTTTGAAAAATAGGGGAATCAGCCTGAGTAGACATACAGGAAGGAGACTGATCCTTTTCCACTTGAGGTTCTGGTTGGGAACTTGCATTGCATAGAATGACGTTCGACTCGGGGAGAACCCCAGAAGGATCTGGAGACTCAGGCACTCTATCGCTACAGGGTGTTTCGGTTGTTTTCCTTCTTGCTCCGGGGGGTTGCCAGAAGCCCCACTCTTCATCCCCAGCTTTTAAAGAGGACAATTTGACTGAAGATGCCCCTGGGAACTACATCGGGGGCAAAAGGCCGATCTATTTTCATAGTTAATGACTTGCTTATGAAGAACGAAGCCTCCAGATCGAAGAGTGATGGAGGATGGAAGGTTCACCTCCAAATCTGCCAGGACACAGAAGCGAGCTTGGACAAATCTGGTTCGGGCCCGAGTGGGAGGGTCAATGGTGACCAACTCACCAATGGAATGGGCGATACCCCTAATAACATTTTCATGCCAGCAGAAAAAGGGAAGGTTCGACAGCCTAACCCATATTGGGGCAATATTAATACTCTGGGTTTCTGGGTTAAAATACATCCCCCACTTCCTGAGAAAGAGACTCCTGCATCCCAGAAACCAAGGGCCCCCAACAAAAATTTTACAGTAATCCTCCGCATTATTCAGCCTAATTACGAAAAAACCCCGGGATAGGGCAGCCAGCTCCATATGACCCGAGGTCCGCCATTTTCCTGTCGCCCACCTACGGATGGTCTCCATATCGAGACGCCCTCCAATAAACTTCTCGATTAGGGTAAATTTTTCAAATTCGATGAAACTTGATAGGATTTCCTCTGGTATGTCCAGTTCATCCCGGACGGAAAGAGGTCCTTAGTGAAAATACCATTCGGGGTTTCAGAATTCGCTGCCTTTGCATACGATTTTTGTTGGCAGTCTCTCCCTTTATCAGGCAGATCCTTCCCGCATCAGCCTCCATCTTCGGGTAACTCCATCGAGCCTCCATTCTCTGACTGCCCTCCCTCCGCCTTGCTGCGACCCTCCAACTTGCCGGTGCCCAAGTTCATAGTGTTGGCACTCCCGCTCCCGTGCCCTCCCATCGCTACCTTCTTGCTCATTGCTGCTCTCTCCTAGGCCACAAAATTTTAAAACATCATATGCTTGTAAAGATGGTGGATACTTGGTAAAGTTGGGATATAAGGATTTAAAGCAATCATAATTTCCTATTACAAATATTTTGCTTGGGAAAATGTTTGGTCACTTGAGCCCCTTCTTGAGGCCTCATCATTTATTTGGTTAGCAATCCAAAGCAAGATTCTTACAATTGATAATTTGCAAGAAGATGATATAATGGACCTTACATGTGTGCCTTGTGTAAGAAGGATCTAAATCTATAAACATTATATCATTTACTTTTTCATTGTCCCTTTGCTTATACAATTTGGGGTTGCTTTAAAAAAAAATAATATATTGAGTAGTTCTTGTTGCATTTCACACCTATTACAAAAAATGAACAAAAGCAGTTCATTCACTTAAAGCTTATACAAAAAGAATAAAAAAAAAAAAAGAGAAAGATGTGGTGGGCACTTATAGGTACCATAAATAATCTATATATTATATGTAGATAAGAATCACAATACTCCAATACAATGGATAGAGTGGTGGGGGGTATTTATACCAATACCAAATCCCTAATTACATAAATGAGTTTAATCTAAGTCGACATAACAAGAGGACCTTAAGGTTAATTAAAAAGAAAGGTTTAACCACAACAAATTTAACCATAGACCATAGGGCTTACATAATAAAATATTATAATAAATTAAATACAATTGTACAATTATTTCCCTTAGGTCCATACAATATTAAATTATAAAATATCGACCCTAGCCATAAGTCAAATTACACTTTCAACACCCCCTCACAAAATAAATAAGGGGCCAAGGAGAGAAGATATCAGAGACAATAATATCTTCCCTACATAATGGATGCTCTAATGGGACTCTACACTTAAGGAAGACTCATATGGATCCCCCTCATCATCTAAAACTTATTGATGTAAAAACACCTCTACATAAGAATCTCCTTAGGTTGGATTATAGTCATCACTACCACTATAAAATATTTATGTCCATATCCATAAAACATTTCCACTAAGACTCCAAATGAGGAAGATAATTCAAGGGTACTACCTATAAATAAAAACTACTTTGATCTTCTATAGGCACAAGGTAAAGCTTTTGATGCATAACTTTCCCTTTTACAATGCACATCACCTTGTTCAAAGACTTCAACTTGCCCTTAGACCACTTGATTTTTATCGCCAAAAGGTGTTCTGTGTGGACCTATTTATGAAAAGAGACATTACAAACTTCCAAGAATGTTTGGACAAAGAATATAAGAACAAAGAGATCATGAATGATTAGATCTTCATGGATAAGCTAAATCAATAGCCCAAAGAAGGAAGAGGTATTGACTAAATAACATTATGAATCCTTATCTCGTATTCCTCCAAAAGACTCAAAAATTGCTATGACTATCACAAATCCAACTACATCTAAAAAATAGACCAAATGTTTAGATTATATAAAATATGGTAAACTTGTCCTCTCAAAATAGAGTAGTCAGCCTTGAGGACTATCCTACACAACCCATCCCCTAACACTATAGTAGGTTTGTCAATTGATGTTGCCAATGCATAGAACTAAAACAATCATGTGATTTAAAAAAATATGGGCTCAAAATGTTTTCGTATGTCAAATTTATGGCCTTCATAAATTTTGCCCAAATGACCCTAAAAAATGGAAGAATTAGAGCCTCAAAACTTAGAGAAATGATGTCCAATCCCAGCTTGCCACATGTCATCCATTTATTTATAGGTATTTGCCACTCAATTTGTGTTGCCTCAACATTATTAAATTGGCACTCAGTCGACGGTTGTGATATATGTCATATTTTAATTGGCTAAAGGGGTACATATATGTGAAGAAGTAGTTTTGTGGTACATAAAGGTGCCACAATGGTTACCGCATCATCAAAAAGGTCCACATCATTTATTAAGTAATATAAACATGCTTAAAGGTAATTGAACTTGGGTTATGTTCTATCCTAGGTCATTTTCACTAACGAGGTGCTCAACTCCTATGTTGAGGCCAAAGGTGTACATCCCTGTAAAGGAATTAAAAGTCCCCTACGTCATTGAGTAAAATAAAACAAAGATTATAAAACTTGACCTCATGCTCCCAACATGCTTCATTTGTCCACCATGGTGTCAATTTCCAACTAATAAAAAATGTTGTTATTCCTTAAAGATGGTCATCCACCCCAAACAACAAACACTTTGTCTTATAAAATGGAAGGGCTCTAGATTTGAAACTCTATCCTTCTTCATCCAATGCGCAAAATAGGGTTATCTTGACCAGGTCACCACAACATAAAGTTGTTGGGAGATGAGAACATAGGATTTGTATCATTTCTAAATACAAAAGGCAAAAGGAATCAACTTTGATTTGAACCCGAGACCTTGATCATTCAAATGTCTTACATGTAGTCACATAACCAATTTATCTACCCTTCTAGATAGAATGGCATATGCACCTTTTCCATAAACAAGGGTATCATACCAACCATTACAAGAAGGTGGCAAAAAGAAGACATGAAAATTCAAATTGTGCAAATTTAAATTCAAACTATTGCATATAAATTTGATTTTAGGTCTACCACTCACAAGAAATTTAGTTTTTATGGGTCAAAAAATAATCTTCTTGGATAATAATGAAGTAGATAAAACTCTACAAATTTGAAGTAAAGTCCTCTTTTGTCATAATAGAGATGTTAATGGAGAAGGTATGTATTCTCTAAAATAAATTAAGAGAGATACACTACCTCGATGGCATAGCAGGGCGAGGCAGCAGAGCTGAAGCTCTTAAGGTGAAAGCGATGGAGGAAATTTCAACCCTAAGTGGGAAAATAAAGGTGCAATCTCAATAGAAGACAACGCATGTGACCAAAAAATAATTGTTGAACGAAACCTCAATAGGTAAGCATCCCAGTGGCAACGTTTGTCTTGAGGACCTTTCTGAAGAGAAGGAACCGCTAGAAAAATTTCTTCCCTATCACGAATTTGTAGAGAGTTCGGTCAAAAAGGGTATTCTGAATACCCAAGATTTTTCGTATGCAAAGGCAGTTCAGAAAGAGACTCATAGACCGTAAGCCTCAAAGCATCTTATCTCACCTACGGGGAGAGATCTCCTCATTCCTGATAGTCTCATCTCTAATTTTGTGGCTATGGAGAATTTTTCACTTGTCGATAAATTCATTGGAGGGTGCCCAAATATGGAAACAATCCGAAGGTGGGCTTATTCTAAGTGGAAAACATCGGGAAATATGGAGATCATGGCTCTTTCAAAGGGATTTTTCATGATAAAGCTAAACAACCATGACGATGCAAGCAAAATTCTTACAGGAGGCCCCTGGTTTTTGGGCAGAAGAAGCTTATTTTTGAGGAAATGGGGTGAATATTTTGACCCCGAGACCCAGGGCATTAACTATGCGCCCATATGGGTTCGTATCCCTAATTTGCCTACACATCTATGGCATGAAGAAATTATTTGGGGTATATCAAAATCCATTGGGGATCTGGTGGCCATTGATTCAGTGACCAAAAATTGAACCAGAATGGTTCATGCACGGATATGTGTTAACACTAATCTAGAATCAGAGCTTCCCACCTACATTAATCTCATTTATGGATCCTATAAGAGATGTCAACCGCTAGAATATGAAAATAAGCTAGATTTTTGTGGTAACTGTCAAACCCAGGGGCACCTAAAAAATCAGTGCCCTCTACTCAAAATCCAAAATCAAAATAAGAAGGATGTAGGGCCAGAAATTAATCAGAGAGCCTCTCAGAACAAATTTTCAAAAACCCTTCTCTCAGGCAAGGAATTTGTTCAATCCCAAAAGTTCCCAAAGGGGTCAAAGGAGATATGAGCCAATTCGATAGAAGAAGAAGGGTAATGCTGATGGTGAAAGCATTGACATGCAAAACCTGATAGAAGCCCTTGGATAGATGGACCCCAAAGGCAAACAAGTTGTTGATTCTTCGCCAGATTTGGAACAAGAACAGGTATGTTATCCCATTACTTCTCATAATGTTTTCCAACCCCTCATTAAGTCTAGTATTTTTGACCAAGAGAACCAAGAAGAGGATGTAAATCAAGTTTTTAAACCCACTCATTCCCCTTTGAGGTCTGGGCCTTCCCATTACCCCAATGAGGCTTTCCAATATACTATTGAAATAATTTTTCCCCCTCTAGTGCCTGACCCTGTTATTGAGTGCATTAATGCTAACCTGCATGAAACCTTGGATGAGCTTGAGAGCCCTCCTCTTAAGCAGAATTTCCCAACCCATTTTAGCCCTAAGCATACTCAAAGAAAAAAGGTAGGTGTTGACTATGGTAGTGACAAAAAGAGAGGAAGACCATCCATGGTTGAGCAGAGACGTAAAGAGATAGAGGACGAAATTGCCAATGGCCTTCAAATAACTCTACTATCAAATTTTCTTGGACAAGCAAAGGATGAATCAAAGAAGTCCAAACCTCCCTTACAACAATCAAAGGGAGGCAAAAAACCCAACAAATCTTCGAAATGAAGATCCTCTCCTAGAATGTGAGAGGTCTCAATGGTGCAGTCAAGCAGAGACTGGCCGCAAATATCAAAAAAGAAGTTAAACCTACCATTCTTTTATTACAAGAGACCAAGTTGGATGTCTCCTCTTCAGTTAGGGTTGCTAAAATTATATGGAACAAAGTAGAAATGGTTTTCAGTCCAGCTCATGGCACTTCAGGAGGACTAATGTGCCTTTGGGATCCAACCAAAATTGAAGGCAGATTGATTTATGCTTCTCACCGAACAATCAATGTCCTTTTCCATAATAAGGATAATGACCAAACATGGATTATCACTAATGTGTATGCACCTAATTCTCCAGTTGAGAGATTTTCTTTTTGGAACAATATTTCTCAGTTGAAGAACACCTTGGGTTTGACACCGTGGATACTAGCAGGGGACTTTAATACACCCCTGTATCCATCTGACAAGAAAGGTGGAAATAATTCCTTCAGTAGAAGTATGGAATATTTCAGGGAATTTATTGATGCTAACAAACTTATGGATGTTCAGCTAAAGGGGGTTAAGTACACATGGAGTAATAGAAGAAGTGGGAACAACCTTATTCAGGTTAGGCTTGACCAATTTTTCCTCTCTAAAGAGGTTGTCCCCATTTTTTGCGGGTGTCGCTATCCAAAATCTTCCCAAAATTGGTTTGGATCATAATCCACTAATTTTTGAAGCTGACAGAGGGCCAACCTTCAAAACCCCCTTTCGGTTTGAGTCAATGTGGCTTCAACATCCTGATTTTTGTAATCAAATTCATCACTGGTGGTAGCAAATTTTTCAAGGGTCTCCTTCACATCAGTTTTCCTAGAAACTTAGATTTATTAAAGAGAAGCTTAGAGTGTGGAATAAATAAGTTTTTGGCAATATTTTTCAGAACAAGCAGTAGATCAAGGAAAAACTACAACTTATTGAAGATAAAATTCAATCAGGTCAACAGGACAATAATACTAGAATGGAAGAATGTTGCCTGTTAGCAGAGTACCACAACATTTTGAGCAAAGAGGAAATTTATTGGAGATAGAAGTCAAGGGCCCTGTGGCTGAGAGAAGGTGATTCAAATACAAGATTCTTTCATGCTTCCACGCTAAAAAATAGAAGCACCAATAATATTAGGGAGATTCAACTGTCTGATGGGTCCCTGTCCAAAGATATTGATCAAATAAGGGGAGAAGTTGTATCTTACTTTGAGTCCCTTCTTGGAACCCCTTCTCCTGACTGTCCTGAGGCCAAGAATATTCTTTTGTCTAATATTCCTCGGTTAGTGTCTCCAGAGGCCAATTCTATGCTTATTAGCCCCTTTTCTCAGGAGGAGATCAAACAAGCACTTTTTTCAATGCAACCAGACAAAGCCCCTGGTCCAGATGGGTTTTCTCCCCATTTTTTTAGGCCTTTTGGGATCTTATTCATCTGGAGTTATGTGCTATTGTTAGAGATTTTTAGGACTCCAAAAATATTCATCATAGTATTAACTCTACTTTCATAGCACTGATCCCCAAAAGCACTTCCAGTAAATCTATGGTTGATTTTTGTCCAATAAGCCTATGCAATGTCCTTTACAAGATACTTACTAAAGCTATGGTTAATAGGCTAAGAGGAATTCTACCTTCAATCATTGATTCTTGCCAGGGTAGCTCTATCCAAGGAAGAAGTATAATTGATGAAATTATCACTATTCATGAGTCCCTTCATTTAGTTTCTTTGGCCCAAAAACCCACCCTTCTTCTTAAGCTTGACATGAACAAGGCCTTTGACAGGGTTAACAGGGATTTTCTGATTGATATCCTACACAAATTTGGTTTTCATCCAGATTGGGTCAACCTTGTTAAATGTTGTATTTCTTCCCCATGGTTGTCCATTCTGGTTAATGGCTCCCCTGCTAGTTACTTTCCTACTGCTAGAGGTTTAAGACAAGGGGACCCCCTGTCTCCCATTTTGTTTATCATTTTAGCTGAATCTTTAGGCAGAATGATCAAAGCAGCCAATAGAAATGGTTTTATTTCAGGGTTAAAAGCAACCTCAAATTTAAATCCCATCACTCACCAATAGTTTGTGGATGATACTATTTTGGCTACTCTTGCATCAGTGATTGAAGCTAGAATCATTAAAATTATCCTTAAACTTTATGAGGAAGCTGCTGGCCAACAAGTCAATTTTGCTAAAAGTAAAGTTTATTTCCTTAACACTCCTATCTCTCACCAAAGGAAAATTGCTAGAATTTTGGGATGTACCATTGCCTCCCTTCCTACTACATATTTAGGTCTCCCTTTATTTGTTGGCAGCCCTACTGAGCATATGTGGAACAATGTAGTTGAGAGAATTCAAAGAAAGCTTGTTGCGTGGAAGGGTCAACTCATGTCCCAGGCTGCCAAGGCTATCCTCACTAAAGCTTGTTTGCAAAGCATCCCAGTCTACTTCTTATTTGTATTTAAGGCTCCAGCTGTAGTCTATAAAAATATTGAACAAATTCAAAAGAATTTCCTTTGGATGGGAACTGAGAATAAAAGAAGGATTCATCTAGTATCTTGGGAGTCAGTGTGTTGCAACAAAAATCAGGGAGGTATTGGTCTCAGAAGACTATCTAAACTAAACACTACTCTACTGGCCAAACATGCATGGAAAATCCTAACCGATTTCAAAATTGAATGGGTTGCAATAGTCAAAAGGAAATATCTCCATACATCTGATATTTTCAGTGAAAATGTTCCACAAACTGGCTCAACTTTCTGGAAGGTAATTCTTCAAACTAAATAGTTAGTTCAAAAGGGGCTAAGATGGATCATAGGTAATGGAAGGAGTGTGGATTTTTGGAATGACAGGTGGCTGTTGGAGGAGCCTCTTATTGAAGATGGAGATCTGGTAAGCCTTAAACCCTTTACTGACAAAATTTATGGGCCCAAAGTCATTGATTTTATTTCTTGGTCAAATAGGGGTCCTTCTTGGAAGCATCTTTCAGAAGATATACAACACTATCAATCGGTAGCCATGTCCTTAGCTCTGAAGTCATACACTCTTTCCCATCATGGAGAGGTTGATAAACCGATTTGGAGAGGCTCTGATGAAGGGAACTTTATAGTCAAATCAACATATGATTTTCAAACTCAGGTTCAAGTTCCTAATTTTCCTACTAATCTTATCCCATGAAAAAAATCTAATCCCCAAAATTGCTTTCTTTTCATGGCTCACAATTTAGAACAAGATTCTTACTACAGAAAATCTCAGCAAAAGAGGAATCATGATACCAAACAAATGTTATTTATGCAAATCCCAATGGGAGTCCACTAATCATATTTTTACTCAGTGTGATTTTTCCATTGCTATATTGAGCCAGCTGAGCAATAGGTTCAACATTCAATGGGCCATTCCTAATTCCATATTAGATATTTTCTTCTAGTGGCCTAACCCTTTTTGCAATCCCAAACTGAGCACATTATGGAACTTTATGTTGCACCATTTTTTATGGTAGGTGTGGTTGGAATGCAATAACAGAGCCTTCACTGATAGCTCAAAGGATGTTGGTTTGGTGGTGGCCAAAATCATTGCCTTTGCTATTGAGAATGTTCAATCCCTTAATTGGAGTGAGTCCCCTTTATCAAAAATAGAGTCCAGTATTCTATCTTCTCTTAAAATTCCTGCCCAGGTTCCTAGCCAACAAGCTCTTAATCCCAGGTTGAATGTCAGATGGCAATGCCCACCAAAAAATTGGATCAAACTAAATTTTTATGGGGCCTCTAAGGTCAATCTAGATGAATTAGGAGTTGGTGGAATTATAAGAGATCGTAATGGTAACATTGTTATTGCTTATGCTGAATATCTTGGCTTCTAGTCCAATCATGTTGTTGAGGCAAGAGCACTCTGGAGAGGTCTGCAATTGATTCAAGAAGACCAAAGACCTTTGATCATAGAAGGGGACTCCCTCAATGTCATCAATTACATGAAGAATAGCAGAAATCCATCATGGAGAGTCCAGAATACAGTTAATGAGACCAGGAGGTTAATTCAGATGCGTGGAGAGATAGTCATTCAACATATATACAGGGAGGCGAATACCATGGTTGATTTATTTGCAAATTTTGTTGTTACTACTAAAATTTTCTCCAAAGGGGTTAATTGGATTCCTCAAGAAGCCCAGAATGCTATCCAAAGTGATAAATCACATTGTGCAAAAACAAGCTCCTCATTCAGATGATTACTAAGTCTATGATTACCACTATCAAAGCCATGGAGGAGATCATCGAGATGCTAAACAACTTGTAGTTAATGATAATGGGAAATCAAGCACCTTGGAAGAAGAACAACCAACTTTGAAGCCCTGATCTGATCTGCATTGTTACAGGGTTCTGTTGCTTTCTTTTACTTTATCTTAGTCAGTTGTCTTTACTTTAGTGGTTAGGGTTTATATGGCATATATGCCTCTTTTTGTCATTCTCAAGGATATTCCTGTTAGGCTCTCCTACTATACCTTTTGACCTCTAGTCTTTTTTGATGTATGTTTGGCACTGCTCGGGGACCCCTGTGTCAGTATTTCTCAGTTCTCTTTCTCAGTTGTTTCCCAGCAAGCTTTTAGCTAGGAGGTCAGTATGTCAGTTTTTCTTGTTATTTCCTTGGATAGGATTTACTCTACTACTTCTGTCCTAATTTGTTGTATACAAAGTACTCCTTTGTTGGGTACCCTGGTCTAAGTTTTCGTTGCTATATCTACATGGTCTATATTGGAATATTATGTAATAAGGTTTTGGGATCCTATTAAAATCCCCTGTAAATATTAATCAACCTACCAAAAAAATAAAATAAAATTGAGAGTGAAAAAGTCCTGGAAGAAGATCTCCACTTTTCCTCATGCTGAAAACACTTACGAGGTTTGACGAGTGATTCACCTTAAATACTGGAAGAAGTATTGGAGGCTCTAGATTACCTTCTTGCGTAACCAAGTGATGTTACTCCATACTTGCTCTAATACCATGTTGGATTTCACACCTATTTATAGAAACAAACAAAAGCAACCCATCCACTCAAATCTTATATAAAAATTGTAAAAAAGTATAAAAGAGAGAAAGATATAGTGGACACTTGTAAGCACTATAAATAATCACTATATTATCCATAAATAAAAATTATAGCACTATGATATAATGGATGGAGTGGTGGGAGTATTTATACCAATACCAAATCTCCATTTACATAAACGAGTTTAACATAAGCCAACATGACAAGATGACCTTAAGGTTAATTACGAGTTATAAGATGAGTTTAACCATAACAAGGTTAACCACGACCCATAGGGCTTATGTAATAAATCATTACAATCATTTAAATACAATTATACAATGATTTTCCTTAGGCCTATACAATATTACATCATGCAATGTCGACCTTGGCCATAAGTCATATTACACTTTCAACAGTTCCAACACATTGAAAGAGTTCATGAAATGTTGGACTAATTATTTTAAAACTAAAGCATTGTGCATCTTGTGGAGGATTGGTCCTATCATTGTTTGTTGGAATTTAAGGATTTAAAGGAATAATAAAATAAAATAAAATAAAATAAATCTCAAAAACATTCCCAATTTGGGAATTGTATTATTACCTCTTGCAAAAAGTTTATAGACATAGTGTTCATCATGGGAAGTCTAAAGAGTAGAAAAATGGTACCTCTTGGTTACAAGATTTGGATATACTTGTAAACGGTTATTTGAGAAAATGGAATTACACAAAAAAATTGATTTAGTCTATGGTAAAATGGAAATGTCCAAAATTTGGGTTTATAAAAATTAATTCTAATGGGGCTTCCGAAGGAAATCTAGGAAAAGCTAGTAAAGGTGATGTTTTTCAAAAAAATTAAGGCAAAATTATCTGCACTCGTAATCATATGGAAATTTAACTAACAACTATGCAAAATTCATGGCACTTATTATAGGGATCATAATTACCTTTTAAAGGGGTGGACATATATTTCAATTAAGGGAGATTTGTAAAAATTTATTGATGCTATAAAAAAATGGATCTAGAATTGGATAAAAATAGCATTGTTTTTTATGTCCATCAACTATCATTACAAATAATACCTTAAAAATGTCATCATATATAGAGAGAAGGAAATAAATTAGTAAATTTAGTGAATCACAGTATTGATCTTCACCTTGGTAAAATTCAAATTTAAGAAGGCAACTGGTTGAGTGAGATTTTAGCTTTTAATTAAAATGATGTGAAGAAGATGATTGCGGAAACATAGTTATTTGAGGAAGATGAAGAATATATTTAATAAAAAGACAATTTGAATATGTTTTAATTAACCCAACAATACTACAATGACAAAAAATGTAATATTATGTTTTTTTTTTGAAAAATTTGAAAAAACTTGTATTAAAACAAAGATCATTTACAAGATGGGATGAGACTTTTCCCAGCCTTAGTCAGAGAGAACACATGTTTACAACAGTAAAAGAAGATTTGCATTGGAGCCAAATCTCTTAAACCATTACCTAGCAAACAGGGGAGTCGGTGAATCTGACATTCAAGTATGGAGAGACTCCTTCCCCATTGGCCTAAGGCACGATCCTACAAGTTTCAATGTTTGCACAATGTGAGATGTTGCCAGGGGGATCGGTTTGGTCTGTTGATGCAACTTGTCGCGATATCGCGACACTTTTTCCTTCTTCTCCTTTGGCCGCGAAAATGCAACATGTCACGATATCGCGACACTTTTCTCTTTTGGCCGCGAAAATGCAACATGTCGCGATATCGCGACACTTTTTCCTCTTTTGGCCACGACGTTGCAACATGTCGCGATATCGCGACACTTTTTCCTCCTTTGGCCGCGATGATGCAACATGTCGCGATATCGCGACACTTTTTCTCTTTTGGCCGCGATGATGCAACATGTCGCGATATCGCGACACTTTTTCTCTTTGGCCGCGATGATGCAACATGTCACGATATCGCGACACTTTTACCTCCATAGGCCATGGCAATGCAACATGTCGCGATATCGCGACACTTTTTCTCCTTTGGCCATGACGTTGCAACATGCCGCGATATCGCGACACCTTTTCCTCCTTTGGCCGCGACGATGCAACATGTCGCGATATCGCGACACTTTTTCTCTTTTGGCCGCGATGATGCAACATGTCACGATATCGCGACACTTTTTCTCTTTTGGCCATGACGATGCAACATGTCACGATATCGTGACACTTTTTCTCCTTTGGCCGTGATGATGCAACATGTCACGATATCGCGACACTTTTTCTCCTTTGGCCGCGATGATGCAACATGTCACGATATCGTGACACTTTTTCTCTTTTGGCCGCGACGATGCAACATGTCGCGATATCGTGACACTTTTTCTCTTTTGGCCGCGATGATGCAACATGTCGCGATATCATGACACTTTTTCTCTTTTGGCCGCGATGATGCAACATGTCACGATATCGCGACACTTTTTCTCTTTTGGCCGTGACGATGCAACATGTCGCGATATCATGACACTTTTTCTCCTTTGGCCGCGATGATGCAACATGTCATGATATCGTGACACTTTTTCTCTTTGCTAATGCAATGTATATACTTTTTCTTTTGGCCGTGATGATGCAACATGTCGCGATATCGTGACACTTTTTCTCCTTTGGCCGTGATGATGCAACATGTCGCGATATCATGACACTTTTTCTCTTTTGGCCGTGATGATGCAACATGTCACGATATCGCGACACTTTTTCTCCTTTGGCCATGATGATGCAACATGTCGCGATATCGCGACACTTTTTCTCCTTTGGCCGTGATGATGCAACATGTCGCGATATCGTGACACTTTTTCTCCTTTGGCCGATGATGCAACATGTCATGATATCGTGACACTTTTTCTCCTTTGGCCACGATGATGCAACATGTCACGATATCGTGACACCTTTTCTCCTTTGGCCTCGATGATGCAACATGTCACGATATCGTGACACCTTTCCCCCTTTGGCCGTGATGATGCAACATGTCACGATATCATGACACTTCTTCTCTTCTGGCAGCGACGTTGCAACATGTCACGATTTCGTGACACTTTCTCTCCTTCGGCCGCGACGATGCATCTTGTCACGATATCGTGACACCTTTTCCTCCTTTGGCCACGACGTTGCAACATGTCACGATATCGCGACACTTTTTCCTCCTTGCTTTCTCCCTTTGCTTTGGACCATGAAAATGCAACATGTCATGATATCGCGACACCTTTCTCCTTGTGGTGATTTGCTTTTTCTTTGATCTTTAGCTCATGGGCCTCTTCGGTCTTCTTGGAAAACATGCAAAAAAAGTTAGTTCTTCTAGTTGGTTCCTCTGGGTGCCTTTACCTTAGGTGGCCCCTACTATTTTTAGGCTGTCTCGATCTACTGCCATCGTTCTTCCCCTTTGCCTCCCTCTTCGGAGGCCCATGACTACTTTGTACAAGGTTCAAGGACCTTTCAACACCCTGCCTAATCACCTCATCCTCAATAGCCATGTCACTGTGCCATTGAACCCCTACCTCCTTCTCAGCACCCATCTTAGCCAGGAAGTCTGCCACTTTATTTAGATCTCTACTCACATAAACTGGAATCACATCATCTAATTCCCTCCATAATTCCTTAATTTGAGTGACAAGAATCCTCAACCTCCAAGTTTTCAAAGCAAAGTTCCTCATGCAATCTAGAGCTCCAACCATTATTTGAGAATCTGATTCTAGTATTATCCTCCTGTGGCCTTGTTTTACTGCCCAAATAGAAGCAGATTTGATAGCTAAGGCTTCTACTTCATTGTTTGTGGCTCTTCCCAAGCCTTGCAGTTCCCAATAGAGCACTATTCCAACATGATTCCAGCAAACCACTCCAATTCCAGCTCTACCCGGATTGCCTTTTGCAGCTCCATCAGTATTAATTTTAATCCAACCTTCTAGGGGTGGTTTCCAACTAGCTCTGTCCTATCCCTCTTGCACTTCAACTTCCTTTTCCATTGCCCCAATAACAACTTGAGTTTCCTCTTTAGCATAGACTGCCACAGTTTCTGTGACTTTGCTCCAAATGACCTGCCAAACTCCATCTAAAGAAGAAAAAGTTTCTCTAAAAATTCTAGCATTTCTCTCCAACCACACTTGCCACCAAATAAAGTTTAATCCAAGCTCCCAACCAATACAAAGAGCTTTAGATTTAAATCTACCCCTCTTCCATCTTTCCCAAATATTAATCCGATTCAAATCACCATTAACTTGAATTTTATAATATAAAAACCATCTCTCCCAAATCTGGCATGTGAATGGGCACTCAAACATCAAGTGATCAGTTGTTTCCTCGCTCTTGTAGCATAAAACACATTGAGATGGACCAATGATTCCCTTACATCTGAGATTATCAAAAGTAAGAATTCCATTATGCATGAACTGCCAGGCAAAAAAGTTTACTTTCGGCCAACCCTTGGACTGCCAAATCTTTCTCCAATCCTCAACTTGATATGTATGAGGAGGAGGCTCTGGAAGGATCTTATCATATCCGTCCTTCACTGTGTAGACACCAAGGCTCCCATAGCCCCAAGCTAATTCATCCTCCTCGTCTCTACCTGTGAGAAATCTTTCTGCCAAGATTTTAGTCATGATGGGTGTCAAATCCGGAGGGATTGAAATTGGCCACTCATCCAACTTCTTAAAGCTGCTTAAACTTATAATCCCCCAAGCTGACTAGTGTTGAAATAACTTTCAATTTGGACCCATCCCTTGGTTTCTATGGCTATTTTTATTGGTTGCAATTCAGGAAATTCAACAATGATAGGTGGGTATTGATCCCATGAATCAGTCCAAAATCGTGCCTTCTCCCCTCTCCCCACTTTCCAAAATAATCTATCTTTTACTACCTGAGATCCTAACTTGAGAGCCTGCCACACTAAGGATCCATTACCATCCAAAGGGAAATGACCCACCTCATTTGGGTTTACATGTCCCAAATATTTACTAGTTAAGATTCTACTGAATAAAGAAGTTGGTTGGGAAATCCACCTCCAGTAAAGCTTTCCAACCAAAGCTTTATTATTTAACTTTGATCTTCTCAGTCCCAAACCTCCTTTTACCTTGGGCTGGCTTACTTTATCCCAACCTACTAAGGCCCATTTCCTCTCTCCTTTTACTCCTTCCCATAAAAATTTTCTAGCCATCTTGTCCAACTCTTTCCATATAGTATGTGGGGCAGCAAGGATAGAAAATTTATAAATTGGCATGGCCTGAATGACTGACTGTAAAAAAGTTAATCTACCCCCATAGCTTAACCATTTGTGAGACCAATGATTAATTCTATCCTTGATACAATCCAAAAGATTCCTCCAGATATCTATTTTTAGTTTTTTAAAATGCAAAGGGACCCCCAAGTATACCACTGGGAGATAAGTCCTTGTGAATCCCAAGATCTCTAAAACTCTGTCCTGAAGCCTTTGATCAAGATTGAAAAAGACCACTTTGGATTTTTTATCATTGATGACTTGGTTTGTAGCCCTAAGGTAGACATTAAGTGTATCTCTAATCATTCTTGCTTCCCTGAAGCTGGCCACTCCCACCAATCTTGTGTCATCCACAAACTGTAGGTGAGTCAAAACTTCCTCACCCACCTTGATACCTGTTAGCAAACCTTGTTGTCTTCTCCTCAAGATAAGTCTACCCAATCCTTCAGCCAATATGAGAAAAATATAGGGAGAGCAAGGATCTCCTTGACGAAGGCCTCGAGTAGCTCCAAACGGTTGCGAGGGAAGACCCTTGATTAACACTGAGTATGTCGGAGTAGAAACACAACTCATGACCCATTCTATCCAATCCTGAGAGAAACCAAAGGCTGCCATCATCTTTGACAAGAAGCTCCACTCCACCCTATCATAAGCCTTTGACATATCTAATTTTATGAACATTCCTCTATTACCGAGATGTTTGCATTGAATGGATTTCCTCCTCGAGCTAGAACCACACCATCCAAGATCTGCCTACCCTCTACAAAACCCCCTTGCTCCGAGGAGATAATGTTATGTAGAAGAGGTTTTAGCCGCTCAGCCATTACCTTTGTGATTATTTTATATATGACATTGCATAAGGCAATAGGTCTATAATCTGAAATATGTACCCCCTCCTCCCCTTTTGGAATTAAGGTAATGAAAGTATGATTTAATGCTTTAAGCATTCTTTTACTACCTTTGGACTCCTCTATAACAACCATTACATCCTCCTCCAAGTTATCCCAAAAGGCCTAGAAAAACTCAATTGGAAAGCCATACTGGACCTGGAGTTTTTTGGTGCTCATTCCAAAGACTACATTCTTCGGTTCCTCTCTATCAATGGGTTTAAGAAGGGTCTGATTTTCTTATTCGAGAGATAACGAGAGGGTATGACAACAATAACGTCTTTTTGAGCCTCTTCATCTTGCACCATACTTTCCTTAAATAGTTTAGAAAAATAATCCATTGAATGGAAATGCATACCTGGAAGTGTATCAAAGGAGTGTCCGTTCTCATCTTGAAGAGCTTCCATGTTGTTCATCTGTCTCCTAGCACAAGCAGTCCGATGGAAAAATTTGGTATTTTTATCACCTTCTAATAACCAAGTGGTTCTTGCTCTCTGTTTCCAGTAGGTCTCCTCTTGGTTGTCAATGTCCTCAACCGCTTTACGCAATGCATCATCCTCTTCTTTGAGCTGCTCTGTAATTGTTCCTTCCCTAAAGTGTTTTTGAACCTCATCCCATCCGGCCACCAATGGAGCTCTTTGGACCTGGAAGTCTGTCTTGTTAGCTCGCCTCCATTGTTTCGGTTGAACTTTGACATAATGAAGTTGTTTGTGGAATCTAAACATTGTTGTCCCATATGTTTGGGCGACCTTCTTCCCACCACTGTGGAATTTTCTTTCGAAGTTCCTCTTTTTGTAACCAAAAGTTTTCAAATTTAAATGGTTTGTGATGTTGCACTGTCTTGATCCCTCCTTCCAACAAAATGGGAAAGTGATCTGAAACTGGACCCTCCAAAATCTGAAATTTTATATTCCATTTTACAAATGCCTCCTCTGAAACCAAAAAATGGTCTAACTTCACCTTCCTGCTATGTGGCTCCCTCCTCTTATTAGTCCAAGTATAGTTGGTTCCAGGGCATTTAATATCCACCAAGTGTAATGCCTGGACTTGGGCAATCATAAGACGATCCCCTGGGTCCAAAATTGGGGTTCCCCCTTCCTGATCTCTAGAGGATAATTTAGCATTAAAATCCCCAACAATAATCCAGTCTAAATCTTCCCTTGAGACTCTCATGTTATGCACAACTTTCCATTGATGCATCTGACCATCTAGGTTTTGAGCCCCATAAAAATTTGTGATTAAAACATGTTCAGCTGTGACATTATTTCTAAAATGTGATGTGAGAACACCCCTCCAAGCTATATGTTCTATTGCAGTCCATTCAAGAGAGTTCCAAAGAGTAACTATCCCCCCCGAGGCACCTTGGGCAGCCACTTCCATATGACCAGCACCCCTCCAAATTTTGTTAACTATTTTACACATAAGATCTAACGACATTTTTGTCTCCTGGATAAGCAAAAAATCTGTTTTACATTTTTCTAAGAGTCTTCGAACAGCAGATTGATGGGTTCTACTGTTTAAACCCCTAACATTCCATGATTGTATAATCATTGGTTACCTTGAGAGCAGTAAGAATCTATTGGCCTCACCGATCCTCCAGTGATCAGTTTGTCTCCTTGAACTGCTATCAATTCCTTATTTGATTTTCTACCCACTCCTTGAGAGTTGCTATTTTTTGATCTCTTTTCCACCCGAGTTATCCCTAAAGTTGGCCTTTCTCTATTCTTTTCTGCTATTCCCATGCTGACATCCTTAATTATTGGCTGCTCTTGGTTATGCACTATCAATGCCCCTGCACTCTCAGACTGCGGTAACTCACTATACTCAATTACCTGCTCTATGACGGGGGAGATGAGAGAGGAGCTTGAACATGGATGTTATTATTTTCATTATTCCCATCCACTCCTTCCATGAATTGTTCTTCTTGGTCCATTAGTGTCTTAAATATCTCATACCTATTGGAGGGCTTGAGTTGGGTTTGCTCTTTACCATCTTTTTTCTTTTGCCTTCTCCTTCTTTTGGGCTGTTCAAAACCATCTCTCTGTGCTTCTTTACCCTGAGAAATATTGGTTGGTTCTTTGTTTATTGTTGACTTACCCTCCTTAGGAGGATTTGACATTCCTAGAGGAGCCTCCATTTTTATGTTCATATTATTTGGGCAAGATCGGGCCAAATGCCCATGTTTGTGGCAGACTCTGCATCTGAAGGGCAATGCCTCATAATCCAGTTGTTGAATCCAAGATAGTCCTGCAAGTTCAAGTTCCACCTCTGTCGGTAGAGGCTGGCTAAGATCCATTTCCACACATAATCTTGCATAAACAAGTTGTGTTTCCTTCTATTGTGTCTTTGGAAACACCCAAATGTCTTCCAAGGGAATTACCGATAATTTCCAATACCTGCTCACTCCAAAACTCCATTGGAAGTGCATACAAATGGATCCAAACCGGGACAACAGTGGGTTCAATTCGAGGATCAAATCCCACTCTCCGAGGGTTGAACAAATAATCTTGCCGGACCATGATTCCTCTTTTCTGATTCGAAAGCCCTATTTCTATCGGCAAGTGAAGAAAAACTAACAATAAAATATCCATTGCTAATAAACCATAAAGAATACTCACCAAGAGGCTCCCAGTTTTCCGGACCCAGGAATGCAAAAAATTTAGGGTAGGGCGAATACCCATGAATTTTTAGATCAAATCATGATTGGCTCTATATAAAACTGTTTCTTCAACCATCCTTTGCTCAATGACAATCTTTGGCCTTGATTCTGACTGTGGCAAGCATCCATTAACTCGTTGAGATGTTGATCTATTTCCAACAGTCGTAAAGAGCATTTTTAATGCAGTTTTTTGTGCTTCTTCAATCTTTGATGGAGATTTATCCTTTAACAAATCTGCAAAAGAACTATGTCTCTCTAGAAGAGGATCCGGAGGTGTCCCCATTGGACCCTCCTGGGGCAGCAATCTTGTCTTCAAATCCACAGTAACCAGAAATCTCTTCGGCTACCCAACTGATGCCCTAGTTTTTCCCTAGCTCCAGAAACCCTAGTTCATCTTTTCGCTCCTCGGTTTTCAAGATGATTGCTATATTGCTCAACAAAATCACTTCCCATCTGCACCATATTAGAATCTACATATTATAGATAGAAAAAAGAAGTTCAAAAATGTAATATTATGTTATTTCAATGGGAATGCCTCCAATAGAAGCCAAATATAGCTTATTATTTATATACATAGATACATATATCAATGCTTGTATATTTTTTAAAAATTTGTATTATAATTATGATAAAATTTTTTATCAAATTTGAATTGGAGAGGTAAATACAAGTCATCTTCCATGAAGAGATTTCATGTTTAAACCTTTGAAAGGCATAAGAGTTTAATATATACGGGCAGTAGGTGCCTGATCCCAATTAATTTGCCTTGGCCTCTCTTTAAACAAAAAATATTAAAATGTAAATAATATTTGAAATATGCAATGTTGAATTCCAACAAGAAGAATGTTGTGCTCTCACAGAGCCTACTTAGGTTTAATTCTTATGGGTGAATGTAGTGTAGTTGTTTCTAACTATAGTGTATATTTATTAAAATTGTTATAATAATGGTGGCCTACCTATAATTGCAAAGGGACTGCTTGATTATAAATTATATGTAACCATTAAAGTGATCTTCAAATAAAAATCTAGGCTTTAAAAAATAAATATTAATTGGTTGTTGAAAGTAATAGTTGTAGAATATTTAAATAAAATAAAATGCAATTGTATGATATAGTAGAATGTTAGCTTCTAATAATTTCTAAACCCTAACCAAAATATCAAATTATTTGTGAGAGAAAAGTTAAGACAAGCATTTGAACAAGTAAATCAAGAAGAAATGATGGTATCTTATCTTTGTATATAGTCCATATTTAAACATAATTAAGAAAATGCACAACATAAAAAATCAAATAGCATTAGCTCAACTAATTATATTCTTTTCCCCCTAAGGGACCTGGAGGCTAAAGGAGTGTGTAAGGCTGAATGATGAGTTGATCTTTGGAGTGTCAAGGTTGAAGTAGCGTGGAAGGCTGGGTTGGCTAAATAAGTGTGGAAGGTTGGGTTGGGTGAAGGAACTACAATGAAAGGCTAGGATGTTGGGTGGAAATATGGGACAGCTAAAGGAACATGGAAGGCCTATAAGGTTAAAGGAGCATGGAAGACTGCGCTAGCTAAAGGAGTTACAATGAAAGGCTAGGATGTTGAGTGGAAGGCTGGGAATGTTGAAGGAGTGTGAAAGGCTGCCTAGGAAAAAGGAGCATGGAAGGTTAACTTTTGTTGGGTGGAAGGCTTGTATGAGACTAAATCAGCTAAGGGAACCACAATAATAGGCTGGGTTGTTGAGTATAGTGCAACAACATGTCAAGTTGTTGGGTGGAAGGCTAGGTCAACTAAAATTCCTTGTTTTTATATTTGGTGTGTATGTGGGTTTGGAACCCACAGGTATTGGGGTGGTTTTCCCCCTTCTTTATTTCAAAAAAATGTGCAAAGGATTAGGGTTTTTTTTCTAAAAAATGCTTCATATTTTAGGAACCACATCTTCGCAAAAAGTTATCTGATTCAGCTGATTCTTAGACCAACTTGTGGAAAATTTGAATAGATTTAAATGAGTGGTTATATGTAATAATCCGAGCAATATTGAGGGATATTTAACCCCATGAATTCAACCATTCAAAACAAGGGCAATGATGATTTTTTAAGTCATGAAAAACAAAATTGTAAATATTTGTTAGCTAGGGTTCGAATGATGGGAAGAGCAATGAAGGACTAGGACTTCAGTGAGGAAGGAAACTAACATTCCAGATTTGGTAAAGCAAACTATGATAGTTTGATATTTTGAAAATATACTCTACTAATAGATGGTAGAGGTGAAGTTTTAGCATTATGAAGGCTACTATAGAAAAATGTCAAGAAAGATGCTAAATTTTGGAATAATTGTATTTATATAGAAAATTGAAAAATCCCAAAAATGAAAATCAAGAATACAGATATTTTATGTAAAATGATGTAGATTTCTAGCTATAGCATATCAATTGAGATGATAAGTGTATTTACTTATAAAATCTCAAGATCTAAAGAAGAGAGTTGTAATTTGTCAAGGGTGGGGGACCCGAGTACAACCTCTTATTATCCAACAAAAAAAAATAATTATTATCTTCAACTTTCAAGGAGGAGACCCAAGTTTGAATATTGTTAAATTATACCTGCATAATTGCCAAATTTTTGTAATACCATTATGTGGTCTTGATGTAATATGGGTGGGGCCCATTTCAATCCCATATAACCAATTAGAAAAAATGAATAGAATTGGAAGAATACTATAGCTCAAATAAGGACTATAGTGGAGAAGTCAAAATCTAAATGAAGTTTATTAATCCTAATAATACTTGATGTAATAAAATCTTCATTGATCTTCCAAAAAATATTATAGCATGGTTGCATTGCACTCTAATTATGTGAGCTTTGGAGTGCTACCATGTTGTCTCTATGTAGTTATATTTTCTTAATGGGTTATATGGGATTGAAACAAGCCCCACTCGTATTACATCATGACCATGTAGTGGTACTACAACAACTTGGAAATTAAGCATGTATTGCTTGGCAAGATTTAAACCTTGGTCTCCTCCTTGAAATTCAATGAATCTAACTAGTTTAATTAATTTCATTTGATCTCTATGGAGTTATATTACTTTAAATACAAAGTGCATAATTCCTAAAAATATACTTGTCAAGAAATAGTCCAATATTTTTGTTATGTTGATCCCTTGGAAAAATCAATGTAAAAGGGTATTAAGTGTGCTTTTCTTCATTATAGGTATTATGAACAAAATATAGTAAACTATTTCAAGAGGATTCTTAAGAGTCTAGAGAGACAATCTACCCAAATCCCCCTTGAATTTAAGGATAAAACCTCATTATTGAAAGCAACCTAATACACCTCAACTAAAAAAAGAGGAGGCTAAATAAGGATCACACACAAGTACAAAGATCTACACCATGAGATACAATTATATATAAAAAAAAAAGATATTGGTTAATATGTATTTTTCTAAAAGTATCCAAAACAAGGAATTCATCAAATGCAAACTTGAGTTTAGCAAAAGCTTTGGAATTGCCATAGGGAATCTCCATAGAGTTTAGTTAAGTTTTGGAAATTTTGAAGAATTATAAATCGATATTATTGCTCATTCCATCTTAGAGATAGAATACTAACCTATGAATAATACACCAACAAGTATAGTTGAGAATCCACTATCACCACTTGTGAATACTCCTAATATATGATTGATTCAATGATATTTATTGGTGGCTCTAATGTATTATTGTTTTTTAGTCAATTATGTATTGGCTTGTGTTGGAGGGAACTCTAATCACAAAATATCACATTGTTGTCATCGCATTGCTATTAGTTTAATAAAACCATATCCAACTTATCTTTTTATCAAAGATATTATTTTTTACCTTTTTATCAAAGGTTTTCTTCATGTTCCTCAAGTTGCTATGTTTCCGCAATCAACTCTTTGATATCATTTTCATTAAGAGATAAAATCTCACTCAGCCAGTTGCCTTCTAAAATTAAAAAAATTCTAAGATGAAAATCAACACCGTGATTGGCTAAAATATATGCTACCTAGTTTCCTTATCTATAAAGGAGTTAGCTATAACAATATGTCAATTATTTAATACCTCTTTTTTAGGGTTCTTATGCATGCCCCTAATATTCCAAGATAACATTTTAATCATCACCTTTTGTTTTTGTTTTTAGGCATAGCCCCATTTCTTTTTAACACTTTTGATCCCATACCAATGACCCTTTGAGTTTCCTTTTCTCTTTGTTTTGCCTCCTTGGATATTCTTCTCCTTTTTCATTCATGCCAACACTTTCATTTTCATTTATTTCTTTGATTTTTTCGTATAGTTTATAATGACAATTATCATCTCGAGGTTTATCTCACTCTAAAGGATCCAAAATGCAAGGAATGACCTCAAAAGTGCAATTTTCTTTATGTTGCCCTAAAAATATTAAGGTGTAAGGATATTCCTCCCTAGTAATCACCTTCTTATGTTGCCCTAAAACCCTAAATTGCTATGGATTTCCTCCATTCTCAAATCTATATTACGCTATTTTGAAACTCTAATTTGTAAGGGATAACCCATACAATACTTTCATTTCTATTTCAAGGGGAGGATTTCATACTACACAAGAAAAATGAAGACGATTTACCTAGAATAAACTTGATCTCTTCTGCCTTATTTGTTTTAAAAATTTCCTCCACACCTTCCTTTGCATCTTTAATTCCCTTAGAGTTGAACCTGTACATTATACTTCCTCATCTCTTGCATCCTTTTTTTCTTCCAATGGTTGATCTAAGTGAACTATGATGGCCTTTTTTACATAATGCTAAAAATAGGCTTTTTTTACCTATTTTTTAAGAGTGGAATATCCTTGATCTAGTCTAGCTTCTATTATAACATGTTCTCCTTGCTTTATCTTGAAGTTTGTCTTATATCTCTTTCTTCATCATTTTCACTTTGTAATATCTTGTCTAGTCTCATAATACTTGTGGCATCATAATGTAATGTTTTTATAATCCACTTGTTGATCCTTATACTAGATCCAATATAGCTACATTGACTATCTTTATTATTGTTAGTTCGAGATCTAGTATTAGATTAGTTAGCTCTTGAGCATTAGGGTTATTAATTTTTTAAGTATATAAATAGTGGAGTTGAGTTGTATTTGATATATTATTCATACCTATTATCTTAAGTCATCTCTATTGTATATATGAGACTTTACCCTTTCAAAGTGGCTATGATACTTTGCCCTCTTTGAGTAGCTAGGATTTGCACTGATTCAAAATTTGGAATATGTTACTTGCATTATTGATTTTCTACTATCAAATTTGTTTTGTTGTTATAGTGAATATTTCCTTTTGTGCATTTTTTAGTTTGTCATTGTTGTTGCTATATTCTAGAATTTTTTGTTTTATAAGGGGTATTAGAGAATCGATGCATAAGTTGATGTGGAGGAAAATCCTAAAACAAAGACAATAAAAATGGTCAAGTTTATTCTAGGAAATTATAAATCGACAAATCCAAGGCAATTTTTTTCAAGAAACGACTCATTTTTCAGGAGCCATATCTTTACATAGAGTTGTCTGATTCATATGATTCTTGTGTCATTTTGTGTGGAATTTGAAGAAATTTGAAATGAGTGGTCATACAAAATAATCCAAGTAGTATTGAGGGAGATATGACCATGTGAAGATAGTTGTTCGAAACTAGGGTAATGTTAGGGCATATTTTTCCAAAAAATATCTCATCTTTTAGGAGCCATATAATTGTGAAGGGTTGTCTAATTTAGATGATTTTTGGACCAATTTGTGCAAAATTTGAAGAGCTTTAAAATGAGTGGTCATATGAAGGAATTCGAGCAATATTGAGGGAGATATGAATCTATGGAGTCAACCATCCAAAATAAGGGTAGTGACAAATTTTCAAGTTGTGAGAAACAAAATTGCAAAAATCTACCAATCAAGGTTTAGATGATGGAAGGAGCAAAGGAGGGCTAGGGCATTAATGAGGCAAGACATTTTATCTATTCATAGAATTTTTAGCTAAGTTTCATTTTTCATTTTATTAGTTTAGTTATATATATAAATTATTGTAGGTCTATTTTCAAATAATATAATTGCTATAGGTTATACTAGTAAATTTTACTAGATATCAAGTTATAGTTTCCTTCACATGAATTTATTTATAGCTAAATCCTTAGAATCATCCCTAGTAGTAGAGGTTAGGGAGGATCTCATAAAGGAACAATCCTTATTGCTCAAAGACAAGGTGATCATTAGTAAATTTAATGGGTCATGGCTAGGGGCTTCAACTTTAAAAAAATGGATTGATAGAAGATTAAAGGCTCTATGAGTGAGTTTATCCTTTCTTCACCAAGGTATTCCTAATAATTTTCTATTCTAGGGATGAAATAGATAGAATCCTAAAAGGGGTCCTTGGTTTATGGAAAGAGCAAGACTCTTCCTTACATGCTTTGGTATGAAGGCTTTGCACCTAAAAATATAAATTTATCCCTAGTACCGATCTGGATCAGGATGTATGGGTTACCCATTAAATTATGATATATGGAAATCTTAAAGACAATAGACAACATTATAGGAGAATTACTTGAGACTTTGAAAACTACAAAAGATGAAATCATGGCTTTTTATGCCCAAATATAATTCATGATTGACACTTAGACTCATCCCGCATATTGAAACATACTTTAGGGGAAATATAAATCACACACCTAATCTAATAACTCACACTCTAATCTAATATTTACAATGGTACCATGGGGGTACTTTAGCATAGTACCAAATAATGTAATATTCTCCAACACCCCCATGTATTACATTATTTGGTTATTGAAGACTTTAGTCTTCAATCTATTGCTTTCAATCCTTTGCTCTGTTCTTCTTTGTATTCAACTTTTGTTTCATGTCGTTTGTTATTCTTTTTTTGGTTCTTTATTTTGCTCCTCTTCTTTGATCTTCTTATCTTCATATTCAATTATAGTATGGTTGCTGGTGTGACTTCTGGATAATGAGTTAGCAAGTCATCATAATAATACATTATATGAATATTGGAATTTAGATATTCCGCATTGAAGTTAACATATGTTGCATTCAAACCAATTGTGTCATAGCTAACATATTTCATTTCAAAATTTACTTATCTTTTTCTTGATAAATCTCAAAAGCTAGTAATTCTATGTACATAACTATCCCTCCTTCAATAGGCAATATAATAGTATTTTAGGAATTCCACCATGCTCCGAAAAGCTTTTCATGAAGATAGTTGATGAATGTCATAATTTTTCCTTCTTTTGCATTTTTAAGAATTGAAGATAATTTTTTCTTCAAGTTGTCTAGTATATCATTTTTCTCATCAAAATTGTCCATTAGATTTTGAGTATAGAATTTTAGATTTTTCAACATTTCTTCACTATATTCTAAAAATTCATTTTTAATGATTTTTTCCATAATGAATTCCTTTGATGTTAGATACCTTATTTCTTCAAAGTTTCAAATAAACAAATTTTCAATCAACTTTCAAAATTTTCAAATTCCTTAAACTAATTATTTTGGAGTAGAAATCCTTATTTCTCCAAAGTTTAACTCAAATTGTCAATAATTTCAAACAATGCCAATTTAAAGCAATCAATATTTTATTTCAATCAATCAATTTGAAAAATTCAAGTTTGATCAAGCTATAGTGCAATCAATTTTTAAATTCTTTTTTTTTGGTAAAAAAGAATTTATATTACAAAATTCAAATAGAAGAGATACATCTTCTATATTTCTACAAATATAGGATTTTGATCCAAGATTTAGCATAAGATGTAATATCACATTATTTATCAACTAATCTACTAGAGTAACCCATGTATAATAGAAATAATCTAATACAGTGAATTACAGAACTAAATACATCTAATGTTGCTACTGTTAAGAGATAGGATAGAGAGAAGATCTTCCCTAGTCCATATTGCCCACCATCTAGAGGGTAGCCATAACAAGTAAGGTTTCCTTTATTTAGAGTCCAGTTGGCCATCACATCTACAACTCTATTTTATTCTCTAGGGATGCGATCGTATTCCATAAATACAAAGCTTGTATGTACCATCTGAATCTTCTCTATGATTCTTCTTAGTCTCCAGTCAAGCTTCCTATTCTCCCTTGAATTCTTTAGATGGTTGATCACGACTTATGAGTTTATATCTGGACCTTCTTATAGCCTACCATAACTACCTCTTGGAGCCCTATAAGGATGCCACAATCCTTTGCTTGGTTGTTGGAAAGAATGCCAAGATTCTTTGCAAAGGTAAAAATTGGGATCCCATTTGACTGTCTTCCTATCCCTCCCATACTAGCTCTTCCTCAATTCCTCCGTGATGCTCCATCTATGTTAAATTTTTCCCAATCATCCATGGGAGGTTGCCACTTATTGATTAATAACCTTATAAATATATTTTAAACTACTCTTGATCTGTTCCAATTGTTGGTGGGGTTCTTGGGGATACTTTAGTTTATGCTGGACTATCTTTGTTATGTTGGCTATGGTCTTTTGTTGAATATAGTGGATGTACTTAGAATATTGTTTGAAATTACGATTATTTCTTTCCTTCCATATGTTCTAAATTAGGAGAGTAGTTCCTACCCATACTATGTTCAAAAGTAGGAGAGTAGTGCCTATCCAAGATTATTTGTAAAGGTAAAAATTGGGGTCCCATTCGACTGTCTTCTTATCCCTCCCACACTAGCTCTTCCTAGATTCCTCCGTGATGCTCCATATATGTTAAATTTTCCCCAATAATTTGGGGGAGGTTGCCATGTACCCTTTTTGACTATTTGCAAATACCTTATGGTTGCCATTTTTTGATTAACAACCTTAGGAATGATTTTTAATCTGCTCATGATCTGTTCCAATTGTTGGTGGGGTTCCTAGGGATACTTTAGTTTATGCTGGACTATTTATGTTATGTCGGCTATGGTATTTTTCTAAATATAGTGGATGTCCTTAAACTCTTATTTGAAATCATAGTTATTCCTTTCTTTCCATATGTTCCAAAGTAGGAAAGTAGTTCCTATCCATACTATGTTCCAAATTAGGAGAGTAGTTCCTACCCAATATTATTTGCAATGGTGAAAATCGGGGTCCCATTCGACTATATTCCTATCCCTACAACACTAGATCTTCTTGGATTCCTCCTTGATGCTCCATCTATCTTAAATTTTCTCCAATCATCTAAAGAAGGTTGCCACGTACACTTTTTGACTATTTGCAAGTGCCTTATGGTTGTCATTTGTTTATTAACAACCTTAGAAATATTTTTTAATCTACTCATGATCTGTTCCAATTATTGATGGGGTTCTTGTGGATACTTTAGTTTATGTTGGACTATCTCTGTTATGTCGGCTATGGTATTTTGTCGAATATAGTTGATATCCTTAGACTCTTGTTTGAAATTGCTGATTTTTCTTTCCTTCCATATGTTCCAAAGTAGGAGAGTAGCTCCTACCCATACTATATGCTTAACATACTGGTCTAATCCATCTTGTGTAGTCCATTCCCTCCAAATATTCCCAAGGTGGTAAAGCCAAACTAGTTAATACCAAGAAATATAACCATCATCTTCCATAACTTTGAGGCTACAAGAAATTCAAAAAATAAGTGGCAGAGTATTTTGAGGTTCTTCCCACACATATCACACTTGAAAGGACCATGGTAGCCTCTTTTCATAAGGTGTTCCCCTTTAGGTACTGTTGGTCATGAATTTGCCATAGGAAAGGATTTTACAAGTGCGCCCTAGACCCGGCCAACATTGAAAGGCTGGAAGCAAGAAATGGCTCCCAGACCAATCTCTAGAGTGGGCTGGTTCCCTTTACTATTCTAAAAATGGGTTTAAGGTAAGGGTTGCTGGAAAGAGATTTAAAAGTTGCAGAAAGAAATGGGAAATATGGCCATAGGTCGAAGTAATGGGATCAGAAAAACAACAGCAGGAAACTACAAACGCAACAACAGCAAGTAACATAAGAGATCAGCTTAATCTTCACACAATCACATGTAGCAAATCCCTCCAAACCCACATTCCAGAAATCGTACCCTGATCGCAATATTTAAATCCAAAAACAGAATTTAAATGTAATAGCAATGCAGGAGTATGAATGCTATTAGAAATGCAGAAAACAGAAAAGAAATTCATCCATGCAACGCTTGAAAAATTAGAAGTCGATCCTTGTATTCCCGCAAATACAATTCCAGTCTCTAGCAGCAAGTTTTTCCAACCTTTTGAAATGAAGCTTACATTGGTTTTTATAGAGGTCCGTCCTCTTTGCAGCATTTAATGTTTGAAACTGACCATATCGTGATCTACAATTGTGCCTTGGAAACCAAGAACACGACCCCTTGATTACAGCCTCGAAGAAACAAAAATTAAATGCAATGAAACGTTCGTGGTCCTTCATTAAATTTGATTCTTCGAACATGTGCATGAAACCATTAAAATAGACCACGACTAGTCACTTCGACCTTGAATGCCTTGGAAATCCGTGAATCATTTAATTCGGGGCAGCATTTAATCATCGAAAACCCAAAAACCCTTCTCGGCCGTTCATATTGCGTTTTGGCGGTAAACAGTCGCAGGTTGCGAAAACGCGACGGGTCGCAAAATCGTGACATGTTTTTATACCGTACGCTTTGGCTGCTCACACCCGTGAAAATGGCACCTGTAGCGATATCGCTACACATTTCGGTCTTTGGATCTTTCCTCCGCTCTGCCCCGCGAAAACGGAACATGTAGCGATTTCGCTACACATTTCTGGCACTTGGTACGGTCGTGCCCATGGGCCGCGAAAATGTGACACTTTTTCCCTTTGAATGTCTTCGACCTTCTCTTGTCACGATTTCGCTGCATATTCATCTCGCTCAGCCCTGTCATCAAAATTGCAGCGAATCGCTACAACTTTCATTTCTTTTGTTTTCGGACCAAAACGACCGCGATTTGAGAACGTGCAGCGCATCGCTGCAACTTTTTGCCTAGACTCACTTCTCAACAAAGACCGCGCGATTTTGCAACGTGCAGCGATTCGCTGCACATTTTAGACTTAAGGCTTTTGGAGCCACTACTCCGCGAAAATGAAACGTTAGCGCGTCGCTGCAATTTTACCACTTGAGCCTTTTGAAACAACTGCATCGCGAAAATAAGACGTCAGCGCGTCGCTGCAAGTTTTGCACCTTAGTCTTCGAAGCCACCAGCGTCGCGATTTGAGAACATGTTAGCGACGTGCCGCAACTTTTCAAATTGAGTCTTTGAAGCCGATCGACCTGTGATTCTGGAACATGTTAGCGATGCGCTGCAACTTTTGCTTTAAGTCTTTGGCTGAGATTTTCGTCGTGATTTCACGACAATTTGTCGTTGTTCCTCCTTTGCCTTCCGAAAGTCGTGAAAATGGAACACGTCGCGATATCGCGACGGTTCCGCCCAACCTGCCTGCATTGACCACGTTGACCGCGATTTCGCGACATGTCAGCGAATCGCTGCAGCTTTTAGACTTAGTCATTTTTTGCTCATTTTTTTCTCCTTTTCCATAAAAGCTGCATCAAAGCTGGTATCAAAGGTCAGATTTTCAACAATACACTAATGCATTAATAAATGAGAATCAATGTGGCAAAAATTCCAACATTCTTGGCGGCTCGTGGGGTATACAGCTCGCTGTATGCAAGAATCCAGGCCTTAGTCCATTGGGCACAGAGTCATATTAGAACAGGAGGCCGGCTGCTGTAATACATATCAGGGGACTGCCGCAAAACTTCTCTGCTGAAGAGCTGAAACTGGAAGGACCTACAACTTGTTGTGAAATGAAACAAATGGAATGGAAATGGAATGAGCTCTTGCGGTTGCGCAAGCGGTGAATGCAATGGAATGATGATAATAATGGAATGATGGAGTGAGCAAATGATGTGGTAGACATAACAACAAAAGCTATTATACTGCCATCTGCAATGGATGGAATGAAAGTGAACGAACGGATGAAATGGAAATGGCAATATGGAAAGTGTGGAATGAAAAATAAAAAATTGTAAATAAATGCGTAAATTGACATAACTTAGAAGAAAGGGATAAGAAGGGACGGGGAAAAACAGAAAAAGGGAAAAGAAACAACAGTCGTGGCTTATTTCTTAACTGCAGAAGAAAAAGAAGTAAAAGAAGAAAGATGAAGAAGGGAAAGGAAGAAAAAGGGAAGAGAAAGGAAGAATTTTCTAGAAAGCCACCAACTGCTGGGAAAAGAAAAACACAGAAAAATAAAAGGCACCTACAGCTCGTAGACAACAAAAGAGCTGAGATGAACAAGTAATAACCAAAAATATATATATGTTTTTTTTTTTTTTCCTTTTTTTTTTTCTAAAATATATCTATATACAAGGGTTTACGACATGATTGGCATGTCGCCACCAGACATCCAATCTCAGAATGTTATCCGATAAATCTGCAATGTCCTGACCAGATCTGATCATACTTATGTCGGTCCTTGAAATTGGGCTGGCTCCTTCCTGAAGTTCTCCATGGTGCGAATAGGATGCAATGCAGCAGATTATCCTTCTTACTAGTACCCACATGGAGGACCTCTTCAGGTACTGGATGTAGTGGCTGGAACCAACACCACCACTTTGCAGAATTTACTGGCTGTGGGCTGAGTATAGGCTCCTCTAACTTCTGGATGTGATCACAGGACTCTTCAAGTGAGAAATCTAATTCTAGGATCTCCTCAGGTTTTGGAATTTGAACTTGTTCTTCTACTTGGCCCATCTCTTGATGAAAACTGCAAGCAACCATACTGTTCATTGCTGGAAAAGTTCTTGCATGTCCCAATCCTTGACTTTGGACGAGATCTGCCCTTGAATTCCACATGATTGCATCTCAGGTTTCTGCTCAGTATAAGGGATCTGGCATGAAAAGTATTGTGCAGGGTAGATAGGAGCAGCAACCACCGGAGAAGGTAATGGAGTTTCTCCCCACGGTAATTTTCTTGATAAGAGCAAAAGTCGTTCCGCTCGCACTGCTTCCTCAAAGATTTGTGGGAACCGTTGTTCACCTGACTGCAGCAAAAAGAGACCTATGTCAGAATTAAAAGCTCAAACATAAAAGAGGTGGGCTTGGGTGGGTGATGGACGAATCTTCTCTGGAATTCTCTTCCAACTTATCAAGAATCGGACATTGAAGTCCGTGATGCTTTCTTGAGGTGCTCTCTTGATGTACATGAAAAATTGGTAGAGATCCAAAGAACTGTAGAAAGGATCTTCGTCAAATCTTTTGATCAGTGCCCCCGCTAGATCATCCCATGAGTCGATGCTTTGACGTTTGAGCAATCTGTACCACTGCAATGCTCTTCCTTCCAAAGACCGAACCGAAGTCGGATCATGACATCTTCGTGTTCTATGACATGGATCATGGACAGAGTAGCAATGTCTTCAACATGTGCCAGAGCCATGCCTTCGGTACCATCATATTTTGCCAGGTTCTTCAGGGCACCTTCGAGAATTTCATGCCGAAATTGGAGATTCAGAGGGCCAGGATCATCCCATCTAGAAAAAACCCTCACCTTTGCGACAGTGGTCTGCGGGATCACGGCTATCACCATTAAGTCAGAGTCGCCAGATGAACATTCTTTGAATTAAAAAAAAAAAAAAAAAAACAGGCGTCCACGAACAAAAATTCAGATCTTCAACTCAGCAAAGTCACCAGATGAACTTACAAATCTCCGCTGTGAGGCCAAGACAGCTCATCAAATGTTGAGACCTCCGGGTGTTAAAACAAATGTGGATTTTTGTGAGACAGAAGAAGTCTGTCCCATCGAGCGTGCCAAAAATTGTTGGTCACGAATCTGCCACAGGAAAGGATTTTACAAGTGCGCCCTAGACCCGGCCAACATTGAAAGGCTGGAAGCAAGAAATGGCTCCCAGACCAATCTCCAGAGTGGGATGGTTCCCTTTACTATTCTAAAAATGGGTTTAAGGTAAGGGTTGCTGGAAAGAGATTTAAAAGTTGCAGAAAGAAATGGAAAATATGGCCACAGGCCGAAGTAATGGGATCAGAAAAACAACAGCAGGAAACTACAAACGCAACAACAGCAAGTAACATAAGAGATCAGCTTAATCTTCGCACAATCACATGCAGCAAATCCCTCCAAACCCACATTCCAGAAATCGTACCCTGACCGCAATATTTAAATCCAAAAACAGAATTTAAATGTAACAGCAATGCAGGAGTATGAATGCTATTAGAAATGCAGAAAAATAGAAAAGAAATTCATCCATGCAATGCTTGAAAAATTAGAAGTCGATCCTTGTATTCCCGCAAATACAATTCCAGTCTCTAGCAGCAAGTTTTTCCAACCTTTTGAAATGAAGCTTACATTGGTTTTTATAGAGGTCCGTCCTCTTTGCAGCATTTAATGTTTGAAACTGACCATATCGTGATCTACAATTGTGCCTTGGAAACCAAGAACATGACCCCTTGATTACAGCCTCGAAGAAACAAAAATTAAATGCAATGAAACGTTCGCGGTCCTTCATTAAATTTGATTCTTCGAACATGTGCATGAAACCGTTAAAATAGACCACGACCAGTCACTTCGACCTTGAATGCCTTGGAAATTCGTGAATCATTTAATTCGGGGCAGCATTTAATCATCGAAAACCCAAAAACCCTTCTCGGCCGTTCATATTGCGTTTTGGCGGTAAACAGTCGCAGGTCGCGAAAACGCGACGGGTCGCGAAATCGCGACATGTTTTTATGCCGTACGCTTTGGCTGCTCACACCCGCGAAAATGGCACCTGTAGCGATATCGCTACACATTTCGGTCTTTGGCTCTTTCCTCCGCTCTGCCCCGCGAAAACGGAACATGTAGCGATTTCGCTACACATTTTCGGCACTTGGTACGGTCGTGCCCATGGGCCGCGAAAATGCGACACTTTTTCCCTTTGAATGTCTTCGACCTTCTCTTGTCGCGATTTTGCTGCATATTCATCTCGCTCAGCCCTGTCATCAAAATTGCAGCGAATCGCTACAACGTTCATTTCTTTTGTTTTCGGACCAAAATGATCGCGATTTGAGAACGTGCAGCGCATCGCTGCAACTTTTTGCCTAGACTCACTTCTCAACAAAGACCGCGCGATTTTGCAACGTGCAGCGATTCGTTGCACATTTTAGACTTAAGGCTTTTGGAGCCACTACTCCGCGAAAATGAAACGTTAGCGCGTCGCTGCAAGTTTTGCACCTTAGTCTTCGAAGCCGCCAGCGTCACGATTTGAGAACATGTTAGCGACGCGCCGCAACTTTTCAACTTGAGTCTTTGAAGCCGACCGACCCGCGATTCTGGAACATGTTAGCGACGCGCTGCAACTTTTGCTTTAAGTCTTTGGCTGAGATTTTCGTCGTGATTTAGCGACAATTTGTCACTGTTCCTCCTTTGCCTTTCGAAAGTCACGAAAATGGAACACGTCGCGATATCGCGACGGTTCCGCCCAACCTGCCTGCGTTGACCACGTTGATCGCGATTTCGCGACATGTCAGCGAATCGCTGCAGTTTTTAGACTTAGTCATTTTTTGCTCATTTTTTTCTCCTTTTCCATAAAAGCTGCATCAAAGCTGGTATCAAAGGTCAGATTTTCAACAATACACTAATGCATTAATCAATGAGAATCAATGTGGCAAAAATGCCAACAGGTACCCTTTTATGTAGAAGAAGCCAAATGAAGAATCTCACCTTAGGCCATAACTTTTGTACCCATATTTGAATGAATAAGTCTCGAAGCGGGTTAGGAGTACTTTGGCATAGAATTGCATATCCACTTGCTATTGTATACTCCCCCTGACTTATGTTGCCCCATCTAAGGGAATCCTCTGCTTGAGACCAAGAAAGTGATCTCATTTGTAGAGTTTGTTGGATATCAATCTTCTACCTCTCTAGGATTTGAATTGGCCATTGAGCTATGGGGACCCAATTTCTCCCAACTTTAGAATTTATAGTCTGGTACCTATAATGTTTTGCTACTTTTATCCAATTTTCTCTATGTAGTTGTTCCATGAAAGGTATCCACTCTAGAAATTGAGCCATCAAAGTTTGGTGCCCATACCAATAATATATACAAAATTTTGCATGTTGACCATTGTAAATTATCTAAAAGAGCTAATTTCTTGTCCTTAAAACTACTAATATGGGGGATCCTTTGCAAGGTAATTGGTGTTGAATAATGATTACCCATATTTTATTTTCTACATTTTTAGCTCTTAGACTTTGGGCCCATAGTGCATTGGGATTGCTCAACATCCTCTAGTACAACTTAGCTGCTACTGCCTTGTTGTTATTAACTATGTATCTGAATACTAGTCCCCCTTCTTGTTTATGAAGGCATAAAGTTTCCCAATGCACCAACACCCATTTCCTTTTCTCCTTAGTGCCCCTTTATAGGAATTGATGATTTATTTGATCCAACTCTCTCAACAATACCTTGGGAATGCCCAAAACTATGGATACATAGATATGTATATATTGAAGGATTGATTTAACCAAGGTTATTCTTCCCCCTGATGATAGTCATCTCTTTGTCTATTTTTCTTTTTACTTCGTCCACTAGCCAGGCCTAATCCTTCTTCTTTTTGTTAGCTTTTGGTGATGTATATTAATGGAGATGACCACAAGATGTAAAATATGCAGGTTATGGTAAGTATACAATAATGGTACTTAAATATACAAGAAAATAAGAGAATAGAATTTTGCAATAACTCAGTAAAATACCATTAATGAAAGCTCATGAAAATGGGACAATGCAATATAATGGAGGACGATGAACACTCCATAATTTTACAATGAAGATCTACATTGTGCCTACTCAATAATCTATAGTAACTTTATCTCTCACACACTCTCTTCTAGAGATCAAGGCCCACATATATAGAAAGATAAGTTCCTTGGGCTTTACTCTACCTATTCATATGACTCATGCACATGTGGACTACATGAACATTTACATCATTGCACATTCTAACATTTGTGCATTTATTGCTTCTTCCCCAAGTAACTACTTAACATAAGATAAAATCCTAATCTAATAATGTACCCAAGGTGGTATATTGACATGTACCAAATAATATAATATACTCTAACACCCCCTTGTATTACATTATTTGGGTATTGAAGACTTTAGTCTTTAATATGGATCTTCCTATTTTGAATATTCTTCAACTTGATTTGATCATTCTTCTTCTATTTTAGTTTTTATATGTCCAAGTTGTGCATAGCTTTGTTGACTCTCATACTATTAATTTTGAATCTTCTATTCCGTTGTATGTTCTTGTGATATATAGATTCTTCATTCTTCGCAATATGTTCTTCAAAAAATGCATTAGTATTGTTTTAAAATACAACAATATCTTGTGAAATATTCGTTGAATCTAGAGCATATATATTTATTTGAATTGATCCAGTAGCTTCTATCTCATTTTATTTTATGATGAGACACACATTGACTTCATTCGAGTATCTGAACTTAACCATCCTTTTGCTCTCTACTAGCTTGGATACTGAAATAAGACTATGTTAATCCAAGAACATACATTACATTACGTAATAGAAAGTTTGAAAATTATTTACTGGGTGTTACACACCCATGTGCATGTATATGATAGTATTTTTCCATCTGCAATTCTCAACCTCTAATTGTTAGTGACTTCAAGGCAATAAAACCACTGTAAATTTCTTGTCACTTGATGACTTGCACAAGAATCAATATACCAAATGTCCTTTTCAATTTGACCTGTGAAATTATTCAGGTTTGAAGTGATTTTGCATCTTTGATATGCTATATTGAATGGATTTTGTTCTTGGATATTTTTGTAACGTGCCTTGTCATGATATGTCTCTCTTGCTAATTCATCCATTATCTTGAGATCAATCAATAGAGTTATTTTAGCTCTTTAATATTTTGAGAATATTTTGATAGATCCTTTGTAGTAGTCTACCTTATGACTCCCTAGTAAATTGAGTTTATGATCAAACTACTAACTTTCAAGTATGCTCTATAATTTTGATATGTAGTATTCCTTTTGCCTCCCTAATATTTTAATTAAGGATTTTGTAGAATACTATATCTTTCTCAAGTAAGTTGAGTATATGATCAAACTTGAGAAAACCTCTTAAATTATTAGGTTTTGTAGGATTCCTTATGTCTCCCAAGTGATTTAGTTAATCTAAGGATTTGATAAAGTGCTTGATAGTAGAATTCGCTTTTAGGTTTACGTTGAGTTGAATCCCTTTTGACTCCTTGATGGTTTGATGTTCAACTCCTAATTTCCTTTCTCCCAATGTACTTTTCAATTTGATGAAGTTCTCTATGGTTGGATTTATTTTGTCCCTTTAATGTGACTATGGAACAAGTATAAGTAAATAATTCCAACTCTTATAAGCAATTAATGAACTTCCTTCTTTAACCTTTAATAACCAATAGTTTAAATTCCAATAAACTATGTTTGATGTAGTATTCCTTATAAATCCCTAATTTGGAATATTAGAAATTAATAATATTTGCAATATAATAAAGTTTTGATTTTCCAAGTAGAAACCCTTATATATCCTATGGTATTTAATTGCAAATATTAAAATACTTGTATTTCAACTAAAGTGATTTGAAATACTATGTACTCCTTTGATATGCTTTCAAATGTATTAAGGTTGATTTTTCTAAAATCCCCAACATAAATGATGAATGAACTTCAACCTTATGTTATACACCTTATCACTCCTAAATGAAAGCATTTTAATTAAGGTAAAACCTTACCTCTATAATGTTGTAACCTCCTGAATAGTGGGTGTTGTATTCCTTTGATGGTGGATGTATGATAATTATGGAAGAGAGTTTGATATCAATATTTAATTCTTATTTGACTCGACTTCTACTCCTTGAATACTCACTTTTAATCACACCTTGAATCTACTCTTAATCCCACTTAAATTCACCTTAACTTCATTGCATTCAAAGCTTGCACAAGATGCGTTTCCTCCTCTATAAGCGCTCCTTTTTATGGTGGCTAAAAATATGCTTCTACCTTCTTGATGTGTGTGCCAAGTGACATGAGGTATTACCAAGATTATTCTATCTCCTTTTTCAGTGGTGTTGGTATTTGAAGAGTGCTAGACCATGTGATGTATGTCGGATACCTTCTCGGGCATTAAGTCTATGATGGAATGCATTCCTCAAATGAGCATTTTTCTCTTGAGTGTTAGAGATGAGAGGGTGAAGATACCCTTTGTGCCAAGTGGCATAAGATACCTAGGCTTTGCATTGCAAGTGGTACTCAAGTTTCGTGCATGTAGACCTCCTTCTAACGTCTCTTTCTTTGTATACTTTTTACCTGTAAAAACCTTTAGTAACTTATCTTCCACACCTTCTTTCCAAGCAAACAATGATGCTATGAGGGTGGCTCCAGCTAATATGTATCAAGGGCACTGCAATGGAGGTTCTATGGCTCTCCGATGATGGCTTTAGGTGCTTTGTTTTAATTGGTGGTTTTTCTAGGTCAAACCTTGGGTAATGCACCTTGTAATTGTGTCTTTAGCACTATTCCTTCTTTGTTGATATACAATAGATGATAGCCACTTTATGTAGACCTTGATATGCTATCCCTCTTATGTGGATATGTGCTAGATAATAATATTCTTACGTAGACTTAATACCCGATGGCAAATATGGTGCCTTTTAGACACCTTGAGACTTGATTGATGTGAGCCCTCCATTGGCTCTCTTCTCTTACTCAGAATCTACCCCTTTACTAGCTGGAATGACCACTTAAAAATTGTGTATTGATGGCCACTGTAATACCTTTTAGAGGCTATATTATTTGTTCTTCTCTTGTTTTTCTAAAGGATAAGAATGGTGCTTTTTGCAATGTAAATAGTTAAGATAGTGTACCTTAACTTGCACCAAGGTTTTAGATCGAATGTCTCCTTTTCCAAGCTCTCTAACTTCTCTGATAAGGTGGCTTCTTGAGAGAAAATTATGTTGCCTTCCTTACTAGACAACACTGACCTTCTAACTCACTTTACTTGGATAACTTAGTAACAATGAATCCAAGCTCTTAACCATGCAACTAATATGCTATTTGAGAGGTTTAACTTTGCACTAATGTTCACTTTAACTAAAATCCTTAGTGAACTTTGAATAACTAATATAGTGCAATAATGAACTCTCAAAGTAACTCGAAGTAGATTTTTAATCATCTTGGAGAGTGGATGGGAGAGGGGGAGGGTCCTGCTCCCCCTCCCCTGGTTCTTGCCTAGTTCCTAACTCATCCCGGGTCATCCCACTCTGGGAATGCTTTTGTAGCAGATGATCTCCTTGGGAGGAGATCGTTACCCACTTTTTTCTCCTTTCCCAGTAGTTTCAGGGTTTCTCTGCTTGAGTCCTTGGCTTGGTGCATCCCAAGATTCTTTTAGGATTTCCTGCATGTTTCTGGGATCCTTTCCTCGATCTCCCTCAAGCTTTCCCCTGGGTTTTTTTCATAGGTTTTTTAATTGGAGCTGGTTCCCAGGGCTTTCTCAGTCTATGGTGGTTGTAGGTTGGGTTTTTAGTTGCTTCTTGGGGTGTCCTATGAGGTCCTCACTTCTTTAGGGTTGGTTTGGGGGTCCAGTTTCCTCGTTGCCAGTGACTCCTCTCTAGGATGCCTTTGGTTGTTGGCGGTCCCATTCCTTTGGGTGGGGCCCTTTTTGGTTTCCTATTCGGAGGCTTCTTCTTATTGGATCTGTTGTTTGGTGGATGCTCAAAGCATTTTCATGGCCTTGGGGGTGGGCCTCTTCCTGTGCTTGAGTTATTCCCAATCCCAGTCCTAGTTCCCTGAAGTTGTTCATGAGCAAGGATGGGGGGTTCTTGGTCCTTTCTGTTGGGGTGCTTAGGGTTTTTTGTTGCATATCTCGATCTTGGGGAGGGGACCTATGATCATTGCATGCAAAACCTTGGCTCCCTCAGTTTAGGCTTCCAAGGATCCCATATTTGTGCCTGCTACTACTTTTTTCCTAGGCTTCATGGGTTTTTTGCTTCGATTTCCTGTTCGGGGGCTTTTGCTTTTTGGTATTGCTTCTTGATGGACTCTTAGAGCATGTTCTTGGCCTTGGGGGTGGGCCTCATCCTATTCCTGAGTTGTTCCCAATCCCAGTTCCAGTTCCTTGGAACTATTCATGAGCAAGGATGGTGGGTTCTCGATCCTTTTTGTTGGAGTGCTTGGGGTTTTCTTCTACATTATTTGGCCTTGTGGTGGAGACTGGTGCACTTGCAATTGCGGTTTGTCCTACCTCCTTCAATTTTGACTTTTGGGGATCCTTTCTTTGCCCTTGTTGTTGTTGTCCCTAGATCCTTTCGGCTTCCTTGTAGTTCAAATTGGTTTGCATGGGGATCTATTGGCATGTAGATATCCCCAGTAGTGATGTTCCATTTCACAGGATCAAGCGAAGGCTTCTTGCTATTATTTCTCTGAGGGTCTTGATGCCATTTCCCAGGTTGTCCTGTTGTTGTGCCCTGGACTGTATCTCATTGCTGCATGATGCTTTGCTCACATGATTTCTTGTTGCTCTGCTACACCCTAGGTTGCATCCCGGGCCATCCCTGGGTAGGGATCCTCTCCAAATTTCTAAACTCAAATTTTTTGCTCCTAGTTTTCGGGTAGGATATATGGTTCCAGGCTATTCTTGGCCTTCTTGCTATTCCTACTCGGGTTTGGCGGGAATGTTTTTTTGACTTTTCCCATTGCGGGTTGAGTGAGACTCAACCTTCCATAAGGCTTGCTCATGTGTTGTTGTGGTCTTATGGGAAATTTTTTTGAAGATCCAAGGTGCATTGTATCCACCCCTGAGTGGATCCCAAACTGACAACAATGAGAGGATGGTGTTCTTTGATGATGTGGGTCACTAGTTGGTGCTACAATCTGGTCTCTTTGTTGGATCAAGGGTTTTTTCTAGTTTTTTCCCTTTCTGTGTATGTTTACTTCCATGTACTAAGGAAATGCCTAAAAATTTGGTGCTATGGCACTTTTTGTTATAAGGTTTTGGGATCCTCTTAAAAAACCCATTTTGTATATAAACTTAATTTACCAAAAAAAATAACTTGAAGTATGCACTAATTTTCACTACAACTAAAAATACTTAGTGCATCTTAAGAAACTCTTTAAGAACAACTAGTATAGTGCAATATTGATCTCACCTTATTACTCCTACAAATGAACCTTAAATCATGCACTAGTAATTGATCCTAAATGCACTATAATATCTACAACATAATGAAGTCTTCTTTGCTATAAATAGATAATAGGAAGATGATATTTTTCTTTCGTCAAAATATATCTAACTCTTATTTTAATGTGCAGGTATTAACCTTAAAATAAACTTTATTCTAGACTCCCTTGAAGACTTTAAAATGCAACCTTATCTTTGCAACTTAACTCTAATATGGTGCTTAATGAAACTAAGTAACAAACAAAGTAACTTAATGTTCAGTGATGAACCTATTGTACCAAATTTGCTTACCTTAACAAAATATGTAGATGAAGGATTACAAGGTAGATTCACCTTATTGTTGCCTTTTACTGGATGGAATTGCAGTTTTTCTTGGTTGTTCGAAATAACTCTTTAGCTCATTTATTTACAGCTATGAACCCCTCTAATTTGCTTTCCTAAAACTGTAGTAGGTGACTTCAATTCTCCTTCAAGATGTATCCTGGAAATTTGAACTTTTATAACTAGTAATGCTATCCTTTTGTAGTCAATCTCTCCACTGAAATGATGTTCTTAAATCTCAAAAATTTGGTAGGGAACTCCTCCAAATCATAGAGATTTTCCTTCAAGAACCCTTTATTATTCTACTGTACATTTAGCAAACCCATGTCTCCTTTCTCTAAATGAGCCTTATAGCCTTCAAAGGCTCTCTTCAAATATTTCAAGTTTAGTAGTAATGTTTGGCTCCTTTCTCCTTTAGTCTCCTTGTCAAATTCTGACTTTAATCTAGGCCTTCTTCTCAATAATCTAAAAGTGTTGAGGTCTTCATAAATCTCCTTCAAAAATTGGCAAGCTTATTGCCAAATCTATCTCTATTTGGGCTTGTTTTCGAATGATGATATTATCCCAAAATCTTCCTTTATCAACAACTTCTCCTTGGTGGTAATTTTTTCCAATGATTTATCCTAGGAACTCCTTTAATGTCCTTTGAATATCCTTCAATGTGGCTCACCAAGCCTTATCCTTGTTTCTACTTAAGGCCTCTTCTCTAGGGTCTTCTCTATCATAGTTTCTTTAGTATTTCTAAGGAGACCTTTCCTTCAACCTTCTACTATGGAAGTGTTGGAAATGAGATCTCCTTAATAGATCTCTAAAATAGGCTACTGCTAGAATCTAAAATGGGACTTTTTGTTTGTCCTTCAGTCTTCTATATTTCTAAACTATAAGTTCTTCAATGTGACCTCTTGTAGATCCTTTTTAGCTTATTGAGTTGTTTTCTCCTTCTGCAATATATAGGCTTCAATATTAAATGGATATCACCAATCTCCAATCTTCTCCTAAAATCATCTATGGAGTCTCTTCCTTAAGTTTGTAGTAAGGCTGCTATGGCCTTTTCCTCTCTTCTGCAATCTACAGGTCTGCAACTCTTGTAATGGGATCTTTTTGTGCGAACCCAGGGAGCGTGTACCATAGTCCCCACTTGCAATTTATTTAATTATTATATCAAACAGAAAAGACACAAAGCAAATAGATATGCGTAACACGAAAATAAAAAGAAATAAAGAAAGATCTTTTTATTATTGATTTCAAAGTTGAATTCGGTTATAATATCTATCCCTCTGAGGGATACCCAGTCCGATACAATGGATTACAAGCAAGGAAACAAATGGTGAAACAAATATCCCCTTTCAAAGAGGTGGTGCACTTCTGCAGGCTTCTCGATCTTGCACACAAACTTGTCTGAGGGCTCACAGATGCCTCCTCATTCTCTTGTCCAAGAGGGATCCTGTGCTCTGAATATCTTGAACTGGTCCTATAAACCTGTAGATCTACATACATGAAAACAATAGAGCATGCTTAGTAGTCCGGGCTGCCTCCTCGAATGAGGCTGTTAGTATCAAATCTGATAAGCAAGATAAATAAGCATAATATGATTAAATGCAATAAAACTAATGAAAAATGTGGGCATATCATAGAGAATAATAATGTAAATGCATATAATAAATTAGATCTATGCTATAAATAAATGCTAAAATAGAAAGCAATCAAACCTAATGCTGGAACAAAGAAACTACTGTCAAAACCCTAGGTTATGCCTATGGGCCACTGTCCAAGACAACGACCATGAAATAAACCTTCCTTCTCGCGATACAAGGGTTGTAACATCAGGTTCTCTGCTCCAATTGATGTTCAAGGGTCACCAAATGTGCCAAATACATGAAATGAAGGTTAATAATAGTGGTTGTGAATAACAAATGCATAGTCTCTCATAAATCAGATAGCACTTCATTGCCCCTAAAAGGTGTGTAGATTCGCTCTCCGATTTGATAGGGCTTCGGTGCATACTCTAAAAATTGTGGATCTTTTGATCTTTTTGGGAGAGTCCATATGTAGACTTCCCTCTCTTCCAAATATAGACCTTAGCTTCTTGGATAAGCTTCAATACAAATATCATGCGATTGATCATCCTAGGTGGAAAACATAAGTCATAAACTGGCATTGAAGGGGCAGTTAGGAGGAACTCAGGTAGTTCCTTATCAAAATCCACCCATAAAAAATGTAAAGTATAGTCAAACTACATGATCTGAGCTTGTTTTAATGGCTAGACTATGCATGGTGCTAGCTGCTATCAGGTTCAATGGCTAGGTGTGGCCGCTGTAGTCTTCAACGGCTAGATGTGGCGACCGCTCTGCTTGAGAGTGACAAAGCCTGGATGGGCTAGAACTGCCCTTTTTGAGTGGTTAGGACCATTGCTTGCTCTTGGAGAGATCCAATAGGATTCATATGGTCTATGAATGTGTCCATATGGGTAGTCTCCTAAACATGACATTTTTTAGGTGTCTACAAATGCCCTTTTTTGGGATGCATTATGGGAAAACACAATGCAAAGAAAAAATAAACCACCTAGGGTCACATTGTAGGTTGCACGATGTTCATTGATCTGATCAAAATTGGATGCCCTAGTCATGGAGGAGGCATGCATCCTAGAATCATTGCTTCCAACATGGTGGAAGGCTTAAATTTGTGGAAGTTTACACTCGTTCATCAGGCGATCGGGTAGCTTTAGTACTACTATAGGTCCGAAAGGAGGAGAGCTACAAACTTAATTGTCATGTTTGGTTTTTGCCCCAAAAAAGGGTAAGCTTATGATAGTTGTTGGCAATGATTCATAAGACAAACACAATTTGACATGATCGAGTGATATTTTGTTGAATTTGATTATGATTGTTAAAAAGTTTGACTACCCCCTCAAGCGATGAGTCAATGAGGAAATGGATTTAATAAAGCGATGAGTCGCTTGACCAACATGAATGATTTGGATCTTCTTAGAGGGCTGCTCTACTATTATAGGGTAGGTCCCATATAGGTGTGATTTCATCCCTTTTTAGTAATTGTACATCTCTATCCCATGGGGCAGTTCGATCACAATGGCCTTCTTAGAAAATCAAGGTGATAGCAATTCTATTGTAGCTTGTTGAATCACTATTTATTATAGGAAAAATGAGATGGATCCTCACTCCTATGGGGCAATCCGTCGTCATGGCCTTCTTTGGGCTTGAAGTGAAGCATCTCAATTATGCCTTAACTATTTTATCCCAAGTGGCCTTATGGTAATTATTCATCTTCCCAAATTGCATGAAGCGCTAGTCGCTGCAATCGCTAAGTGTATAGAGCAAATAACTGAATACGAGACTCAATTGAGATTTTGTTGTTATTTGATTTTTTTGTGTTAATTTGATTTTTATGATGTTTTTGGATTTTGATGTATGTAATTTTTTTGGTATTTGTGCATATTTTGGTTGTTTTGGACCAATAGGTATGCTTGATGGCCCATTTTGAGGTGCTTTGTGGTGAGAAATTGAGTAAATTTCTTCTAGTTTCTCGGTCACTATCAGGTCCAGTGACCCCCAATTGCCGCTTTGTGGCTGCTGTCAGGTCCAACGACTAGAAAGTGTCGGTCATTGATGCCAGCAGCGGTTGAGGTTTGAGTTGAATATATAAAAGTAAATTTTAGGGTTTTACCATTCATTATTTTTAGCTATCAATTGCACTTTTGATCTCTGACGTAAGAAAGTGCAATTGTGACACGAAGTGCCGTCAGATTTGCTTCTGACTGTATGCGATGGTCGAATAGGGGGAGACATCTACAAGCAAAGGAGTCGAAGCTTCACGGGTACTCTGCCAACCCTGACTTGCTTATTTAATTTGGTAAAATGAACCTAATTAATTAATCAGCTAAATGAACCACACTAAACCTGTTGGAAATGAACCAAAATTGTTAATAGGTCTAGGCTAGGTTTAGTTTTAGTGGGTCTAAGCTAGTTTTAGGAATTTTTGAATTTTTTTGTGCTTTTTGGTCCAAGGGGGAACATCGTTGGCATGTCATCCACTGGCCACTACCGCCTAGAGCGGCTAGCCTAGCCTGAGGCTGGCCCTTTTCACCGTTAGCGACCAATTCAAAATCTAACGATCAAATTTTTGACCATTGGAAACTGGTCATTGTCGGCTTTAACGACCACTTTGTGGTTGCTATTGGCATGAGCGACCACCAGGCCTTAGGTTTATTTTTTATATTTTGAAATTTTGATGATTTAATTGATGATTTTTGCAATTTTGAAGTGTAGTTTTTGATTTTTTTGGATTTTTAGGTGCACTTTATCACTTTTTTGCTAGCCTTAATCTCATTTTAGATTATCTTGCACCATTTTTGTTTTATGCATTTATTAGTTTTTTAGTGTATTTGATTTAGGTATTTATTTTGCACTTCTTGTGGACCTTCTGCTTGACATGGATGACACGGACTAGGGTTGGCTTGACACTTATGACCTTCAGTATGTCACTAGGCTTCCGACGATCATGTCAGATCGGGAATCTTACTGCCTTTGCCATAGGTGGGACTCCAAGACTAACACATTCCACCTTCCTATCGATGAGATGACCATTACATCGGAGGACATGTATAGGATCTTCTAGATATCTTTTGATGGAGTGCCCATTGTATGTTCTCCCATATATTATAGAGACATAGTCTTCGCAAGGGTATTTGGGAGACATGCTGCTGCTGCTTTCTAGGATAATTGGTTCGGTGGGATTTTTGTGGCTTGGTGGTACTAGGAGGATGTCTTCTCACAAATACATGCTATCCTATTGATGGTGATTTGCAATATCCTATTGCTTGACTGCTCCAGAGCAAGATTCCCATGGAACCTCTTGGCTATGGTTCGAGACCTGGTGGATAGCACGGAGCCTATCATCTATGCTTGGGGGAGCGCACTGCTGGCATAGTGCTATGATGAGCTATACCAAATTTATTGCTATAAATGGGCCAACATTACTTGTAGCCTACTCCTATAGATCTAGAGTTGGGAGCATATCAAGGTGGACCATCCAAGAGGTCTACCTATCGAGTTCACTGATATAACAGAGGAGGCTCAATGCTATGGGTCTAGATGGGCTCAAGAGTGCAAGGAGCATAAGATCTGGTGCCATGTAGGAGAGCTCTCTCAGTACACAATATCTTTAACTGGCTTGCAGGCTCAGGACATCATCTAGAGGCCTTACTGTGAGTGCCCTGCTTGGAGAGATCTAGCTAGTTTCACAGCTTAGACTCGATGTGATCGATGGGTTATTGATCGCAAGGATGGTATCAAAGAGTTTTATTCTTCCAAGGTGCTCTGATAGTTTGGCATTTAGCAATATGTTCACCTTGATCCAGTTGTATACCATTGATTACTATAGAGAAGAACCTTCCACTACCTCGAGTTATAGTAGTTTTAGAGGAGGATGACCCTCTTGTAGTTGATCCGAGCGTGGCTGATGTTGGGGTTACAAAGGCATATACCCTTTGGTGGGTTACATAATTATGGCATGGTGGTGGCCGCCTGGGGCGATCTATGGATAAGGTAGAGACTAAGGATCCTTATGGGCATTGAGTGTAGGCTCGAATCAAGGGTTGGGGGCAGGTGGAGGAGTAGATTTCCCTTGATGAGGAGGATGAGTTAACTCCTGAGGAGCAGGAGTCCCCTCTGTGAGCTCAATTGCACTAGATAGAGGCTGAGCTCTAGTCATCTCAAATTTAGGTATAGCAGTGTGATGCTACTATTGTTGCTCTTTAGACATAGGTTACATAACTCACTTCTGAGCGAGATGCTGCTCGAAGTCAGATTGCATAGGGCCTAGGGGTTTGGATGTAGGGGTCAAGGTAAGATGCCTATAGGGGATCATCAAGGAGAATGAGGACTAGATGGTATTAGATACCGCCTACATTATTACTCTAAGGTCTTAGGTTTGGCTACTAGGTGCCACTTCTAGGGAGAGATCCACAACAGGGGGGTCATAGTGCAGTATGCGAACTACATCAGGGCGGTATTTGGTTCGGACTAGCCAAAGGACCAGGACCCATACAGAGAGGATTGTGGGGACTATATCCAATCATTTGCATAGGGATAGAGCCAAGGGCGGAGGTGAGGTAGGGGGCGCAAGCCCAGGTTGATGGTCTTTATTGTACTGGTTTCATTTTTGAGTGTAAGGTCGGGTGACCTACATAGTTGTAGCCTTATGGCAATTTTGTACCTACATGTACTTATTTGACACACATTTATATGATATCTAGACTTTGAGACTCATTATGTGTATCTTTTATGATTATGTTTTTATGTTTATGTGATGCAATATCATGATCTTATGTGATATGATGTGATGTGATGCATTAAATGTTATTGTGGATGTGTAGGTGGACTACTTTATGATTTTATGCTACATGGTGTGGTTTATATGACTTATGCTTTATGATGTGTGGATGCTTAGATGGCATGATCTAGATGATGATGATGGATGCATATATGGATGCAATGCTTATTGTTAAATACATGTTTAAGTATTGTGTATTGTATGCATCTAACTTATGTTGTTATGATATGGTAAATGAAATGTGTTACACATAATGTTGATGGCCTAGTGTGAATGAACCTGTATGCTTTAATCATTTAAAACATATGATTTTAAGTGACATGGGTTTTGAAAATCTAATGGATGATACCATAGAATGTATGAAAATCATGAATAAATAATAACTCTTATAATAAGAATTAATCATTTAAACATCCAAATGTGAGATGAGATGATGTGATATGTATGTACTTTCTTGATTAGAGTTTATAAATTAAAAGATATGCACAAAATAGTTAGTGGTCGTCTAAATATCATTGCTGACATTTATCCAGTATCTATCATATTTCATGAACGTCCTTTAACGAAAAAAACCTTCTAAAGAAAGTTGATGATGCGAGTGATGTTATGAATTGTTGCTATGAGGTGATTTTTGAGGTTTTCCATGAACTCAAACACCCTAGTTGCTCCATCAAAAGTTGTATACTGATCATACAGAGCTCTATGAAGGATAAAGTTATTGTTATGAAGACCTATATACTCATTATCCATTTGTGTGCAAATGAATATATGAGATAAAACATAAGCATACCCAATGCCAAGCGGGATTCATTCAACCCATTACTGTATTGGGGATCCTCAAATGTTTATCCTAATTCTAAGTTATACTCAGTTGGATTAGACCACTAGGCGATATAGGACACCTAATGCTAGTTCTTCCACATGCAAACATTGGTCTGTACAAAAGCAAGATGCTAATGTGACAGATATATCATCGTGCGTAAGGATACTTTATGGCTCGTTCATGCTAAGAATTCCAGGGATTCAAGTTCAATTCTCCCTTCTTTTATTCATATTAATTTGGGATACTTGCTCATGCTTAGTGATGAAAATCACTGTTTGTTTTGAATTTTTGTTTTCCTTTTGAGCAAGGGATTTATGTAGTGATGATAATCACTGCTTATTTTGTTTTTGAATTTTGCTTTTTTAAGGATTTTGCTTATTTTGATTAAAGCAAGGGATTTCTTTGGGTAGGGGTGAACTTGTCATTTTGCCAATTCTCATCATTTCCATACCGATCACACAGGGGGATGAGAAACATAAAATTTTCACCTTAGGATACCTAATACCACTTCGCAATGTTCATATTTCCCTTGTTCCAACTAGGATCTTAGTTTTTTGATTAGTGATATGATTTTGAAATATACCAGGTGCTATCAAAACTAAACCTCACCTATTAGAAGCTAAGATAACTTTTACAAAGTCTAATAAAACCACTAGGTATGGCTGAGTGACCGAAAAACCCTAGTATATTCCTTACAGCAACATGAGGGGTTGTGTTGAAAAACACAGTTACACACATGGGTGATGGATGATGATGGATTTTGAAAATGCATGATTAATGTATAAATGTGGTGTCATTGGTAATATTGTGGATACAACCTACTAAATGCAAATGCCATGGATGCGAATGCCTAATGCAATGCGACTATATGGATGCAAGTGCGAATGCAAATATTTTTGTATTTTTGATGCTTTCAATTGTTTTTGAGTTTTGATTACTCTGAATGTTTTTGAACTTTTTGATTTTAAATTGTTTTGACCAAAGGGCTTTAAGATGCCTTTGGGGCCTTTTGTGATTTGACCAAAGGGCTTTAAGATGCCTTTGGAGCTTTTTTGTGAGTTGACCAAAGGGCTTTAAGATGTATTTGGAGCTTTTTGTTTTTTGACCAAAGAAATTTAAGATGCCTTTGGAGACTTTTGTGATTTGACCAAAGGGTTTTAAGATGCCTTTGAAGCCTTTTGCTTTTTAAGTTTTCTATTGTTTTTGTAATTTTTGAAATTTATTTGAATGGTTTTGATATTTTATTATGCTTATGTTGAAATGCCTTTAGATGAATAATGTCATGAGGCTCTTGCTCCTCAATACCCTTTACCATTGTTATGCAATATGCCCCAAGACCAATCTTCTCAGAGATGATATAGGGACCTATCCAATTGGCTATAAATTTATCTTGCAGATGCAGTGGTAGATTTGAGTTTTGTTGGTTTTATTTGAGCACAAGATCTTCAACCTTAAAGTCTCTTAGATGGACTTTATTGTTATAAGCTCGTGTTAGATGATCCTGGTAAATGCAAAGATGCTCAAGAGCATTGATGCATCGTTCATTGAGAAGGATCAATTGATCCAAGCGAGCTTGTCGTGTAGTGTCATAATTGATGAACTCTTTCAATGTGATGCACAATGTCAAAATTTCCAACTATATGGGTATAATGGCCTCAGCGCTATATTCAAGAGAAAACAGTGTTGCCCTAGTGGACATCCGTACGCTAGTCCTGTAATACCATAATGCCAAGGGTAATTGCAGATGTCAATCCTTATGATTTTCTTTCACCATCTTCTTGAAGATGGCTACTATTATATTGTTAGAGGTCTCTACTTTCGCGTTTGCCTACAGATAGTATGGTGTCATAAAATTATGCTGAATGTTGTATTTGGTCGTTAAAGCTCATACATTTTTGTTTTTGAATGACAAACCATTATCCGAGATTATCTTGAAGGGTACCCCAAAATGATAGATGATGTTGTAAAGTATGAACTCTGCAATTCAATGTTTGATTATCGAGGTGAAGTGGACCGCTTCCACCCATTTGGTGAGGTACTTAGTGGCTGTTAAGATAAACGTATGTCGGCCCGAATACGAGAGAGAAATATTTCTAATCAGATCAAAACCCCACTGATAAAATGGCCAAGCCACTTGAATAGTTTGTAAGGTTTGAGATGGCAAGTGTGTCAGATTTGCATGATGTTGACATTTAACGCATTTCCCAACATACTCGCAGCAATCCTTCTCTATGGTGGACCAATAATAACCCATTTGAAGGATGCGCTTGACAATGGCCATGCCGCTGAAGTGGCCATCACATGTACCATCGTGAGGTTGCAAAATCACTTAAGCTGATTCTTGGGGCTCTAAGCAATGAAGGAGGACTCCATCATAGCTTTGACGATACAATATACCTCCTATAAAGACATATCTTGTCACTTTTTGCTTCAATGCTCATATTTCAACATGCGATAGTCCTTGTGGGACGATTCCAAGCCTTAGGAAATATTGTAATTGGGATATCCAATCTTCATAAACTATAGCCTCGACAGATAAAATGACTTGTTCCTCTTGCAATTCAGTTTACACAAATACAGACTGAGAAAAAACCTTGTGGTGAATGGTTGTACCATTATTTTTAGGACCCTACGAGATCAAGGACCCCCAAGGTACATTATTTAAGAAGTCTTTGGCTTTACAAAAGTAGTCATGGTTTGGCTCTATATGGATCGTGTTGACTAATTCCTTGTTATCAAAAGCCTCATGCTACATCTCTGAGTGCGAGAGTGTTTTCACATGAATGATAGTGAAATCAACAGATGGATTCTAAGGGATCAAAGATCCTAGATATGCCATGGTGTCCACAAATCTTTTTGACAAATGAGGAATTGCCTCGATGTCATACCATTCTAGTTTAGCTAAATAGGTGTCAACAAGCTCCTTGTAATCTTTTAGGATTGGATCCCGATATTGAAATAGTTTCTTGACTTGGTTGACTATGAGGAGGGAGTCATCAAAGATATTTAGCCTCTTGATTCCCATGGTGATGGTTATTTGGAGACCTAGGATTAGGGCCTCGTATTTGGTGTTGTTATTAGTGCAAGGGAAGTATAACTTAAATGACAAGGAAATTGGAGCACCTTATGGCATGAAAAAGATAATCCTTGCACTGCCTCCTTGCTAACACTTTGAACCATCAAAGAATAAAGTCATGTCAGCCTTGTTTTCCAATTATTTGGGTTTGGGTGCTTTTGATAGTGCAAATACTGCATCATCAGGAAGCTCTATGGTGAGGGACCTACTGTTCTAAAGAGGTGCCTCAGCCAACTGATCAGCTATGACTTATCCCTTGATGGACTTTTGGCTTATGAATTCCAAATCGAATTCTATCAATAACATGATCCACTTTGCAGTACATGTGTTATGATATGTCTTGCTCATCATATACTACAAAGGATTTTGTTTGGATATTACATATGTCATATGGCTCAACATGTAGTGGTGCAATTTCTTGGTTGCAAATACCACTGCTAAGCATAGCTTTTATATGTATGCATATCTTATTTCATAGCTCACCAAGGTGTGGCTAATGTAATATATCGCTTGTTCCTTATATACCCAAAGCAAAATCGGTAGCGGATATATACAATAGGAATGACACGTCTGGCCTTGGTGGATCTAGGATTGGTGGTGTTACCAAGTATTCCTTGATTTTAGCAAAGGCTTGCTAAAATTCTTCATCCCATTGGAATGGGACCCCCTTGTGTAGCAGTTGATTCATGGGTTGATATTTGTTTGATAGTTGTGCGATAAATCACTTTATAGATGCTACTTTGCCCTATAAGCTTCTTATCTCTTTGATGTTCATGGGTGGGGACATTCTAGGATAACCTTTATCTTTGCTGGGTTTACCTTGATGCCATGTTTAAAAATGATGAATCCTAAGAGTTTTCCAGAAGTTACGCCAAAGACGCATTTCTTAGGGTTCAACCTGAAATTGTGCTCAGTACGACGATCAAAGATATTTTTGAGGGTCCCAACATGCTCTTCTCGCAAAAATGACTTGGTCAGTAAGTCATCGATGTAGTCTTCCAAGATCTTATGCATGTAGTCATGGAAAATGTATGTCATAGCCCGCTGATATGTGGCACCAACATTTTTAAGGCCAAATGGCATCTACTACATTCCAATTTTAATATAGCTGATGGCTTGTTGAGTGGTGTTTTCACCCAGTTGTGAAAGCACACTCTCCGGTAGGATCTGAGTCCAAAAATCCTCTGCTTGCAAAGAAAAGAACTTTCTCCAAGGTTCCTGTTATGCTTAAATAATGTTGTTCAAATGAAATGCCAGGGAATATCTTAGGGTTTGCAAGTGGATGTTAACAAGGGGCACTGGGGTTTATCTAATTTGAATTTACAATGGACTCAAAGTGAATAAATCTATTCTAACCTTCAATTCTAATGGATTTTCAGTTATTTATTTGGATACAGTAATTAAATTGCAAAAAATAAAGCAAGGGTTTGAATAATAAAGCAAAGTAAATGAAAAAGAAACTAAACTACAGTCAGAATGTTGCCATCAATTCGATGAAACCGAAGATAATGAGGTTTTATGCATGCAACCTAATCTAATGAACACTGCAAACTCGCACAATCCAAATAAATTAGGTGCTTGGTTTCTAGGGTTTCTATTGTAATTCCAGACTTAGGCATTCGCATGAAGCAACCAAGCACACTTGCATTAAACTTCACCTAAAAGCCTCAGAAATCTGGAATGAAAGATAAAACATTAAATCATGCATGCACAAAATGACTCCTTCTTTCTCATCAATGAGATGCCAATACTCTGTATTTTATATTAAATGATATGTCAATTACATTCAAAGAATGTTCCAGGCAAAAATATTCCAGAACAAAAAAGAAGGAAATTGCCCAAGTGCGAGCCCGAGAATAGCACGAAGCTCTTGTCTCTGCAACTACTGCAATCGGCAATTTCCAACCCTTCCTTCAATCTGCACTTACGGATTTATACTAACTAAAACGGCTCTTAGATTCTCCCTGGTCACTTCGCTTCACCTTCCTGCATGTGACCTTTCGAATTCCCACCTTTTCCTTGTCTTTATTCCATGTTTAACGCCAAAATGCCTAAAATCCTTCGTTGCATGTAACGCTCTGCGGACTTGACACCTGCATGCCACGTGTCACACGCCCTCTGCGCCTTCTGTAACGCCACTCTGCAAAAAACCCGACAAAAACTGCATGCCGCCTGTTCACCTTCTTGGCCGCAAAAACGCGACATGTCGCGAAATCGCGACATGTCGCGATATCGCGACGCTCTTCCCGACCGTACATCCTCGGCAGCATCTTGTCGCGATATCGCGACCGTTTTTGCTTTTGAACCTTCTTTCACCAACTGTAGCGAGATCGCTACCATTTCTCCGTCGGGCCTCCTTCTCACCAAGCGAGCGAAATCACCACCCGCTTCCTTCAACTGCGAAATCGCTCCTCTCCTCGTCGCGACATCGCGACCATTATCACTCTCTTACCTTCTTTCGACAAACCGTCACGATATCGCTACCGCCTTTATCCCCGAACCTACTTGCCACAAGCTGTCGTGATATCGCTACCGCTTTCTCTTTCCGTACGCTTTCCGAAACACGTCGAGAAATCGCTACCGTTTTATGTTCGTACGCCTTGGCAAAAACTGTTGCGATATCGCGACGTTTTCAACCTCGGACCTTCATGTGATATCGCTACCTTTTTTGTACGTTTCAAAACACGTCGTGAAATCGTGACACTTTTCATCGTCCGTACAGTTTGCCAAAACACGTCGCGAAATCGTGACACTTTTCATCGTCCGTACAGTTTGCCAAAACACGTCGCGAAATCGTGACACTTTTCATCTTCCGTACGCTTCGGCAAAACACGTCACGAAATCGTGACCATTTTCATTCTTTTCCAACGGCATGTCGCGATTTCGCGACACCATTTCTTTTCTTCTCAACGACATGTCGCGATTTCGTGACACCTTTTCTTTTCTTCTCAGCGACATGTCGCGATTTCGTGACAACTTTCAATTTTTCTTTTCTCTCCTCTTCGGCAGCGATGGAGCTACATGTCGCGATTTCGTGACAACTTTCCTGTTTCCAGCAGCGATGGCGCGACAAGTCACGATTTCGCGACACTTTTCAACACTTATGCATTTTTCTCTTTTCTTCAAAATTAGCATCTGGGTCACTGAGATTCTTCTCTGCAAGCTTTGCAAAAAGGTGGGTCCCCAATTTTGGGGTGTGTTGTGGATCACCCACAACAAATGGTGACTCTCTTTGTCAAATGCTCTTGAGCATTTTAGTAAGAACCCAACTTTGAAACATATCACAAACTCGCAAATATACGTTAGCACATAAGCAAAATAACAAATGCCCAAAGATCAGAAGTACATGAATCATCAGAATCATCAAGTATCAGCTCAGTGTGTGCAATGTGCTTTCATTCCCTATCGTTTGAAATTGATCAACATTCCATTATCAGTTTTGCATGAATGCATATATGGGATGGTGATTGATTTGTGTACCCTAATGAATGTGCAAGGAGATTTGCTTCCATAAAAGGCATGGTCCTTCTTCTATTACTATGTACAAGCATTCAAGATTGCCAAACCCTCTTAGGATCCACTAATTCATTACCTTATTGTATCCCAAAGTTGGTTATGAGTCCCTACTATCTAGAACCCATGTGCAAGTGAATGTGAAATCAGAACTTTGGGGAATCAGACTCCCAACCAACCGAGATGAGAGTTTAACCTTATCCTTACTATTCTGATTTAGAGTTCATTACCTCACTTTAAGCAAAATAATTAAACCAGTTATGGAAGAAATGGTCATGCTAGTCTAACCCTCTAGACAATCGGTGGTCTTGTTTTTAGGCAAGACATGATGCCATGCATGGGCATATCTAACCCCACAATCCAAAACTTATCTCCATTTCTTTGGACCTTGGGGATGACTACCCATCCCTTGCAGAGGACAAGTAGTACGATCCTTACAATCCAAAATAAATATGAGATGGGAAAAATTTATTTATTATATATTTTTTTTACTTCTTGGACCTTGGGGATGACTACCCATCCTGGCTAGGGACATGTAGTACGATCCTTACAATCCAAACTTTAGATGAGAAATATTAATTTTGTTGCTTAGACCTTGGGGATGACTACCCATCCTTTGTAGAGGACAAATAGTACGATCCTTACAATCCAAGACTGATTATGAAATGAGACATAAGAGCTTTGGGGAATCGGATTCTCAACTAACCGAGATGAGAATTTATGCCCTATCCTTACTACTCCATGTGGGTCAAATCAAAGCTTTGGGGAATTGGATCCTCAACCTAAGTTTGATGAGGATTTAACCCTATCCTTACTACTCTGATTTTAGGCTTTAAGCTCTATGGAAGTGGTCAAAACCACTGTTTTAAGGATCATGTTGCATAATAGGATAGACATGAAATACTTCTTTCGCCCAACCTTTTCCTCCAAGTTAGGTTTTGATCATTTTGCTCAAGATCCTTTTTAATGTATGAGACGTGCTTGGTTCTAGATATCTCAAGACTCAGTTTCCAACCTTAGGAGCTACTTACATATATGTTATAACACAACCCTAAGAGGATTTGACATACTTTAATGGCTTGTACCTAAGATGCATATGTAACTAAGATGAGATGTATGTAAGGTGAGATGGAACATGAATGCATTATTTCTTGAATTACAAATGGAATGAATTGTCATGCAAAACTGATTCTTTCATGCATCACAAAATCAAACAATATTATTAAACTGTTTGTGTTACTTGTGGAGCTTTTACAAGACAATTCCAATATTTCATATTCTCCTAACCTTAAGCATAAGTTGACATCTCAATTTTTTATTCTTTATTATTTTTATTTTTTATTTTTATTTTATTTTTTTCAAAATTAACACACATGTCAATTGAAATCAAATCCATAACCAAAATCCTAGCTAGACTAACAATCCTAAACAATAAAAACAAAATCTGAAAATCCCCCACCAAGATCAAAAGAATAATATCAAAGTCTCACAACCTAAGGGCTAAAATAATGCTTTAAAATCTGCCCATTAACCGGTAGCATGAAATCTTCCCCTTCTAATGTTTTTAGCTCTGAAGGTATTCTTCCCAAGAATCTCTGAAATCTGATATGGGCCCAACCAAAGACAATCAAACTTTTGATGATTCCCTTTTTCCTCATGTCTTTTGTCCCATAGTAATACCAAATCTGAAATTCTGAATGATTTAACTTTGGCCCTTCTGTCAAACCATCTCTTGATAACTGCTTGGTGTTTATTCATGTGATTCATGGCCTCTTCTCTCTTTTCATCAAGGTGCAACAAGCTGGCTCAACTTTGGCTTCAACTTGATCATCTGTCCCCAAGTACTCTTGTATGAAATGTAAGGTCTGCAACTTCAAATTTGCTTGGAAATATCGGGTCTTGCCCATAGACCAAATGATAGGGAGTATTCCCTATGGACTCTTTCACTCTGGTCCTATCTCGCCCAAAGGGCAAACTTTAGTTAGGTCGTGCCGATCCCGAGGGTTCTTTTCCGAGCAACTTCTTAATAGTATTCAACAAATTCTTATTTGAAGACTCGGCCAACCCATTTCCTTGAGGATAGTAATTGGATGCAAACTTTAAGCTCACTTTGTTATCATATGCCCAATCTGCAAATTGTGTAGAAATAAAAGCTTTACCATTGTCACTGACAATAGAGTCGGGCATTCCAAATCTTGTTATAATCTGATCCTCAAGAAATTTAATCACAACATCTGTGGTGGCATGTTTAGTAGGAATCGCCTCTGTCCACCTTGTACAGTAGTCCGTAGCTGTCAAAATGAATTTATGAGAATCAAAAGAATTTGGGTTAATAACCCCGATGAAATCTAGTCCCCACTGTGCAAACGGTCTCATTTCGACTACGAGTGCATAGCGGCATGGCTGCATTTCTCTCTCTATTTGCGGCCACTTGACGGATGTGACAAGATCGTACATGGGTATGCGCATCCTTGAAAATATGTGGCCGGTAGTATCCTGCTCTCGGGATTTGATGTCTTGTAGCATTGGCTGCACCATGACCGGTTCCATGTTTCCCGTGAAATTCTTGCAACACCACGGCGGCTTCTTCTTTGTTCAAGCACCTCGGGTAGATACCTTCATGATTCTTCTGTAAAGCACACCAGATTTTATCAGATAATTGATAGATTTAAGCCTTAAGGCTCTTCTTTGTGTTGAATTCAGATTAGAAGGACACTTACCTGTCAATAAAAATTGCACAATATCAACATACCAGTCGTCCTTAGCCATGTATTATGTATTTGAGCATTGACCTATTATTTGCGGATTATTTTCTGCGATCGCCTTCGCCAGTCCCTGTCCTCGAACTAGTTTCATTGATTGGATTTCGAGATCAAATTCTTGGATGGTTGAAATCCACTTTCCTCTCTTCTCACCTAGTTCATTACGTAAAAACATGGTCTTGGCAGCGAGAATCGGGCACGATGGCGATAATTCTGCTGTGCACGATGTAGTGCCTAAATTTTTTCACGGTTTTAAAAAGTGCGTACATTTGCTTATCAAGGATTGAATACCTTAATTGAGTGTCTTTCAGGGGGCACTTAAAAACGCAATGGGTTTTTTGGCACTATCCTCACCTTTTTGGGTTAAGACACTCACAAAGGAGTGTTATGATGCAAAAGCATAAATATAAAAAGGCTTGGAGTAGTACGGGCTTATAAGGACGGGGGCTCTGGAAATGGCATCTTTGATATTATGGAAAGCCACTCTACTTTCCTCGTTCCATTTTACATCCACATCTTTCTTGAGCATTTGGTTCAGAGGTTTGGCTATCTCGGCAAAGCTAGAGATAAACTTCCTCACAAAATTGACTTGCCCAAAGAAAGATCTCGGTTCTTTCTTCTTGCTCGGGAGAGGTAGGTTTTGGATAGCTTGTATCCTTTACGGGTCGATGGATATGCCCTCTTTTGAAATGATGTGACCCAACAATTTCCCTTCTGTTACTCCGAAAATGCACTTTTTGGGATTTAAGGAAATTCCATGTTCTCTGCATCTTTGAAGCACTTTCTTCAAATCTTTAACATGATCCTCTCTCTTCTTCGAGAAAACCGGGATATCATCCACATACACGATGATGCATTTGCCTATTAGCCCTTTGAATGCGTAATCCATGGCGCGTTGAAAAGTTGCACCGGCATTTAACAGTCCGAACGACATTCTCTTATATGCAAATGTCCCCCACTTGGTAGTGAAGGCCGTTTTCATCCTGTCATCTGGATGTATAAGAACTTGGTTGTACCCCGAATATCCATCGAGAAAGGACATCATTTCAGATCCATTTACCATTTGCGGAATTTCATCAATTGATGGCAATGGATAATTATCTTTTTGAGAGGCTTTATTAAGATTTCGAAAATCTATGCACGACCTAATCTCTCCACTCTTTTTCCTTCTTTGGAGCGAGGTTGGCCACCCGGGTTGAGTGCCTAACGGGAAAAATGATTTTCGCTTCCAATAATATTTTAACCTCCTTTTCGATCAAAGGCTCCAATAGCGGGTTAACAACTCGTTGTCTTTGCCTAAAAGGCTTGGAGTCGGCTTCAAAGGAATGGTATGTGTGATAATGTTACAGGTTGTAAGTCTTTAGCTCATTGTAGTTCCAAGCAATACAATCTATGTAATGCTTCAATGCCTGTATTATATTGCTCCTTTCTTCCTCTGTACATGCCTTTGCTATGTACACCTCCTTTGGATTATCTGCACTCCCTAGATTAATTGAATCGCATGCATCTTTGGGGAGTGGGACTCTTTTTCTTTTCTTGTTCTTGCATTCCATGTCGAACATCTTTTCTAATGAAACCACGTCTTTAGGAATTTTGTTGGATTGATACGCTGTTTCACTTTCTTCTGTTTCATCCTGCCACCTTTGTTCCTCATCAATCACCTGGTTTTCAAAAATACCCGAGTTTGTGACAAACTTGAAGATGTGCCTGTCACTTTCAAAAACCTGGAAATTCTTTACATTATCAGGTATTGATGGACAAGGAACCAGCTCAATGGAAAACTTTTTACATCTTTTTATATCCATCGGGTTTAACATGCCCATGGCGACTGCAAGAGAGTCTGCTATTCGATTTCCTCTCCTAGAAATAAGGGCTATGTTGAATGCATCAAACTCCTCCATGAGGTCCATAACCCTAGTTCTATAAAGGCTCAGTATTTTGTCGCGGCATGTATCTTGTCCTTTGATTTGCTTGACAACCAACTCGAGAATCTCCCAAAACCTTCAAGCATTTAACATGTTTGCTCAATGCTAGACGTAAACCATAGATCAATGCTTCGTACTCTGCCACATTGTTTGTGCAAGGAAATTGCGGTCCGTAGGCGGCTAGCAATGGTTTACCTCCTGGACCGGTGAGCTCGACTCCGGCTCCTGCTCCCTGTCTAGACTTTGATCCATCGAACTTGAGCAACCACGTGTAATCATTTTCTTCGGAAGAATGACCATGACACACTTCTTCTTTAAACTCTTCGACAGCCTTCCTCAACATCAAGCGCATAGACTCCTAAGTCGGCTCAGAAAAGCTGAACTTCATTCGGCTTGTTAAAATCTGTTATAATCTCTTTAAGCCTCGGTTCGTTTTCCACTCTTATTTGATTTGCAATTCCCTTCCATGGTAGCCACATATGCGAGCAATCTGTTGCAAAATAGCCATTCAGCGTTTTCATCCAATCCCTAGCAAGTAGCATTCCATACCTACTCGGGATATTAACCACCAAAATGTCCACAACCTGTTTGAACCACGGGTTCGGAATTCAATTGAATCTTGACATCATATAAAGTCCCCACTACATTTACTTCTGATCTCGTCCGGTTGCGAGGATTGTACATTTGGATGAAGCAGGCTGCGAGACCTAGCATTTTGCATATCTCCGTAGGCATGAGGTTGCTCGTGGCTCCTGTGTCCACCAAACGAGTTATGCAAGTTCTTACCCGCAATTCTCGAGTCAATAAGAATGGCGGGACATCCCTTCTCTCCTTTCGCAAAATCGGATGGGATTCAGCTCTTTTTCCTTCCACATCGGATCGGGTGAGTTCAAAGCTCTTATCAACGCCTCCTTTTGACCGGGCAATTTAGCTGCGTCCAGGGAATGAAAGGCTAGATTTGGACTTCTTCATATCCTCCACTACGTCATAATTTGGTTTTTTGAATTTGACTGTCTTCTAGACGTCATTGGACATTTCTCTTTCGAGTGGAGGGGAGGGTTGTTACTTGCCTTTGTATCTAGAGGAAGAATAGAATTTTTTGGAGGTGTTGATGAGGTTTTAGGGGCTTTAGATTTACTCCTCAAATGGTACCCATGAGTCCCCTTTACGAAATCTCGAAAAGCTTGCACCTCCTGTTCCAAAACTTCGTCTTCTTCCTCCTCGCTTTCACCCTCTTGGTGATATCCTATTTCCATCACCATAATATTTTCATCTTGCTGATACGATGGATCCTCATTTGATACCAGTTCCAAATCATCAACTTGTGCTTGAAGACAATGAGTGTATCTAGCAATCTCGGGACAATTCCTCTCATTGTGTTCTTTTGTGTTATGTAACCTTGCACCCCCTTTCCCATGCCAAATCTGAAAGATTCAAAAGAGAATTGGATTGGCTAGGGCCTGCGAAGCATCTAATTGATTAGCAATGGGAGAGGGAACTCCCCCATTGTTTGGCTTGGTGTTCCAGTGCCTCCCTCTATTGTTAAAATTCTGATTTGGGTGAGGGGCATGGGACTCATACTTCTGCTGTTGAACCCTGTCATTGCTTAGTTTATGCACTAGTTTCTTGAGCTCTTCGACTTCCAAAAAAACATCCTTCGGTGGAATCATATTGTTGTTAACCCCCGTTGGATTCGCATAATTAATGGGGTCTTGATTCCACATTTGGGTCGGGTTCTAAGGAATTTGATTCCCATATGGATTGATACCTTGAATCGGGATTGGATTCGAAACAGGAACTATGGCTTGAGGATTGACTTGACTAGTTTCTGCGTAGTTGATTGACTATTCTGCAAAAATGCGGGAGCAGGTGGAATGGCTGTGATTGGTTGGATTGGAATGGGTGCATATGCGGGTCTTTGGTGGATACGAGCTGCTGATATGGGAAGGCGTTCATACTTGGCATTTGTGGTGCCATGAGTTGATTTGCACTGGGGAGCTTGACCATATGGAGCACCCTTGTCCCATCATAGGCATCCGGGTAAACCCGTAGCCTTGCGGTGTCAATTCTTGCTCAATAGTCATGGCTTCATTATAGGCCAAAGCCAGCGTGGTGACCTGAGGATTGCGCCTTGCAAACATAGCTGTCATGGGGTCCAATGCCCCAAAATATATCTGCAAAGCCACTGCGGGATCGATGGCAAAATGTCTAATTGCTCTGTTATAGTTCTTTTGGAATCTCTGATTAAACATTCGGATTGGTTCCCCTTGGCCCCGTTTGCATGTAATAAGCTGATTGTAAATAGTTGCGGGATCTAAGGGTGACCTAAATTGATTGACAAAGGCATTTTCCATTTGTGTCCAAGAGGTGATTGAACCGGTTGGCAAGCATATATACCATTCATATGCTATTGGATCCAAGCTCATGGGGAAAAGTCTACAGGCTACATCTTCATGCTGAACTTGCAACCTAATTAAAACATCCCTATAGGCTTGGATATGTTCTTCTGCTGTTCTTAGGCCATCTGGCTTGTATTTAGGCAAAAATATTTCAATGTTCTTGGGGATTTCATGGATATCCCCGACAATATTCAAAGGAGTATTGTTAGCTCCATACCAAGGAGCTCTTGGAGCTTGAGCCATTTGACTCAGAATTGATGTAGACAGACCTACAATAGCAGTAGAAATATTACTAACTATAGGCACACTAGGGGCAACGGATATTACTGGCGTAGGTCCACTCGACGTTCCTGGAGAAAATAGGCCTTTTGCGGCTGGTGTGCTTACGACTTGCTTGGCTTTACCCTTGGGAGTACCAGTAAGGTCATGAAAAATGGTTTCTCCGGTTGTTTGAGACCTGGTCGCAATACGGCGTGGTGGGTCCAGCCTGCCTGAAGAAACCCTCGGCTATTTCGAAGAAAACCTGCAACAAAAACAAAAAACGATGTTGCAGTTTAGCCGTAAATAATTTCAGAATTGAATCAAAAACAAAATATTCAGATATGAAAATCAAAATAGATAAACCAATTCGGGCCCTCCTTCTAGCGCCAATCTGTTGAGTGGTGTTTTCACCCGATTGTGAAAGCACACTCTCCGATAGGATCTGAGTCCAAAAATCCTCTGCTTGCAAAGAAAAGAACTTTCTCCAAGGTTCCTGTTATGCTTAAATAATGTTGTTCAAATGAAATGCCAGGAATATCTTAGGGTTTGCAAGTGGATGTTAACAAGGGGCACTAGGGTTTATCTAATTTGAATTTACAATGGACTCAAAGTGAATAAATCTATTCTAATCTTCAATTCTAATGGATTTTCAATTATTTATTCAAATACGATAATTAAATTGCAAAAAATAAAGCAAGGGTTTGAATAATAAAAAAAATAAATGAAAAAGAAACTAAACTACGAGTCGAGAATACTTTCATCAATTCGATGAAACCGAAGATAATGAGGTTTTATGCATGCAACCTAATCTAATGAACACTGCAAACTCGCACAATCCAAATAAATTAGGTGCTTGGTTTCTAGGGTTTCTCCTGTAATTCTGGACTTAGGCATTCGCATGAAGCAACCAAGCACACTTGCATTAAACTTCACCTAAAAGCCTAGAAATCTGGAATGAAAGATAAAACATTAAATCATGCATGCACAAAATGACTCCTTCTTTCTCATCAATGAGATGCCAATACTACTGTATTTTATATTAAATGATATGTCAATTACATTCAAAGAATGTTCCAGGCAAAAATATTCCAGAACAAAAAAGAAGGAAATTGCCCAAGTGCAGGCCCAGAATAGCACGAAGCTCTTGTCTCTGCAACTCTGCAATCGACAATTTCCAACCCTTCCTTCAATCTACACTTCTAGATTTATACTAATAGAAACGTGGCTCTTCGATTCTCCCTGGTCGATTCGCTTCACCTTCCTGCATGTGACCTTTCGAATTCCCACCTTTTCCTTGTCTTTATTCCATGTTTAACGCCAAAACGCCTAAAATCCTTCGTTGCATGTAACGCTTACGCGGACTGACACCTGCATGCCACGTGTCACACGCCCTCTATGCCTTCTGTAACGCCACTCTAGAAAAACCCGACAAAAGCTGCATGCACCTTTTCACCTTCTAAACGTCAAACGGACACCCGAAATCGCGACATGTCGCGATATCGCGACGCTCTTCCTGGCCGTACATCCTCGGCAGCATCTTGTCACGATATCGCGACCGTTTTGCTTTTGAGCCTTCTTTCCACAAGCTGTAGCGAGATCGCTACCATTTCTCCTTCGGGCTTCCATTACCATCTCTCCGTCGGGCTTCCTTGGCAACTTTACGTCGCGACATCGCGACCATTATCACTCTCTTGCCTTCTTTCGACAAACCGTCGTGATATCGCTACCGCCTTTATCCCCGAACCCCTTGCCACAAGGTCGCGATATCGCTACCGCTTTCTCTTTCCGTACGCTTTCCCGAAACACGTCGAGAAATCGCTACCGTTTTATGTTCGTACGCCTTGGCAAAACACGTCGCGATATCGCGATGTTTTCACCCTCAGACCTTCATGCCGCTTTCTGTCGTGATATCGCTACTGCTTTCATGTTTCGTACGCTTTGCAAAACACGTCGCGAAATCGCGACACTTTTCATCGTCCGTACAGTTTGCCAAAACACGTCGTGAAATCGTGACACTTTTCATCATCCGTACAGTTTTCCAAAACACGTCGCGAAATCGTGACACTTTTCATCTTCCGTACAGTTCGGCAAAACACGTCGCGAAATCGTGACCATTTTCATTTTTTCCAACGGCATGTCGCGATTTCGCGACACCATTTCTTTTCTTCTCAGCGGCATGTCGCGATTTCGTGACACCTTTTCTTTTCTTCTCAGCGACATGTCGCGATTTCGTGACAACTTTCAATTTTCTTTTCTCTCCTCTTCGGCAGCGATGGAGCTACATGTCGCGATTTCGCGACAACTTTCCTGTTTCGACAGCGATGGCGCGACAAGTCACGATTTCGCGACACTTTTCAACACTTAGGCATTTTTTCTCTTTTCTTCAATTTTAGCATCTGGGTCACCGAGATTCTTCTCTGCAAGCCTGCAAAAAGGTGGGTCCCCAATTTTGGGGTGTGTTGTGGATCACCCACAACATGGCTATATTACAAAATGATTTATTTGATTATTATTTATAGTAGTATCCAAGTGTTTTTATTTTCATCTATCATCTCATTATTCATTTATCATCTACAATTTTGCATTTACTTGCCCATATGCGATAGGGATCTACCCTCGCGGAGCGACAAATTGATTTCATTTAATTTTTGATTTCCTTCGATTACATTCCATTTGTTAAACTACATTTAATATCTATGTCCCACTTTGCATGCTTGATTATATGGTTGAATTCATATTTAGAGAGGCTAAAAAGGAGAACCTATAGTGATCATACTCCAAGTGGTATCAAGAATCAGGTTTGAAAATACGCTGCAGCCCTCAACAAAATTCTAAACGTTATGGGTTAGTAGGCGTAAATCAGTTGAAAAAAAATAACTGGGCATTTGTATCGTACGGTGTATCCATCAGGTCAGGTGGTGGTTTTTTTCCTCACATGGCAAAAAAATACTCTGAGCGGATTGCCACCCACACAACTTTGAACACATCATGCAGTGCCGTTGTTCGCTCATTGCGCATAATAGGTCGGGCAATTAAAACTACTAGTAGCTAGACAAATCCACATTGCATCTCAAGGTGGGAGGCATAAAATGATCTAGCACCAATAGGTAGTAGATAAACATTACAGTTTTGCTTCAAAATTGTAAAATATTCACTAAATCCTGTCGAAGAAAGTTGCGAACGAACAAGCATTGAAATTGACCAATCATAGCACAAGATAGAGAAAATATTATTACGTGGACTAAGGTATGCAATTTATATATTTAAAAAAAAATATGGGACATATATCCCACATTGGCAATGTGCGGGCGAAGAAGGCGTTAATAAACAAACACACACACCTTCGAGGGTATGACTTTGGTCACACGGCCTTTAGCCCTAACCCCCGCACGTGAGAACCTTGAGTGGTGTCGTTGGTGATTGGCCTAATGGTATCCATGGATCGCGTCCTACCTTTGTCTTGGTCCTTAGTTGTCCTATTGTCACGTCCTCCTTGTGTCATCCTATGTAACATTCTATGCTATCCAATGTCCTCAGTTCACCTTGTGTTATCGCATCCTTTTTGTGTCTTCCGTGTGGTCTTACGATCACACATTTTTATGTCTTCCATGTGATATTACGATCACGTCTTGTCGCATCCTTTCTATATCTTTTGTGTGGTCTTATGGTCACGTCGTGTTAGGTTGTGTCGCATCCTTTTGTGTCTTCTGTCTAGTCGTTAAGAGTCACGTCATTGCGAGCGTTATGTTGTATCATGTCCTTCTGTGTCTTCCATCTAGTCGTTAAGAGTCACATCGTTGTGAGCGTCGATTATAGTGTAGAGTTTCCAGTTGTGTTTATAGCTCTTTAAGCATTACGTCTAGTTCGTAAGGTGTCAAAGTGTCATGTCAAATAAGTGTTAAAAGTGGTGTTAAATCAATCTTCAAGAAGAGTGGTGTCAAATCAGTGTCAAAAGTGGTGTCAAATTAGTCTTCAAGAAGAGTGGTGTCAAATCAATGTTGTAAGTAGTTGAGTAAACCAATAAGCCTCAAGGTTGATATTCAACTAATATGCATCACAGTTGGAGCGACAGTCGAAGTGAAAAACAAAATTTTGTCCAGATTCATCCAAATTTTTGCAAATTTCATTGGATATCTTGTCATTGCAAGGATTGGATCCCTATTGAGGATTGACCTATTCAACCAAATCCTCCTAGCCCAAATCACCCCCAAAGACACTGGAACACTGAGGATCAGTATGAAGAAGTTTATGCACAACAAAGAGGTCATAATGGTAGTCCCCAAAATCACTTTAATGGACAAAAGAATAATGAGGATGTCAACAACAAAGACATTTTTGAACAACAAAGAGGTCCTACCCAAAATCGCTTCCATCGATATAGGCATAATGAAGACAAAGATAGAGATGAAGTTTACCAACAACCTACAGGTCCTAGTGGGGTCAATTTTCCACATATTAATATTCCCACATTTTACAGTCATGATCCATATGGGTGGATAGCCAAAATGGAAGGAATTTTAGAATTATGCTAAATTCGAGATTCAGACAAAGTTCCTTTTGCTACTTCCAAACTACGCACTGAAGCTTATCAATGGTTTGTATGGCTCAAACACGAGATGTGAAAAACCATTTTTTGAAATTATTTCACCAAATACTTTCTTAACAAATTTGATGAAGGATCCTCATCTTCTTACATGGTGCGGTTGTTATCACTTAAGAAAATAGGATCAGTAATGGATTATATATCAAAATTCACTAGCCTGCTTTCCTATGCAAGCAATTTGGAAATCAATGTAGTGATAACTAATTTTAGAAATGGGTTGAAAGAGTATTAAATTTAAAGTGGATCTAAAATATCCATCCATTGTAGATGCTTGTATACGGATTGCCAAGTTGGCTAAGAAGAAGGTGCAAATGATGACATCCATACGACATTATTCATATGGTCGACCTTAATAAACAACTCTTTTCGCAATAATGATCAACCATCAAGATATTTTTGCTATAAATATCACAATCACCATCCAAAATATTAGGCGAACAACTTTCAAATTGAATATGCTGACAAGGAAGATGAAGAAATAGAGGAGAACAACTCTCCTGATGATCCCATAGATGAATACCAAATTGAACACGAGGAGGTTGTAGCTGAGGAAGATACTATGGCAATTTTAGTACATGCTCTTATGGGGTTATCAACACACCATACAATCAAATTAGCAGGATTAATTCAACAAAGGAAGGTAACTGTATTAATTGATTCAAGAAGTAATCACAAATTTATTGACACAAGGCTTGCCAAGGCATTAAACTTGCACATCCACTCCTCCAATCAAGATAAATTTCAAGTTAAAACTGCAAGCGAGAGTAGTGCTCAATGTATAGGTAAAACATCTTCAATTTCATTACAAATGGGAAGTTATACTTGGTAGGGTCCTCTTTTTGTTATGAATTTAGGGAATTCAAAAGTCATCTTGGGAGTCGCATGGCTAGAACAAATGGAAATCGTGATCGATTTTAATTACAAGCAGCGCTTTGTTGAATGGAAAGAAAATGGGAAGACCATTCACCTCCAAGGAATTCCAACACCTCCATCAAAGATAGTAAGTTCGCATAGCATGGAAAAAATATTAAGAAAATGTAGTTATGGATTCATTGCTCAAATTAATTTTATGGAAATGCAAGCACGAGATACGCCAAAAATCCAATCAAAGGATCTACAAAACATTATGGCCAACTATGATGAGGTCTTCCAAGAACCAAAGGGACTACCCCCCAAAAGATCCCATGATGATGCCATACACCTTGTTCCTAGAAGTCTTCCTCCTAATGGTCATCCTTATCAATATCCCCAACCTCAAAAAACAAAAATTGAGAAAATAGTCCAAGAACTAATAGAACATGGAGTCATCCGTCATAGTACTAGTCCCTATTCTTCACTAGTAGTTTTGGCCCATCATAAAGGTAATTCTTGGTGTATGTGTCCAAATTTTCATCCTCTTAACAAAATCACCATCAAAGGTAAATTTCCTATACTGGTCATTGATGATCTATTAGATGAACTACATGGTATAATTTTTTTTACCAAATTGGACTTACATTTAGGGTTTCACCAAATTAGAGTTAGGGAAGAAGATATTCCCAAAATAGATTTTTGAACCCATGAAGGTCATTATGAATTCCTGGTCATGCTATTTCGTCTCACTAATACCCCATCTACGTTCCAGATTCTCATGAACCAGGTGTTTCATCCATTCCTCTACAAATTTGTCCTAGTCTTCTTCGATGACATACTCATATATAGTAAATCATGGAAAGATCATTTGTTACATGTGGGAAGGGTTCTTCATATCCTACACAGGGAAAAATTATTTTTCAAACACTCTAAATGCTCTTTTGGTGTTCAAGAAGTTGAGTACCTGGATCATATAGTATCTCAAAAAGGTGTTAAAGTGGATTCCAATAAAATTAAGGTAATTTAGGATTGGCCCTTACCTAAAACCATCAAGAAACTTCATGGTTTTTTGGGTCTCACTGGCTACTATCACAAATTTGTGTGTAACTATGGTAAAATTGCAACTCCTCTCACAAATATAACAAAAAAGGATGCTTTCCATTGGTCGAAAGTAGCCACTCAAGCCTTCGAGGCTCTCAAAGAAGCCATGTGTACTACTCCAGTTTTGGCGACTCTAGATTTTCACAAACCATTCGTCATCGAATGTGATGCTTTAGGAACAGGTATTGGGGTAGTATTAATGCAAGAAGGTCATCCCTTGGTATTCAAAAGTAAACAAAATTTGAGAAAGAATTTGGGAAGATCTACATATGAAAAATAAATGTTGGCTATTCTACATGCAGTGGAGAAATGGAGACACTACTTAATCAGTAGTCGTTTCATTATAAAAACCGATCATAGTAGTCTCAAAAACTTTCTAGAACAACGGTTTTATTATCCAAAACAAAACAAATGGTTAACTAAATTTTTAGGATATGATTTTGTTATTGAATACAAGAAAGGGAAAGAAAACGTAGCAGCAGATGCATTATCCAAAAAATATGAAGATGAAGTTGTTATTAATGCTATTTTAGATCCTTGTTATGAATGGGTGTCTCAGTTACAGGAAGAATGGTTGTCCAATAGTGAAATTGCTTAAATAATTAAGGAATTGTCATTGGGGTCATCCAAGCACCCTCTTTTCTCCTATGAAGACAAGATATTAAGAAAGAATAATCACATCTATATTCCACACACTTTGACAATCAAATCAAGGATTCTAGATGAGTCACATGCTTCTCCATCAGTAGGTCATTCAGGTTTTTTGAAAACTTATATGTGGATTAAACAATATTTTTTTTGGAAAGGATTAAAAGCAAAGGTCAAACAATGGGTAGTTGAATGTGAAGTATGTGAACACAATAAGGGCGAAACAGTCAACTCACCAGGGTTGCTTCAACCATTACCCATTTCAGATCATCAGTGGGAACACATTTTCATGGATTTTATTGAAGGTCTTCCTAAGTCAGAAGGCAAAACAATAATTTTTGTGGTAGTTGATCTCCTCTCCAAATATGCTCACTTTCAGGCTCTACAACATCCATTTTCAGCAAGCAAAGTGGCTAAGGTATTTATGGACTCAATTTTTAAATTGCATGGAATGCCCAAAAATATTGTAAGTGATTGAGATCCCATATTTACTAGAAATTTTTAGAGGAAATTATTTCGACTTAGTGGTACCAAATTAAATATGTCTTCTGCATACCATCCACAAACAGATGGCCAAACAAAGGTAGTTAACAAATGTTTGGGTACCTACCTAAGATGTTTTGTTTAGGATAAATAATATCAATGGAGTCAGTGGCTCTCATTGGAAGAATGGTGGTACAACACTTCTTACCATTAATCCATCAAGATGTCTCCTTTTGAAGCATTGTATGGAACTAAGCCACCAACAGTAGCAGATTATGTACCAAGATCCTCCAAAGTGGCCCAAGTAGATGATTGGTTTCAGCAACGACAACCAATGCTCACCATTATCAAAAACAATTGGTCCAAGCACAAAATCATATGAAGCAACAACAAGACACACACCGTTCAAAAATAGCATTCAGTATTGGTGATATGGTGTTCCTACATTTGCAACCCTAAAAACAATTGTCATTGAAGATCAAGTTCAGTCAGAATTTGGCTCCATGATTTTATGGTCCTTACAAAATTGTGTGCCACATTGGAGAAGTGGCATATCAATTAGAGTTACCTCCCTCATCACGTATACATCCAGTATTTCATATTTATGGTGTCAAGAAGGTGATCGACCAAAAAGTGTAATCTCAGTCAGAATTACATGTACTCGATGAAGAAGGACGTATATATCTCCAACCTGAAGCAAGTCTATAAAGCAAAACACACATACCGAGATCTCGTCACATCCAAGAATTTCTCATCAAATGGCAGGACCTACCCGAAGAAGACGCTACATGGGAACCTAAAAATATTTTCCAAACATTTCCAGCTTTGAGGACAGAGCTTTTCGAGGAGGGGAGTCATGCTACATTCCAATTTTAATATAGCCGATGGCTATATTACAAAATGATTTATTTGATTATTATTTATAGTAGTATCCAAGTGTTTTTATTTTCATCTATCATCTCATTATTCATTTATCATATATGGTTTCACATTTAGTTGCCCATCTATGGCGGGGGTCTGCCCTCCCAGAGCAAAAAAATTATTTCATTTAATTTATGGTTTCCTTCGATTATATTCTGTTCGTTAAATTGCATTTAATATCTGTGTCCCACTTTGCATGCTTGATTATATGGTTGAATTCATTATTAGAAAGGTTTATAAGGAGAACCCGCAACAATCACACTCCATAATCACTTTGTAATAGAATGTCCCCCATGGAGTGGTGAATGTGGTTTTATACAAATTTTTAGGTTTAATCCGAATCTGATTGTAACCAAAAAAATCGTCCATTAGGGAGAGCATCTCATGACCAACAATTGCATCTACAAGAGCATCTATGTTGGGAAATAAGAATAAATCCTTTGGGGTTGCCTTGTTGAGATCCTTGAAATTCGTGCAAATACAGACTCTTCCATCAGGTTTTCCTACGGGTACCATGTTTGATATCCATTTTGGATAGTCAATGGGAATAATAAAGACTATATCCAACAGTTTATACAACTTGTTCTTCACCATCAAAGTGATGGTTGGATGCATCTTTTTGAGCTTCTGCTTGACCGATTTCTTCATGAGATCTAGCGAAAGGTTGTGGACAACCAATTTCAGATCTAGCCTTGGCATGTCTTTGTAGGTCCAAGCAAAGAGATTTGATCTCTCTTTCAATAGAGGAATTGTGATGGCCTGTTATTTTGGAGATAATATTTCTTTGAACTTGACTTTATTTGGTTGAGAAGGATCATCGCTGATGTCCACCTCAAAAGTCTCCTCTATTGCCATATGTGAACCCTCCTCAAGCTGGTGAGGAGTGGGGATTAAATGAACATCGTCTGCTGGATTTATAGTTTCCACTGACTCAGGGTTGAGACCAGCGTGATGGACATCATGTACGCAGCTTGGTGCAAAATGGAATGGTTGTAACATCTCTTCATTAGGGAAGAAATCTTCAGTCTCTAGGGGTGAATCAGTGCGATCCCAATAAATAATGTCTAAGTTAAGACACAATAGTTTTGAAGGATCTGTTGGGTTATGGAGTGGAGTGGTCAAATCAATGGAGATCATGTTGATGGATGGAATGAAATATCTATGACCATATGGGTTAAGCTCTACATCATGACTGCACCCTCCATACTCATGGTGAGGCTCTGGGGTATAGGGATCTTAGGATTCGATATATGGATAGCCAATATGATGGGATTGTTAGGCAACAACTACTCTCTAAATGTTGGTGGATCCAGGAAGACATGGGATAGATGACATCTAGATTTTGTGGTCTTCCCAATAATTGAAGGTTAGGATCTATGGAGTGAAGTGCCACTTCTCTCTCAACAAGTAGATCGACTGTACATAAGTGACGAGGCCCACGATAAGGCATCTCAGTTTCATCCTCAAAGTCATCATCGCTTATGAAGAAACTGTTGGCATTTGTTTCTGGCCCTAGGATAGGGTGGTGACTTACCTGGTGATACCCCATATAGGCCATATCAGTCTCATCTTCATAGTCATCATCACTTATGAAGAATCCATTAGCATTTACTTCTGGTCCAACGATGTGGCTCGCATGTCTAGGCCGCAGGTAGACCATATTTGTTGAGTCCTATGACTTATAGCCACTCTCATCTAAGATGTATCCACCTTCATCTAAGATGTATCCACTCTCATATGAGATGTACCCACTCTTTTTATGGCCTATCCAAGCAAGATTTTGTGCATATCGAGGTCCATGGTAGGCCAAGTCAGCTTCATCTTTGTTCTCACTTGGGACATAATCATACTCCTCTTGCTCATATCCATGCATTGGCTCTTCCTCCCACAAGATGGCTCCTAATGGGGGCACTTGAAGAGAGTATTCAGGGTGATACTTATCAAGTGGTGCGATATTGACCATCGACACCCATCCTTCACCCAAGTAGTTTCTAATAGGGGGTTGATATGGGTTCCAGTAAATGTCCTCCCTAAACTCTATGCTTAGCTTGTCTAGGGCGGTTGCCAAAGAATCATCATGGCTCTGTATCTAGTAGCCTAGACCACACCTATCAGTAGGAAATTGGTACTATGGTTGGTATGGGAGCCGAAATACTTGCTCATATAGACCTAAGCCATAGCCATGCCAATGACATTGCTCAAAGTACCTTAGAGCGAACTCAAGATTTGACAAATAATGAACATTCATGGTGAATGGTTCATCCTCAACTTCTTCAATATCGATGGTAGTATGAGCGCAGTCCAAACCAGCATAGATGAAGTTGGTTTGATTAGGGGGAAATTCTAAGGGAACTACTATACCCATTGGAAAATTTGGGACTCTTGGTCATCCCATGTCTTATGCAGACTCAAAAATAAGCGTGAAAGTCACGTTCTACACAAGATATTCATCTAACCCTGTGTTGGCTAAGTGGACTATCATCTGCGGTGCAAATGATGTTGTTGATGATGTAGGCGAGGCAAGTTGAGGCACCTCCTCAACTATTTCTTGGGAATATTCCTCCTCCATGGGAGTAGGCATTCTCATAACTGCTATGGTTGGAAGTTCCTTGGGTCCTTCCTCCACTAGGGGTGCCTTCAGCTTCTATTTATATTTTTCCTTAAGCGTCAAAGGATTTTTAGAAGTATGAGTAGTATTAGAGATAGGAGGTGGTGCTGATGTGGATGGATCACCTCACATTGATATGCTTTTGTTCTCTGGTTATGCGATTGGGGATGAAGTCTTTATGTACAAATGCATTGATAGAAGGACAAAGTCCCCTGAAAAGTCAACCTGATGCATGTAATTTAATGGCTCTTCATCAGATGGAACCACATGAACTTGTACCTCATGCACATACTTGACGCATTGGTACAGGATTGAGGGCACACACTACATGTCCCTTATCCAGGGATGCCTTGGAAGGATGTTGTACTACATCACCCTTTCAACACATGATACATCATGGGGATTGTATTATGTACTACCTTTATAGGTAAGATGATTGTACCCACTGTGGAGCACAACACATCATTGAAAGCCCTGAGTGTGTAGGAAGTTAGGACAATGTTGGACTTAGGGATCTTCAAGTGCCCTATAGATTTGGTAGTGATGATGTTGATTGATGAGCCCGTATTGATTAGAACCCGCTTGAATGGTATGTCATTGATTGACACGATAATATGCAACGACGGGTCTACTAAGGTAGTAGGAACTACCTTAATTTCATGATCATAAAAATGAATCACAGGCTCTTGGCATTGTTGCACTTGCCCCAAAAAATGTGTGAATGCATCTGGGTTTTGGGGCTGGAGCTCGATTGATCTTAAAATCTCCATAAGAGTATCCGTATACCTAGATTTTTTTTGTATGAGATCGTAAATGGATAACTTGGCTAGAGTCATTTGTAGATTTTATTCTAGTCTACTCTGAATAGTTACCACAGGTCTCATTGGTGGACCTGGAGGATTGTTTTACACCTATCTCTGTCGAGATGCAGCCAAGATATTAATGGGAGCTGTTGGAGGCTATGGTTGCCCATATATCCAACTTTTGGTTGCCACGTTAACTATCTCAACCATTCTAATGCATCCATGAATAGGTGGCTTGACTCAGACCTGGTTGACTTGGGCACATTGATCTCTAGGGGCTTCATGATTTGGCAATGGGTTTCTGAATATACCCATATATCTGTTATCGAGAGCTAATGGGTTGTCAAATTTTAGCTCTCCCTTTTTAATTATGTTTTGCATAACATTCTTGAATCTGATGTAATTTTTGATGTCATGCCCCTGTATCCTATGATATGGGTAGTATTTATCTTCCCTATATCCCCTTGGCTTGGGATGGTTAGGGTCAAGAAGTTGTACGTCAGGAAATATTATCCTTTGTGCCTCACTAAACTGATTAAATATTGACTACATCAATTTTTTAGAGGTGTGTAATAGCGAGGTGGCCGATGTTCCTTATTTCGGCCCTGGTTGTTCTTAGGGTCATAGTTGGTTGGAGAGGGGAGAGCCTGATAATTATAGGGTTGCTGTCCATTCCCCTCCTTTGGCATGGCCAATACAACCTAATTAACCTGAGAAGACTTGGCCTACTTCTGTTTATTCTTATCATTCTTATTGTCTTGCTCCACTCTTTCTTGTTGCGAAGATTGAGGTCTCCCTCATCGATATTTATGTCTTCAATAGGCTTGGCTTGAGCTAAGGATTCTTCGAATGATTCATACTGCTGCAGTTGTAATAACAAAGAGATGTGTTTTGCACAACTCTTTGTGAACATTCAGATGAGTTCTTTAGTGGGGATGGAGAATAATAGTTTCACCATGATTTTTCTCCACCTGGCCCCATAGTCCATCATCGGCTCATCGTCATACTACTTTAAATTAGCTAGATCGAACAGGTTCACCTTCTTCTTGTTGGGACTAAACAATAAGGCACAATATATTTACAAGTTGTGTTACAATATATAGGCATAAAGCCTATGAGGGAGATATGACAAGTGTCATAATCTCCACTCCAAGTGTCATGCAGAAGACACATCTCCAACTCAAACTGAAGATATAAGACAAGTGGCAAGACCTAAGTAAGGCATAGTGCACATTATAATAATATTCTAACATTCCCCTTAATGTGCACTATCCTAACTATAGAAATTAATGCACTATCCTAACTATAGAAAAAAATAAGTCAACATTAGATAACATTCCCCCTTAATGTTGACTTCTATTACATACATAGAGCAATTTGCTAAACTGAGAAAACTTGTCTTGCCCAAGTGACTTGGTGAAGATGTCAGCCACTTGATATTGAGTTGGTACATACTCCATGTGTATAATGTCTTCTTGGACCATTTCTCTGATGAAGTGATGATGGATCTCAATGTGCTTTGTTCTAGCATGGAAAACTAGATTCTTGGTCATCTTGATGGTACTTTGATTATCACAATATATGTAAGTTGGACCATGTATGAATAGCCCAATGTCCTGAAGTAATTGCCTCAACCAAATAGCCTCCTTAGTTGCCTCAACTGCTGCTCTATATTCAGCCTCTGCTGAAGATAATGATATTATGTTCTGCTTCTTTGTGCTCCATGAAATAGAGCCTTGGCCCAATTGAAAGCAATAACCTGATGTGGATCTTCTAGTTTCAGGACAACTAGCCCAATCTGAATCTGTGTAGCCAATCAATGAAAAATCATCACATGATGTATACATGAGGCCATGATGAGGTGTGGCCTTGAGGAATCTCACAATCCTCTTAGCTGCTATCCAATGGCTCTTCTTAGGATCCTGTATGAATCTAGAAATAAGGCCAACTGAATAGGTAATATCTGGTCTAGTTGAAGTTAAGTAGATCAAACTTCCAACTAGCTACCTATAAAGGGTGCCATCAACCCTTTCTTCATCATCATTATTAACCAATTTCAACCTGGTTTCCATGGGAGTGAGGGAGGGCTTACACTCCTCCATGCGAAACCTCTCCAAAATAGACTGAATGTATTTAGCCTATGAGATAAAAATCTTACCAGGTTATTGCCATACCTCTATGCCTAAGCAATAGTGGAGGAGGCCTAAATCTGTCATCTCAAAATTCTTGCATAAGTCCTCCTTGAGCAACCTTATTCCTTCTATGTCATCACCTGTAATGAGAAGATCATCCACATACAATGTAACCAAAATGATGTGGTTCCTCCAATGTTTCACATAGAGAGTAGATTCTGCTGCAGATCTAGTGAAACCAAGGTTGATGAAATATGAGTCAATCTTTGCATACCAAGCTCGGGGTGCTTGCTTCAACCCATATAGAGCTTTCTTCAATCTAAGGACTTTGTTTTCTTGACCTTCAACTGTGTACCCTGGTGGTTGGTTCACATACACTTCCTCCTTCAAGTGACCATTGAGAAATGCACTTTTGACATCCATTTGATATATAGGCCAATGCTTTTGAGCTGCCATAGCAATAACTATCCTGATTGTAGTCATCTTTGCCATAGGAGCAAAGGTCTCCTCATAATCAATTCCCTCTTGTTGCTTATAGCCTTGAGCTACTAGGCGAGCCTTGTAGCGATCTAGTGAGCCATCTGCTTTATACTTTGCCTTGTACACCCATTTTGTTCCAATGGTATATTTACCTTGGGGTAAATCAACTAACTCCCAAGTGTGATTCCTTTCAATGGAATCCAATTCTTGATCCATGGCAAGAACCCATTTAGGATCACCAAGTGCTTCTTTGACATTAGAAGGTTCAGGTTGGCTAAGGACTTTGGCCATGAGGGCATAATTCACTTGGTGTCTTAGGGCTGAAGGCCTTTTACCTGTATAAGTGGGAAAATGACTTTGGGCTTCATCTATGGTGGCTTGAACCCACTTAGGTAAAGGATTGGATGATGTGGTTTGATCATTATATGGAGGAGGAGATGGAGGACATGAATCATTTATGGGAAGTTCTTCATGTGGAGGAATTTCTTGATTTATGAGTGAAGGGGAAGGACTAGATGAAATTGTATGCATCAAGGGAGCAACTATTTCATTAGTTAATTCTAAAGTGGGGGCCTTAGGAGGAGGATTATATGGGGGATACTCATGAAAGGTAACATCCCTAGATAGAATGATCCTCTTGGAAATAGGCTCATATAACTTATATGCATTGGCACTATCACTATAGCCAACAAAGATGCATTTTTGGCTCTTATCATCAAACTTCTTCCTTTTCTTATGAGGAATATGAGCATAGGCATCACATCCAAAGACTCTCAAATGGCCCACATAGGGCGTCCTTCCACTCCATGCTTCTTCAGGTGTTCTTTCATGTAAGGCCTTTGTGTAGGACCTATTAGTCAAGTATGCAATAGTAAGAACAACTTCTCCCCAAAATGAGTTAGGCAATGTAGCAACATGTAACATTGATTTTGCCCTATTTGTGATTGTTTGATTCATCCTCTCAGCTACTCCATTTTGTTGTGGGGTATAAGGGGTTGTGAATTGCCTCCTTATCCCATGGTACTTACAAAAATTGAAGAATTCATTGGAGACATATTCTCCACCATTATCTGATCTTAAGGTGGAGATTTGATAGCCACTTTCTCTCTCAACAAGTGCCATGAATTCTTTGAACTTATCAAGGGCTTGCCACTTATATTGAATTAGGTAGATCCATACCTTTCTACTGTAATCATCAATGAAAGTGATGTAGTATTTAGCCCCAGTATAATATTGAATAGACATTGGCCCACAAATGTCTGAATGAACCAATTGCAAAGGTCTATTGGCTCTCCAAGCCTTTCCTGATTCAAAAGGTTGTCTATGGTGTTTGGCTATTACACATGGCTCACAAAAATATTTTGACTCCTTAAGATGTGGAAGTCCTTTTACTAAACCTTTCCTTGCCATCATTTGAAGATTATTAAAATTTAAATGCCCCATTCTTTCATGCCACATGTACTCCAAAGAAAAAGTAGTAGTTGTATGCAAAGATGTTTGTGTTACAGATTTTGTAAGGAGGTAGTAAACACCATCCTTTTTGACTCCCATGGCTTTGACATTGCCATTGGGTTCCTGAATGTAGCATTTGTATTTTTCAAAATAGATAGTATAGCCCTTATATGTAAGCTGCCCAATAGAAAGAAGGCTCCTTTTAAGACCAGGCACATACAAAACATCTATTGCAGGAACATTATTCCCATCATGCAAAGCAAGTGGTGCCTCCCCAACACCTTCAATGGGAAGAGCACTTTCATCACCAAAAGTAATGAATTTATTTGAAGTAGGTTGAACCTTGGTCAACCAATCTTGCCTTCCTATCATGTGCTTTGCTACTCTAGAATCAATATACCAACATTCTTTATCTTCAACATGAACTTGGTTTGCTGCATATAATGTGTTGAGATTATTATTTTGTGGACCCCCTTGATCTCTTTGCCTCTGATAGCAATTAGTGATATTATGATTCCATTTTCCACAATATTCACACCCTTGATTGTTGTTTTGACCCCCTTGAGGTCTTGTTTGCCATCTTGGCTATTGATTTTGCTACTGATTATACTATTGTGGTTGTTGTTGATGTGGCTTGCTAGTACTATTGATGTGGCTATTGTTGGTACTGCTGATTTGGCTACTACTGGTACTATTGTTGATGTGGCTATTGTGGGTATCTCTGATGTTGTCTACCTCTCTGATTCTGATTTTGTTGATTTGGACCCTTGTTTTGTCTAGGCTGTAAAGATGCCTTGGTGGCAAAAGCTACTGATGAGGCTTCAATTTCTTCATCTTTGATTAGGGCTTGCTCATGTTTCTTAAGTAGAATCTCAATGTCCTCAAGTGTGGAATTCATTGTTTTACCACTTAGATCTAACATTGTAGCATAGGAGTGAAATTTTGAAGGAAGGCCATGCAACATTATAGGAATCAACTCATTATCTTCAAGAGTTTTACCAACAACTAAGAAATCATTCTTAATAGACTTCACTTCCATAAGGTAATCGGTAAGTGAGCCTTTCATACATAGATTGTGCAATTTTTGTTTGAGATACAAAATATTATCTTGACTTGGCCTATCAAACAATATTATGAGAGCATCCCATGCTTGTTTAGGTGTTTTTGCAGCCCTTACAGTTTCTCTGCATTGAATTCCTGTAGCTAGCTTGATGAGACTTAAAGCTATATTGGAATTCTTTTCAAATTGTGCTTTTTCTTTAGGGTCTTCAGGTGCAGTGAGTGGGTCTTCATCAACTTTCCTATCTCTCACAAAATCCCACATGTCATTCATCATTAATATAGATTCCATTTCATACTTCCAATTTGCAAAAGTTTGTGCTCCTTCAAGCTTCTTAGTGAGTCCACTTAGTAGATTTGTAGTAGCCATGATTTAGAAAAGGATTGAGAGAAGAGGGATCTCAACAAAGGATGAAATAAGAACCACAAATGCCAAATTAGAGCCCTCAAAAAAATCTAGGGTACACCACTTAAAATCTAGAGGAGGGTTCACCTAGTTTTTCCACTCTGAATCTTCAAGTGGTTCCAATAGTGGGAGGGATAACTTGAACACAAGTGCCCTTTTCCACCCAAAGAGAGTAAGAATTGAAATGGGAATTTATGATAACCTACCAGACCTTTATACCAAACTTCTCAATATACCCGCCCTTACGTGAGGGAGACTATAAGTATATGAGGAGAATGATACGTGGAACATAGGCATTTTTGAAAAAGAATAACCTGCTAGACCTTTATACCAAACTTCTCAATATACCCACCCTTACGTGAGGGAGACTATAGGTATATGAGGAGAATGATACGTGGAACATAGGCGGTTATTAAAATGTGATGCTTGCTTTTTGAGAATTTGTTACAATAATGTGCCAAAGTTTCAGGTGCTTTATGACAAGGTGCTTGTGTGTTTGCTTGCTTGTATATGTTGCATAGTGTCAAGTGTGTATGCAAAGGAACTACACTTGATTACAATTATAAAACCCAAAAAATATGCAAGGGTTATAGCAAGCATAAAATGTAGAACAAGCCCAAATGAGGAGAGGCAAACACCAAACACCAAGTGGCCAAGAGAGTGCCACAAAATGACTCCACCAACAAGAGACAAGGGGCCCTAAATCACCCCTTGAGTTGATGATTGTATTAGAAAATTTGGCTAAAAGATAGCCCCAAATGTGCCTCAAAAGATGATACAAGATCAATGCCTTCAAAGATAAAATTGCCCCCAATCTTGCCAAATTCAATGAATAACTTGGCCTAATGTCCCCCCAAAGACTTAGAATTGAGCCCCTCACAAGTTTGCCAAATTTTTATTCAAGAGTGTCGGATGCAACCGAAAATGCACTCTGATTTACAATCTCAACTTTGAGTTAAAAAATAGCTGAGTAAATGATCCCAAAACTGAAAAATTATTTCACCAATAGATCCCCCTCGAAAAACTCTTTCCAACGACTATATATAAGCCTATAGTCGGATACAAATTGATGCTTCAAAATGGCAAAAAACAATGACCTTCTTAAATGTGTGCAGCTCCGGGACTTCCCAAGTGGTCACCCATCCGAGTTGTGCTCTAGAAAAATTATGCTTGACTTGAGAGTTTTTATCAATTATACTGCCAAAAAATACCGCCTTCAAAGATGAAACTAAAAACAAATATTCCCCTTTCTTTATTTTTTGTTTTTAAAAGACAATATTTCAAAAATAAAAATTCCCCACTAGTGATGATTTTAAAATTAAAAATCCTTTTGTTGCATCTTTTAAAACTTAAATGTCAAACTCTAGGACATGGCTCATTTTGCAGCTCATCCGTGGGCTCCCTTCCACGCGACTCCTGCCTTTAGCAATTGACTTCTTCGATCACTTCGATGCACTCTAGGTCCTTCGAAGTCTAGTTCGTCGTGTTAGTTGGGAATGCTAACTCTTATATAGAGCTTTGAAAATATAGAGATCTGGTAAAACATAGATCTTTCCTCCTTTAATTTCATGTGTCGATAGAAACTGCTTATAGCCTTCACTTTGAAGATCCTAAAAAATTACTGTGGATGCTGGATTAGCTACAAAGACTAGGATATCAAGGTTGTAGATGAGTCATTCAAACCCTCACGAGCTGTTGGTCTTGACGCAGTCGCCAGTATCTACATCCTGAATGTGTAGTATTTTGTTGGACAATGTCGGTGACCTCATCAAAACCCTATTAACTCCGTCCCCCTCGATAGATTGATGATCAAATTTTGACACAACGTTATAGCCAATGTCACAACGCAGAATGTGTGGGGGGTTCTGTTGGCTTTACCTGTGCATTAACTTTCATGGAGTGGTATAAAATTTACCTTCGATAGCTCCAATCACAGGAAATATTTATGCAGGAAAACTTTGTGCCTGAAGAAGAGAACCTTCACACTAACACCCTTATTTACACAACGGATAGTGTCGTGATCTATGTGATGGAGAGAAAATAAAGGCGTTTGATCAAACTAGCCAACGATTATTTTTGTATGCTACATAGTGGATCTAAAGACTGAATCTGATGAAGTTTACTTCAGAAAACCATTGGAGACTTTATGGAGATTAGGCACCTACTTCATTGAGGTCTCAGATCTACCTTTCCTGGCAAATTATCCATTAAAACTGAGCTTGGTTCTTTCTCGAAAAGAACTTGAGGATGAGATCTTTGTCCACTCTTTGAATCAGTAGCAAAAAAATTACCGGATATCAGTAATTACATGGTTAAACAATAATATCACTCGATCTTGTTAGCTCGACAAAATGCTTAGAAAATGTACTCAAAACTAGATCTGCTCGCTTCAAAGCCAAATTTTTGTGCATGATTTGTCCCTACTTGTGTTGTATAGAGTCTGCAGTTTCAAGCATCGATCAATAATAGAGTGGATTTTACGTCACAGCCAGGTGGTCAATGGGGGGCTCTGTTATGGCCGATGTAGTGAGATTTCCAAACCGGATTTTTTATTTTATGGTGGGCCTTCAAACTCTTCAGAAACCATTTCGTCGGGTTATTCTCTAGGTTTTAATTTCTTAGACACCATCAGGCAGTAATGTAGCACCCTAAAATTGGCACAGTTAAACCTTAGTAAAAAGATAAACATTTGAATTTTAACCCCAAATCGCCCGTTACCCGCTTTCCTCATTTTCCATGCCATTTTTAGGATTTGTTTTGACCGTTGGACAATATCGTCACAGATTAGACGAAATCGTCCCAGATCTGACGAATTCGTCTGGAACAGAACATCCAGACGATTTTGTCCCAAAACCAAATTTTCATAATTAGCTTCTGTTTCAACAACTTCTCTAATTTGGGCAGAAAGCGTGTCTACACAGTTAGAGTCTTCCTCGTCGGAGATATCCCAAATTGGGATGATTTCCGACCTCCTAACCTCTCCCTAATCCTATATAAACTAGGATTTTCTCAGTTTATCCCCCTAAACCCCCTAGCTGATGGATTTCCCTACAAATTTGGTCTCTTGTGCCTTAGAATACCTTCATACCTTTGTTTGCATTGAATATTTTGAGTTTTCTTGCAGGAATCTTATTGTTCTTCAGCTGGAGCAAGCTTGGATCATCGCAGGCGATTTCAGACGATTTCGGACGATCTCGTACGATCAGAGGTGATCCTAACTGTAGTCTAGATTGGGGGCAATCAGAGCCCAGAGTTTGCATTTCCTTATTGTTTTTCTGCATTTCTTTGTGCATTGTCTTAGGTTATTATATTTATGCATCTTAGAGTTCACCTCATTTAGCATAGATATATGATAAAGTCAAAATAAATTGTCAAATTGATGCATTTCCTTTTAATTACTATATGGGTCTATCATTTAGGCAAATTCACTATTATTTCTATCATCTCCCCTTGCTTTTACAGTTGCATTTTTGGTATTTTGTATCTGTTTTTGTGATTGTAGGTTTCTAACGAATTCGTCTGACGAATTCGTCAGATCTTCGACGATCCTATCTGATATTAGACGGTCGACTGTGATCTGAGATGATTCTGTGTAATTTCAGATGATTACGTATGATTCAAGATGATTTGGACTTCTACAAGACTCAAAATCTCCATCAGACATCCGAAATCAGGTATGTTCTATCCTATTTAGCACATTCTCTGTGTTCAACATTTATTCATGTTTTTTGTATCCATAAAAATCAGCATTGGCATATAGAATAGTTTAGATTCATCTTGGCCAAACCTAGGAATTGAATGATTAAAGCACAAAATGAACACATCAAACCTATTATCAACCTAGAAATGGAAACTGCCATTCAAAAGTTTCCTGGTGAACCCACCATCCGTCAAGAATTCACCTTTATACCCCTCCCCTAAGATGTGGGACCTTCAAAAGGGCCTCTCAGTATGAGGTATTGTCCCATCCTTCTCGCATCCCCATTTCGGGCGTGGATCCTATAGCTTGAAGGTAAGGATGCGAAAAATTTGGAGCGATACATTTTGGTGAACCCGACATGAAAACTAAAACCTTTTGAAAACAATCCAAAAACAAAACATAAATGCATTTAGAATCAAATATTGCATATCATATTTAGATGGTATATTATAATAAAAGACGAGCTATCACCATTAATGTTGAGAATCAATTAACAGCTATAGAGATTACTTCTGTACTTTGAGTACCTCAAACAAATAGGGTTCAACCTTTATGGGACAAAATTAATAGGATATTGAATATTAATGAACAATTATCAAATACTACAACTAGAATTTTCCTTTTGGACATTTTAAGATCTTCTCCTACCCATAGGGATGAATTAATGCTCACATTAAGCCAAATGATGGTACCACAAAATATTCAACCTGAAGCCATGTCCAATACTATCATAACTCAAGAAGTCGATTGTATTGACTTCCGGGATAGAGATATACTGCAACATAGTTTACATAAGGATAACCCCTTATAAATTACTGCCCTAATTGGAGATGTAGCAGTTAAACGAGTCTTGATTGATAATGGTTCATATTTAAACATATGCACTTTTGAATTCTACCAAATATTTGGGTTTAGAAGTGATGAAATGAAAAGAACTGATATTATTATAAAAGCATTCAATGACGAAACACAAGAAACATGTGGAGTTATTACTATTCCATTGCAAGTTGATCCTAGAACCCTAGACACGACCGTGTTTATTGTACATTTCCATGCATCGTACAATATACTATTGGGTTGCCCTTGGATCAACACTATGCGAGCTGTTCCCTCTACTTTACATTAGTGTGTTAAATTCGAATTTAAAAATTAGTTGGTTACCATTCATGGTGATCCTAGACCCTTTGATATGTGTGCGTTGGCAGAACCTGTTGGAGTTCAATTTTGCCCTGCTCTGTCATCCACACATCCTAATTCTCATCATCCGCCCAAATATGTGAAACACACACTCATAACATCATCTAATTTTCCCCCACCAACCACACCTCTACATATAGTTCAACCATATTTCGAACAAACCACATTAGGACCCCAAAAGGATCCTAAACCCACAACCAATGCTTCTTTTTTTACTCCTATAACTTCCATACCTTTAGACCCATCCATTGACATATCTACAATGTCTACGCATATCAAATGCATGTTTCCCACATATGAAAACATAGGAAATGATCCTTCTACCTGTTATGCTCTTACTGACGAGCTCTTACTCGATTTATCTAAAATTCTTGTATAAGAGAAAACAAACACTGCTATGCAAGATTCCCATATTTTAAATAAATTGCCACCCTCTCCTCGTACCTTGGGCCTCCCACAACCTATGGGAAGTATCTACCAAGTCGAGAGTTGTGCTTTTATTTATAAGGGATATGACTGGGGAAGAATACCTAGAAACATCAAGACTCATTATGATGGGTATGCTCGTTGTTATTTTGCTAATGAATATATTAAAGCTAAGCCTATAATGCTTAAATTGGGATATAAAGGGAAAGGTTTGGGACCTTCCAAAAATGGTATGAAAGAACCTTTTGAGGTAGAACCATGGCCCGCCCGATGTGGCGTGGGCCTATTTCCTAGTAAAGGTCAGCCCTTCCCATTCGAGGATGATGACCATCTCATATGTTACCAAGATTATTTGGATAAACGCAATGCTTTGCATTTAAGGAATAACCCATTTACATGTAATATGCTATCTATAGCTTACCCTGAGATGATTGCTAAATTCGATGATGAGTTGGAGGGAGATATCTTCCATGATGTATCCGTTGAGGAATTGTTACATAACAGATTTTATTTCGATGGCTCTATACCTAGTATAGCCCAGCTTGAGGCCATGACTCCTCAAGATGAATTATCCAAGCTAACCTTGGAAGAATTACAAGAATTAGGCGTTTCACCCACCCCATATAATTTTGAGAGAGATCTACATATGGAAGTTGAAAAAATTATAAAAATTAACATTGGAACCGAAGATAACCCTCACATAATCAACATTGGGTCAGAATTGAGCCAAGAAAAACAAGATCAATACATTGCATTCCTTAAATAATATGAAGACATTTTTGCTTGGACATATGAAGATATGCTAGGATTAGACCCTTCTGTAGTTATGCATCACCTAGTAGTCCATCCGGATGCTAAAACTGTTAAACAAAAACTTAGAAAAATGCATCCCAAAGTGGCTTTACTAGTCAAAGGAGAATTAGAAAAACTCTTGAAGGTTATTTTTATACAAGCTATTGATTATGATGAATGGATCTCAAATGTAGTTCCAGTAACTAAGAAAGAAGCTACCAAAGTTAGGGTTTGCACAGACTTTAGAGATATTAATTTTGCATGCCCTAAAGATGATTTTCCTCTTCCCAAAATGGATCAGATCATTTATTTTACTGCTGGGAGCGGAATGATATCCCTAATGGATGGATTCTTTGGTTATAATCAGATCAAGATAGCTCCTGAAGATCAGGCTAAAACAAACTTTATTACCCCTTGGGGAACCTTTTGTTGGAAAGTGATGCCATTCGGTTTAAAGAATGCAGGTGCAACATATCAACGAGCCATGATTTATATCTTTCACAATATGATGCATGATATTATACATGATTATGTAGATGATATTATAGCTCGTTCCATCAAAGAAGATGATCATTTAGAGGACTTGAGAAAAGTATTTGATCGGTTAAGGGCATATATTATCCGACTAAATCCAACCAAATGTATATTCGAAGTTAAGTCCGATAAATTATTGGGGGTTATCATTTCTTTATGTGGCATTGAAATTGACCCTCTCAAGATCGCGACTATCACTGATATGCCCGCACCCACAAATATATCTGAATTATGAAGTTTACAAGGTAAGCTTCAAGCTATCCATCGCTTCATCGATAAGTTGGCGGATAAAACAGGACCCTTTCTTAAGCTTCTTAAGAAAGATGTCTCTTTTCATTGGGATGACGAATTTCAGGAAGCATTCGAACTCCTCAAACAATATCTCCTTAAACCACCGGTGCTTTCACCACCTAGATCTGATAATCCATTTATCTTGTACATTTTTGCTTCAAAATTTGCCTTAGGAGCTATGTTAGCTCAACTTGATGATGAGAAGAAAGAACGTGCTAATTATTACATCAGCAAAACCTTAATCAGTTATGAAACTCGTTATACAGTATTAGAGAAGTTATGTCTTGCAGTCATATTTTCTACAAAGAAACTACACCATTATATGCTCAGTCAGAAAACATATGTTATTGCTAAATTCGACCCTTTGCGATATCTCATGAGTCGACCGTACTTATCTGGTCGCACAGCCAAGTGGGTTCTTGTGCTAAGCGAGTTTGAACTCACGTTTATAGGACAAAAGTCTGTTAAAGGTCAAATCATAGCATACCAATTAGCTGCTGCACCCTTAGAGTCTACCCATCCCCTCATCATTGAGTTTCCTGATGAATGCCTTACATTAGAGGCAGACCATCTTGAGCAATGGTCCCTATAATTTGATAGAGCCCGATGCATGAGTGGGGCTAGTGCAGGTATTATTTTAATATCTTCGCATAAACATCTTATACCTCTGTCCTTCAAATTAACATTTTCTTGCACTAATAATACTGCTGAATATGAGGCTCTAATCCTTGGATTACGAGCTGCCTTGGCACTGAAAATTAAAAATCTATTATTTTTCGATGATTCTCAACTTGTCATAAATCAAATTAATGATGTTTATCAGAGCAGAGATGATAAATTATGCCCATATAAAACATGTCTTACAATTATTATCTTTATTTGATCAAGTTACCTTGGAAGCTATTCCTCGAACTAGCAACCGTGCGGCTGACGCTATGGCTGCAGCTGCATCTCTTTTGCCCTTAGAGTTAGATGATGAATATGCTACCATCATTATTCATTGACTCTAGGAACCCGATTCAAGCAAATCATGCTTAGAACCTTTGGATGTGTTTCTAATCAATGAAACTACTCCCAAACCATGGTACACTGATATATTTAATTTTCTACAAAATAGGACCTTCCCTGAAGCTTATAATAGCAACCAGAGTTGGTTATTACGTAGACGAGCAAGTCACTTTGTAATTATTGGTAATACCTTGTATATGAGATCTTTTGAAGGCATCTTACTAAGATGTTTGAATCTAGCAGAATCTAGATCAACTTTGAGTGAAGCCCATAATGGATCTTATGGGGGGCATTTTAGTGGTAGCGCCATTGCTAAGAAGCTCCTTAGGATAGGATATTTTTGGCCTACCATGGAAAATGATGCACATGATTATGTGCACCATTGCGAAAAGTGCCAAAAACATGCCGACCTTGTCCATGCACCTGCACAAGAACTACAGGCTATTTCATCTCCTTGGCCCTTTTCAAAATGGGGCTTAGACATCATTGGAAAAATCAACCCTGTGTCATCTGATGGACACAAATTCATCATAACAACCACTGAGTATTTCACGAAATGGGTTGAAGCTATGCCCTTAGCTTCTTGCACTGGAACCCAAGTTTCCAAGCTTATCTTTAATCAAATTATTTGTAGGTTCGGAATTCTTGCAAATCTCATCTCAGATAATGGAACTTGTTTCAAAAATAAAGATGTCAAAAAATTATGTCAAAAATATAAAATTCAACATCGTTGGTCCACTCCCTATTATCCTTAGGGTAATGGCCAAGCAGAAGCATCTAATAAAATATTAATCAAAATCCTCAAAAGACTGGTCAATAAATTTGGTCGAGATTGGCACATCCAATTATATCCTGCTTTGTGGGCCTATCGAACTAGTGTTTGCATCCCCACCGGTACTTCACCTTTTGTTTTGGTTTATGGCACTGAAGTTGTTTTTCCCTTTGAATTAGAAGTTCCTTCTTTAGCTCTACTACTTCAAGATACTAAAGTAGGAGATGAATATCATGCTGGCAGATTTAGTCAACTAGAACTCCTAGATGAAAAGTGCATCAATGCTTTGGAGCATCTTCGTGCCTACCAAAACAAGCTTAAGAGAGCATACCTCAAGAAAGTTCATCATCGATCCTTTGAGATCGACGACCTTGTCTTAAAAGAAAATAAAAAAAATACTAATGCAACTAAAAACCTTAAAGGTAAATTTGAGCCCAACTAGCTTGGACCATATGTCATCATTGCTAAATTTGGATCAGGAGCATATCGATTAGCTACCTTAGATGGTAAAGATCTTAAATAACCTATGAACATTATGCATCTTAAGCGTTATTATGCATAACATTGGGTCATTTCATCATTTATATATATTGTATTTTTATATCAATTTTTTTTTCAAAAACAGTAACAATATTTATTCTTTCAATTCATCACTCAAAATCAAAATATAAAAACATCAAAATCATCAAAAATCTTCAAAACATCTTTTATTTTCGTACCTGTTAATTCTTGAAGTATTGCAGTTATATTTTTAATCATTTTGGATAAATTAGCATTTATTTGGAATCCTGCACTTTCACACTCACAGACATAAATATCTTGATTCTATTTGGTATGATTATTAATATCTCTTATATCAAAGTCCAAATTTGAATTAAATAAAGTTTTGAGCATAGAGAGCTGATCTTGTTATTTACTTGAACCAAGCATATCTTTTCACATTAAAATTATTTCATTGCAAATTCAATCCGATGCTACATAGTAGAAGTGGTTTCTTGAGCAAAAAGTTTCCCCTGCTATCCTATCATGCACATGGTCTAGAATCTTTGAGAATTGACAAAAGGACAAGCTCACCCCTACCAAGAATAAAAATCCCTTGCTCTACAACCAATCCGAACAAGTATCCCTAGTATAGGAAGCAAAATAAAAAGTCAAAGAAAAAGAGAAAAAGAAAAATATTATTTTGTATCATCATAGCAATATTTCAGCATTATCTCAATATCAAGCAAAAATACAAAAAAAGAAAAAGAAAAGAAAGAGAAGCAACAGAGAAAAGAAAAAGCAAAAAGAAATAAAATCCCTTTCCCTACCCCTTGAAAAGAAAAGAAGGGTGAATGAGCTTGAATCCCTGGAATTCTCAATTATTCAAAAACTGTGAGGTAAGCCCCATAACAGGTGGTTTGTGCCCAACCCACTTGGCCTTGGGTAATTCCTAGCATGGTGATATGTTTGTCACATTAGCGACCTTTTGTACAGACCTATGTCGGATTATGGATTAGCTAGCTCTTGATAACCCGACTTACATAGTAGTCTGGTACGGTTACATGCATATAAATCATGGTCAAGGAACACTCATTTGGTTAAGTCAAATTACTTGTATCAAATTTTCTTGCTCAAAATTGGTAAATGAACAATACAATTGCACACACATTTGTATTTGAGAGATTCTGTATCATTATGATAAAGCAATATCGGTAATGAACTCACATTTGCACATGAGGGTTCCTTATAAATCTACATTTGTCTTTGAGATAATGTAAAATATTTCTGCAACTCTTTTTTGTATAAAAACAATTACATACATTGTTTTCAAAAATCACAAAATGCTTTCAAACAACATATGACACAAATATAATCAATAAAGTCATGTTCATATTATTATTTTATGTTTATCAAAAGTCAAAAATCAATCATGCAATAAAACTAAAATATCAATTTCTTCTTTGGATTTCGTGATGATGGTATAAGTCTATACCTATAATTCTATGCCTAGCACAAACCATTGTTCTAATTTTATTTCCCATTTATTTTAAAAATTCATAAAAAAATATGACTTACATCATTATGTTACACAATTGAGCTTTAAAATGAATGAACACTTATTCTATTTCATGTCATTATGTCAATATTCAATTTTGCAATGATGGTATAGTTCCTAGGGACTTATTCAAAAATTTCATCACACTTAGGAATTTATGCCTAGCAAAAATCATATTTCTTTAATATGTCATGCATAATATTTCTTATGAAAATCTGAACACAAAACCATCATCACTTCCATCATCACAAAACAATGTCTTAAGACAGTCTCTTAATCACTCTTTTAATTTTAACAATATTTCTATCCTGGGATTAGCTTGATGACCTAGTGAGCGACGACTCCATGAAATGGTCTATACCAGCAACAATGTCATTTGAAATTATTGTTAGAAGTCCCTTTTATTTTTTCATCAAATTACACCATAAAAACAACGAATTTATTCACACCAAATTATTTCATTTACAATTTTATGCCATGACATAAAAATTATAATTTATTTCCAAAACAACATAATTACATAAATAATCAATCACAAAATTCAAAATTAAAGCACCATACAACATATACACATATAATCAAAAATATAATCTATATATATCATCAATCAATTATGTACATCATCTGGATTGGTATGCCACAATCAAAACCCTGGCATACTCAATCCCCTAAAAATAATAATAATAGTGCAATCTGCCCTCTATAGCAGCTAGCCTCGAGGAGTCCTCGATCTCTCAGCCTCATCTCCTCCCCCGCCCTGAGGTGGAGGAGGTGGTCCCATAGAGGTCCGAGCTGTGTCTCGGGTCCTCATCGTCGATCATGAGGATATCCTCGACAATCCCATCATGAATGGCTCTACAATAGGGGATGGCAGTGGTACCCTCTGTCCCTCTAGGACCACGTGATAGTATAGCCCCTGGTAGAATGTGGTTTGAGCAATAGACCACACTAGATCCTAAGTGCTCGCCCCTCTACTCTGAGCCCTGAGCCGTGTAGCCTCATCCTATAGCGTCTGCACCTGAGCTCGAAGGCAGGTAACCTTAGCCCGGAGAGCCGTCGTCTCACTACTCTCCCCTACCTCGACACCCTTGCCCTTATCGAGCGATGGTGGTCTCTACCCCTGCTAAGAAGGGACTCCCCTCTCCCTCCTCCCTATCTCCTGAGGTCTTTGTGGAGCCCGACCCATCCTCTAGCATCTCTCCTATGGAGAACATTGCTGCTCTCTCCCATCGTGACCTCGCACTGCCTCAATAGCAGCCTGACGTCGCCTCCCCAATCGTTGTACCACAACATGCACTGGACCCTACACCCTCGTCATCCAAGGAGGGCAGATGCCTGCGTACCAGGCATCATAGCCATCTACAACCCTAGCATCGTAACCATCCACTGGCTGGATGTGGGCATCATCTGCATCTTAACTCCAGAACTGCTGCATGTCTAGAGCCCCTTTCAGTGTGGTACTATCCCAAACAGTCAGGGAGTACTCATAATCATTGAGAGAAGGGATCCCCTACTATAGATCGAACTGTCGTAGAACCCAATCGTAGCGGTGAAGCTCTACCTCTCCCTGCTCCATCCTTAGCCAACAAACTCACCTGATGCGAGCTAGCTTCTGCCCATCCTTTGCCCACCCGGGGTGCTATCGCCATGACCTCTAGGTGATATGGTCCAGGATGAGGTCATCTAGCAACCTCCATGACATCGATAGATCTATCCATCGCTGTGACCCCTTCTATAACCACCGGTAGAAAACATGGGGCCTCTCTCGATCAACCCCTGTCAGTGGGAGCCCTACCGGCCTCTGCACCACAATGTGCTCCCAGCACCAAACCTGCAGTAATAATGTCAAGACCAGACATCAGCCTCCCTTGTATACGAACCCATGCAAGATCCTATACAAGCAGCATAATACAAAGATTCCCCATGAGTATCTATAGTCATGGTCTCTCATATTGCAGACCACATCTAAGAGGAGCTAGGGTAATCTGTACCTGATCTGGTGGCACAACAGTAAGCCACCTACCACCCCTACAAAAACCTAAGTCAGCCTAGATGCCCCAAGCATCTGCCTTAGAGACTCGATGTTCACTCTGCCCTTATCTAGGGCAAAGCTCATATCCTCGATCAACCTCATCATAGCCTGGCCCTGATTGGCCGTAGGCATCATCAACCGTCCCTATAAGGGGATCCTCATGATCCTCCATACGTCCTCTAGTGTGGGAACCATATCCCTTGTCGATAACCGAAAGTAGGACGACCCCAGGTACCATCTCTATGCTAGGGCTGTCAGTACTTGTGGCATCTCTACCACATGCTGCAAACCGACCTGAGCCAGTCGATCATGCTCTTCCTGATCGAGCGTGGCTATGTCATCTCGCAACCCGTCGTATTTCCACTCCTGACTCTTTAGTAATCCTTTCTACAAAACAAACAATAAAACAATAAAATTTGTTAATAAACCAATCATTAAAATAAAATTAAACACATTTTAATCAAGCTTAATTTCTAAAAAAATGATGATATCGTCCATCATTGGATTATATCGTACCAAATTGGGCAAAATAGTCCTTTGTAGGATGAAATCATCCCAGATTTTGCAACTTGGGGATCACCCTTTGTTGGACGAGATCACCCCTAATTCGTCGATTTCGCCCTCCGACGAAATCAACGATCTAGGAACGATTTCGACGAAATCAGGATGATTTCGTCCCAACGTTGTTGACGGCCTAAAAACGATCGCAATGCCCCAAAACAATCAAAATTTCAAACAAAAAATTGCACAAATTAAATTCAAACCTAATTTACTAGGATTAGATCCTTACCCGTAGCCCGCGTCGGACCTCTGTCGATCGGTGTGCTGTCTCAACCATTTCTCTCTCTATAGACTTCTAGAATAGTAAAAATGAACAGTAAAAATGAATTAGGGTTTTACCCAATTTTCTTAATTTTATTTAAAAATCAACATTTTTTTTAATTTTGCTTTTTCGTGTTTTTACCTCAAACGTTCGATTTGGGTAAAAACACGAAGGGGGCACCATAGTAAGCAGTTGCACGATTCGACCTAGAATCGTTGTCTAAAAAATGGAGTAAATTTTTTGCTTTCTCGTAAAACAGGAAAAACTCGTCTTTAACGCATTTTCTTCAAAAAATTCACTAAAGAGGGGGCAAAATGTAGCACCCTAAAATTGGCACAGTTAAACCTTAGTAAAAAGATAAACATTTGAATTTTAACCCCAAACCGCCCGTTACCCGCTTTCATCGTTTTCCATAACATTTTTAGGATTTGTTTTGACCGTTGGACAATATCATCGCAGATTAGACGAAAATGTCCCAAATCTGATGAATTCATCTGGAACAGAACGTCTAGATGATTTTGTCCCAAAACCAAATTTTCATAATTAGCTTATGTTTCAACAACTTCTCTAAATTGGCAGAAAGCGTGTCTGCGCAGTTAGAGACTCCCCCATTGGAAATATCCCAAATTGGGATGATCTCCAACCTCCTAACCTCTCTCTAATCCTATATAAACTAGGATTTTCTCAGTTTATCCCCCTGAACCCCCTAGCTGACGGATTTCCCTACAAATTTAGTCCCTTGTGCCTTAGAACACTTTCATACATTTGTTTGCATTGCATATTTCAAGTTTTCTTGCAAGAATCTTACTATTATTCAGTTGGAGCAAGCTTGGATCGTCGCAGGCGATTCTAGACGATTTCAGACGATCTCATACGATTAGAGGTGATCTCTAATGTAGTCCAGATTGGGGGCAATTAGAGCCCAGAGTTTGCATTTCCTTATTGTTTTTCTGCATTTCTTTGTGCATTGTCTTAGGTTATTATATTTATGCATCCTAGAGTTCACCTCATTTAGCATAAATATATGATAAAGTCAAAATAAATTGTCAAATTGATGTATTTCCTTTTTAATTGCTATTTGGATCTATCATTTAGACAAATTCATTTTTATTTCTATCATTTCCCCTTGCTTTTGCAATTGCATTTTTGGTATTTTGTATATGTTTCTATGATTGCAGGTCTCTGACGAATTTGTCTGACGAATTCATCAGATCATCGATGATCCTGTCTGATCTCAGACGGTCGACTGTGATGTGAGACGATTCTGTGCAATTCCAGATGATTTTGTATGATTCGAGATGATTTGGACTTCTACAAGACTCAGAATCTCCATCAGACATCCGAAATCAGGTATGTTCTATCCTATTTAGTACATTCTCTGTGTTCAACATTTATTCATGTTTTTTGTATACATAAAAATCAGCATTAGCATATAGAATAGCTTAGAATCATCTTGGCCAAACCTAGGAATTGAATGATTAAAGCAAAAAATGAACACATCAAACCTACTATCAACCTAGGCATGGAAACTGCCATTCAAAAGTTTCCTGGTGAACCCACCATCCATCAAAAATTCACCTTTATACCCCTCCCCCGAGAGGCGGGACATTCAAAAGGGCCTCTCAGTCTAAGGTATTGTCCCATCCTTCATGCATCCCCCTTTCGGGAATAGATCCTATAGCCTGAAGGTAAGGATGCAAAAAATTTGGAGCGATACATTTTGGTAAACCCCTGCTAAAACCTGAGTCAGCCTAGATTTCCTAGGCATCTACCTTAGAGACTCAATGTTCACTCCACCCTTCTCCAGGGCGAAGCTTGGATCCTCGGTTAGCCTCATCATCGCCTGGCCCTGATTGGCCGCAGGCATCATCAACCGTCCCTATATGGGGATCCTCATGATCCTCCATACATCCTCTAGTGTGGGAGCCATATCCCCTATCGGTAATCAAAAGTAGGACGACCCCGAGTACCATCTCTTAGTTAGGGCTGTCAGCAGCCCCATGTATGTCGGTACTTGTGGCATCTCTACCACATGCTGCAAACCGACCTGAGCCAGTTGGTCGCACTCCGCCTGATTGAGCGCGGCTATGTCATATTGCAGCCCGTCGTATTTCCACTCTCCACTCTTTAGTAATCCTTTCTACAAAACAAACAATAAAACAATAAAATCCATTAATAAACCAATCATTAAAATAAAATTAAAAACATTTTAATCAAGCTTAATTTCTAAAAAGAATGATGATATCGTCCACCATTGGATTATATCGTCCAAAATTTGGCAAAATCATCCTTTGTAGGATGAAATCGTCTTCGATTTTGCAACTTGGGGATCACCCCTTGTTGGACAGGATCGCCCCTTGTTTGCCAATTTTGCCCTTTGACGAAATCGACGATCTAGGGACGATTCCGATGAAATCGGGATGATTTCGTCCTGACGTCGTCGACGGCCTAAAAAAGGCTGCAATGCCCCAAAAAAATCAAAATTTCAAACAAACAATTGCACAAATTAAATTCAAACCTAATTTACTAGGATTAGATCCTTACCTGTAGCCCGCACCGGACCTCTGTCGATCGGTGTGCTGTCTCAACCATTTCTCTCTCTGTAGACTTCTAGAACAGTAAAAATGAACAGTAAAAATGAACAGTAAAAATGAATTAGGGTTTTACCCGATTTTCTTAATTTTATTTAAAAATCAACATTTTTTTAATTTTGCTTTTTCATGTTTTTACCTCAAACGTTCAATTTGGGTAAAAACACGGAGGGGGCACCATAGTAAGCAGTCACACGATTTGACCTAGAATCGTCGTCTAAAAAATGGAGTAAATTTTTGCTTTCTCGTAAAATGGGAAAAACTCGTCTTTAACGCATTTTCTTCGAAAAATTCGCTAAAGAGGGGGCAAAATGTAGCACCCTAAAATTGGCACAGTTAAACCTTAGTAAAAAGATAAACATGTGAATTTTAACCCCAAACCGCCCATTAATCGCTTTTCTCGTTTTTTGTGCCATTTTTAGGATTTGTTTTGATCGTTGGAAAATATCATCGCAGATTAGACAAAATTGTCTCAAATCTTATGAATTCATCTGGAACAGAACGTCCAGATGATTTTGTCCCAAAACTGAATTTTCATAATTAGCTTCTGTTTCAACTTCTCTAACTTGGGTAGAAAGTGAGTCTGCGCAGTTAGTCTTCCCCGTTGGAGATCTCCCAAATTGGGATGATTTCCAACCTCCTAACCTCTCCCTAATCCTATATAAACTAGGATTTTCTTAGTTTATCCCCTTGAACCCCCTAGCTAATGGATTTCCCTACAAATTTGGTTCCTTGTGCCTTAGAATACCTTCATACTTTTGTTTGCATTGCATATTTCAAGTTTTCTTACAGGAATCTTACTGTTCTTTAGCTGGAGCAAGCTTGGATCGTCACAGGCGATTTCAGACGATTTCAGACGATCTCGTATGATCAGAGGTGATCCTAATTGTAGTCCATATTGGGGGCAATCAGAGCCCAGAGTTTGCATTTCCTTATTGTTTTTCTGCATTTCTTTGTGCATTGTCTTAGGTTATTATATTTATGCATCCTAGAGTTCACCTCATTTAGCATAGATATATGATAAATTCAAAATAAATTGTCAAATTGATGCATTTCCTTTTAATTACTATATGGGTCTATCATTTAGGCAAATTTACTATTATTTCTATCATTTCCCCTTGCTTTTGTAGTTGCATTTTTGGTATTTTGTATCTGTTTCTATGATTGTAGGTTTTTGACGAATTCGTCTAATGAATTTGTCAGATCTCCGACGATCATGTCTGATCTCAGACGGCCGACTGTGATCTGAGATGATTCTATGCAATTTCAGATGATTACGTATGATTCGAGATGATTTGGACTTCTACAAGACTCAGAATCTCCATCAGACATCCGAAATCAGGTATGTTCTATCCTATTTAACACATTCTCTGTGTTCAACATTTATTCATGTTTTTTGTATCCATAAAAATCAGCATTGGCATATAGAATAGTTTAGATTCATCTTGGCCAAACCTAAGAATTGAATGATTAAAGAACAAAATAAACACATCAAACCTATTATCAACCTAGGCATGAAAACTGCCATTCAAAAGTTTCTTGGTGAACCCACCATCCATCAAAAATTCACATTTATACCCCTCCCTCGAGAGGTGGGACCTTCAAAAGGGCCTCTCAGTCCGAGGTATTTTCCCATCCTTCTCGCATCCCCCTTCCGGGCACGGATCCTATAGCCTGAAGGTAAGGATGCAAAAAATTTGGAGCGATACAAGTAACAATCGAGTGATATCGTTGAGGAAACTAGATCAATGTGCGCCAAAGATATTTAATGCAACCATTCAAATCTATGATACACTTTCTACGTGCACCCTTCATCGGCCTAATTTTTTTTTGAATAAACGAGATTAGATCCAATCAATAAAATCACATGGATGTTGTCAATGGCAGAGGGGACATCTGGATCAATGAGGCAATATCGAATGTGAAGGTGTTAGCCACTTCCCGTTGTCAATAGCATGCATGAGATATTGCCTAGCGACTTGTAGGAAAGAGATGAGATATCTCCTTCTTTATTTCATAACACTGATAGCTCTTCAAGAAAACACTTTAGCACTCTATGATGGCTCCCTCCACGTGACTGTGCAAATAGGTTAATATTCAAGAATAATTATGATGGTCAAATGGAAACAAACAACACTTTTAAAACATGCCAGCGATCTGTAAACTGCTCTCACAAAAGTTATTTGAAAAAAAATAAGATTTTACTTTTACACCATGCTCCTCCTCCTAGCAGCATAAATGCAACAGTCTAGTGGATTTGCGTAGCTTCGATGAGTGCAGATCTAGTTCTACATAGAGACACAAATCAAACCCTAACTCTATTATAAAAAAAATTCTTTCCCCTTTAATTTAGACTCTCTCTAAAAAATATCTCTCACCATGGATCAGGAGAAACCAGAAAAAAGGGAGCTTCTGGTTTCGATCCACTCAATGAGTGGAGAGCATACTCCCTGACTCCATAGACCAGTCCCCATAGGTGGATCTCACCGCTCTGATACCAAATATTGGGACTGAACAATAAGGCACAATATATTTACAAGTTGTGTTACAATATATAGGCATAAAGCCTATGAGGGAGATATGACAAGTGTCATAATCTCCACTCCAACATGACACATCTCAACTCAAACTGAAATAAAGACAAGTGGCAAGACCTAAGTAAGGCATAGTGCACATTAAACAATATTCTAACATTCCCCCTTAATGTGCACTATCCTAACTATAGAAAAAATAAAATAAGTCAACATTAGATAACACTTCTTGGCATCGAAGGAGAAGTGTTCTAGAAATGCATTTACCAGTTGCTCGAAGCTGGCGATGCTATGCTTGGGAAACTAATTGAACCATTGAATTGTTGTGCCCAGGAACATCCTTATGAATGTTCTCAGTATCATGGCATCGTTCTGCTCAAGGTGGAAGCACACATTCATGAAGTTGATCACATGTTCTTGCGCATCTTCCTCTCCCTTAAACTTGTCTAGCCTAGGCATCTCAAAGTGCCTAGGATATGTGGGACTTAGGACTGAGGGGCATAGGGGCTGGTTGTGTATCTTACTCAATGTCAATTTTTGTCCTCCTATGTCCTGCTTCTTGAGAGACTTGACTCTCTCAATGAGTGTTTGGTATACCTTCAAAGAAATAACATCTTGTTCCTAAAGTTTTACTCATGGTGGTAAGGGAGGTAATCCTGTGTTTATTCGATTTGGGCATTTGTACTCATACCCAAAAACCTTATATGGAGGTTCAAGATATGTCTATTCCTAATCTTCCATCATTGCCTGTTCCTCATTGAATTGTGTTTGTTCGAGGTCTAGGTGTTGTTGATGCTATGAAGTGTGGTGAGCACACTCATTTCTTTGCCTAGTGCTTCTCTCCTGCTGAGAATCAACACGTCTCTTATATTGATATCTCTCACCACCTATGTGTGCATCTGCTCGAGCTAGCCTCTCTACTAGCTCCTCATGCTCATCTCTTTCTTCTCTCAAGCATTTCTCCTATAGGTGTAGACACCTCTTCCTTCGCTCTTATTGCTCAAGAGCTTCTACACGCTCTTGCTCGATGCACAATGCTTCCTTTAACCTATGTATACGATCAGATTGACCTGCTACTGAATATTCATACCTTTCTAACTCTGTGTGAGGAGTTATAATGTTTAGGCCCCTTAGGGAGGCTCCTACTGTGTGCTTATACTTGTCCACCAGGGTGACTTGTTTTATGTATTATGTTATGGGTTGAGTACCCCCATGATCGGAAGTAGTGTATGTGCTGCGAGGTCGCTTTGAAGCTTCCCCTGGTTTATTGGCATGTCTAGTAGCTATGCTACACAAACTTCCTAAAGCAGAATATTCGATAGCAATACTTCTTGGAGTTAGTCTTGAGGAAACTCGATCCAAATCATCAAGCTATCTGGTTCTCCATGGTTAATCCCACAAAGTGCCATTGGCACCAATGAGTTCATAATCTATGGGTACTTTCCCATCTGTATGGAGGCTATAGGATATCCTAGGTCTATGATTGGGTGTAACCCTAATGTATTACTCCTCAGTGGGTTGATATGTCCTATGTGTATCATGTGAAGCTTGGGGTCTTACAACCCCTGAATGCATATGCGATGATGGAGGTCTTGATGCCTCCTCATATCAACATGATGATGGATAACTTGAAGCCTCTATATGTTTATATGATGAGGGAGGTCGTGATGCCTTCACATGTCGGTGTGAAGAGAGAGGTTGTGATGCCTCTACTTGTCTATGATATGAGGAAGGCCTTGAGGCCTCCTCGTATCTGTGTGATGAAGTCCTGATGCCTCTGTGTGTTTGAGTGATGAGAGAGGCCATGAGGCCTCCTCATGTCAATGTGATGAGGAGCCAGGATGTGACTCTCTTGTTAGGGTTTCTCGAAGAGCCCCCCCAAGGGTTGAGTTATTGCCCCTAAGACTTACCGAACTTTGTTCGATGACACTGGATGGGTGGCTCAATGCTAGTGTGATTGTAAGTGTGTGGATTGTCCATTTCTGCCTCGATGGTGGATTGAGAGCGGTTGCTATGAGTGTATACCATGGTGACTTATGAGTTATCTTAGGTGAATTCCAAACCACATAAAAAAAACAAGTAGATGTTTATCTTGTTTAAGGATTTATGTGTGCGTTCCCTAAACTATATGGTGTGTTTTGATTCATTAAATATATAAGCTAACTCTCATCGTGTTTTGCACTTTTTTTTGGATGATATACTTAAATTTTTTAAGATATTTCACCTATATAATCTCATAGGCCGAATATGGTGATGAAATCCATACTCGACAAGGTGGCATAGGTACTACCAACCCTCACCCAGCACCCCGCGCGTAGCGATACACCCATCAAGGAGGAGTGCGTGCTATTTTGAATGGTTAGGATAGTTCTTGGGTCGGCCTTGGCCATGGGTGGGTCCCTATGATACTATTTTTCATGAGCCAACCAAGCGGTAATGTAATATCCCCGCCAATTGTTACTATTTTATTTGAAATAATGTGATTCTACGTTGAGTTATGTGTTGCAGGCATAGGTTTACACACGGAGGCGAGGAAGGACACCCACCCTTGGTAGAGATAGTGATTGAGACTATCAAGTAAGGTGGGATATGATGTCATGCCTAAGGCACCGAGGTTCGTGGGTACATGAAAGCCCACTTTAAAAAACGTCATATAGGACACTGCTTGTAACTGCATAATGTCTACTTGCACATCATGCATTCTCGCTTGTTGATTGAACTAGATATATATATATATATATATATATATATATATATATATATATTTTAATGTAATTTATTTTTTTTTAAAAATATATAAAAATAAATATAATAAATAAAATATAAAATATTTGTTAAGTAAAACAAAACTAACAATAAAATTAAAAAATATATTATATATATATATATATATAATAATAATAATCATAGTAAGGATTGTGCAAATTAATCTACGATAAAGAATATACTTTCCTTGGCATATAAATAAAATATAAGAATAATAAAGAAAAAAAATTAAAGAGTTACTCAAAACTCTCCACTCGGTAATGTGGACGCTATTCCAAATGGAAACTAAGGGATAAGACATCTGGCCAAAAGAAAGGGCCTTATGTGTCTCATAAGGGAAACCTTAAAACATTTTAAAAGGAACCAAATGGAGGAGGTGAAAAGCATGCTCGAATATTGGGTAACTCCGTGGAAGGGTCTACGATAAGCTCAGAGTTAAGATGTCAAAGCTTGTGGAGGAACGAATCACCAGCAGAAGAGAGGTTGGATTTCTATTTCAAATGAATGAAATCATCTTGTTTGTATTCAATTGCATGGTGTAACTGGGTGAAAACGTCTTGCTTGTATATGTGCTACATGGATTTAAATGTATGAAGATGTTTTGTGTTGCATTTGCATTGCAAAGTTGAACTGTATGTGGAGGTTTTGTTTGCCTATGTGCCAAGATTAAAATGAGCTTGCCTTATTTTTCTTAAAGTTGGAACAATTTAAAAAAAAATGAGTGAATTGATGTTCTTTGCATATGATATAATGAGGCACCTTATTTATAATTTAGAAAAAAAAAATACTTGGCTGTGTCGTGAATGCATTTGTTGTTTGCATTAGATTGCATTGCATGTCTAAGAGCCTCGCTGACCCATATATGCATATCAACACTATTTCTGGCCTTGGATGAGCAATTGGACGGAAAGCTGGGAAAGATGCTCATTTGAATTTGTGATGAATTGAAGCCAAAATTTCTGCCATGGCTACCTAGAATTATTTTTAGTCCGCTATGGAAATTAAGAAGATTTATTTTGAAATATTGTGTGATATCATCTTGATGTAATTGTGGATTTATGTTTGATATAAGCTTGAGAGAACATAACAGCCAACAATGGCATACTGGATAGTTTTGTTGTTTATAAGCTATAGTATATTATAATTTTTTCATTTAGAATAACCTGGTTTGAATTACAATTCTAGATCTGTTAATGAGTTATTTTTAAGCTATAGTTTCTCTAAGTGATATCAAAAACTATGTTATGTGTATTTTGTGGAAGTCCCAAGACCAATAAATGTGTAAACAAAATTTAAAGATAGTACCTAGGGTTAAATTGAGCATCTCTTAGATAGTTGTTCTAGCTATAGACGAAAATCGTAAGCCCGTCGTATCCTACCAAATATAAAGGCTGAAATTAGCACTGATGAGGGATTCCTAGCACCCAAAAGCCATAGTATAGTGTTATTTTATTTTTAAAATAAAACAAGCTGGATAAATTAGGATCTGGCACGATGATAGGGAGTGTATAAATGTAAAAAACTTAACTAAGGACATAGTAGAATAATATTAAGGCTTGAATTTGATTTTTTTAAATGATTTTAGAGATGTTAGGCAAAGTGTCACTAGCATGGGCTTGGGAAAGCTTTTCCCTGGTACCATTTAAAAAAAAAAACTCGTCTTATAATAAGTTCAAAGGAAGAAACCATAGAGTTAAATTATGTATATGCAGGCTCATTTAAATATTCGACAAATGTTAATGTCTTGGATCTCTCACGATATGGTTTTCCTAATAAAAAAAGGGTAGATTGTTTTAAGACACAAATCATCTAATTATATAACCATTTCAGAATCCCAAAATAAATAAATAAAAACATAGGGAGTGAATACTCTAAAAGTGTTTTATATGTTTATGGTTAAAAGCTCCTATCTTTTATTTCCAATCTTGCGAAAGTTTCAAACAAGCATAGCCAAGCTTTAAGAATATAGTAAAGTGGAAAATATGGAGTTGTGCAATTATCTCTAGTAAAGAAAAAACTCGTAAACCTTGAGTAAATCAAATTTTAGTTGGGAACTAATTTTCAATGATAATCCCACATGAAGTTTAAGTAAAGAAGAAACATGTGTATTAAAGACATTCTTTTATTATATAGACTAAATTAGAGAAGCATTTCGAGTATGGTTATGATAAGGTAACCTTGAAACTTTAATAAAGCTCTTTTATGTTGGGTTCTTAAAAGTATTCAGAATGCCTTATGGGAACTTCAATTTGAATTTATTGTATTAATTTAGTATTGTCTTTAATTTTAAATGGAACGAAATGATTTTGTGTTAATTATTGCTACTGATATTTAGTTGTGCTAAAAATAATGAAATGATTTTGATGTTAATATTAAATCATTGTTGTTGAACTTTAGTTGTTTAAAATATATGGCTAGCAAGATTAAAATTTAGTAAAATAGTGAAATAGATATATGAAAACAGTTTGGTTTGTATTCTTTGATTTTAAGGCTCAAAATTGGTGATAACTAAGTGTTTTAAAATAACTTAATACAATTATAGTTATATGAATTAAGTTCATATAAATGTTTAATTTAATGTTAAGAGTTGGTTTGTTTATATATATGAGAAGTTCTTATGTGAGTTTTCCTGGCCAAAATCAATTAACATTGACCTTGAGTTGCATTGAGGATATAAATGAGCATTGGAATGGTAAAACAAATATTGTATGAGAGACAATGCTTATTGAGGAGGATAGCACTAACCCCAGAATCCTGAATCTAGCAGTGGCAGCTACCGTATAATAGTGTATCCAGCCAAGCATATGAACGGAGGTTCTACGTGAGTGAGTGGCAGGAGAATGTGGTATGGGATATTATCTCTGGATAGCACATAAAGAGTATGTGAGGATGCTCGTGTACTTGCATCGCTGTGGAATTGCCAATGGGACACTTAACCAGAGGGCTAGTTAAGGGGTTGGAAAGTCTAGCGATAGATGGTATGGGCAACATTACTATCAGCCAAAGCTGGAATTGAGTGATATGGTCCATGATCATGTGATGAGGACCCTGGTTATACCTTAGTGGAAGGTCAATGACCAGTCACAAGCATAGTATGCTAGTTCCAAAGCATAATGAGACCTAAAAAAAGGGAATTGCGAATTCCCTAGCTTTGGAACAAGGAATATATTGCATCCACTCCTCTAGGTGTTATGGGCCCTAGAAGAGCATACCCACGCCAAGATTTAAAATAACCCTAGAAAGGGGTGATAATCTTATAATGACAACATATTGCGAGAAGCTGACCGGTCTCGAGCACTTAAGTCACCATCTGTAGTGGTTCAAAAACTTGAAGTGCAGTTTCTCTATGCCTTGTACTAATGTTATAAATGGGTAAAACAACAATATGTATGACATATTAGTAAGCTCTCATCAAAAATTTTATAGTATAGATTGGACAACCGGGTGCGTAGACTTAGGTTGTGACAGTTGGTATCAGAGCCTAGGTTGCAAAACCTTGGCAAATAAAACATGAATAGATATTCTGACATAACTCTTTTGATGCCAGACATGGCAAGTACCTCGTGGAGGACCAGTGTGAATTTACAAGAGGAGATTACAGAGGTTTAGAGGAAGGGACCAAGATGACTCGTGAAGGAGTCTAAGAGGGTGCAAGCTGCTGAAGTACCATGATGGGTGGTCAGAAAAGAAAAAGAGCCTGTAGCTGTGAGAGCTACTCAGAATGATGAGAATATGGCTCAAATGATTTAGATCATGCAGGATCAAATAAACCAACAACGTGAAAAAATGGAAATCTAGAAAGCTCAAATGAGTGAGTATATGGATTATCAACAGGCATAGATGGCCCAACAACAGGAACTAATCACCCAACAATAAAAACTCATTAAAAATTTGACTAAGAAAAATGAAACTAAAAATATAAGTGAATTTTCGAAAGGTTCCTTAAGGGGGAAGGTAGGTGAGGACTTGAGAAAGGAGATAAAGAAGCTAGATATCTCTAAATTTTATGGAAGAGGTGATGGCAAAATCATCGTCAATTGGTTGAGTGAAGTCGAGGGGTATTTTGTAATTCAACCCCTTTGCTTTGAATCAAAAACCATAGGGGCAATGTCACATTTAGAGGGTCCTGCAAGATACTGGTGGACCACATACAAGAAAATTACTCAGAAAAAAGTGACAGATATACCCTGGGAAGAATTTGAAATAGAATTTAAAAATCGCTTTCTTACTGAACAATTCTATATTGAGAAACATGGAGAGTTCACCAACTTACATCAAGGTAATATGATGGTAATTGAATATTGCCAAAGGTTTGTGCAAATTCTTAAGTATGCTCTAGAATTTTATGGGCAGGAAAGATTCAAAGCCCATAAGTTTGTTATGGGGTTGCACCCAAAATACAACCAACTGGTGGGAAGAAAAGTACCTCAGACACTGAAAATTGCCTATGATGCTGCTTGGTATGAGGAATCAAGCCAAAATTTGGTAAAGGCTTACTACCAAAAAGTTGAAAGAGATAATTCAAGGAAAATGAGATATCCCAAGCAAAATAGAGGTAAGGGTCAGTATCAAAAATTCAGAGATGGAGGACATAACATAAATGATAATAGAAACAAATTTAAATACCAAGGGCACAAAGGGCAGTCAGATCAAAGGAATTTTTAGGAGAAGAAAAATAGAAATAGGGAATAGGGTAAAAATGGCAATCATAATAAGGAAAGTGATAAAAAAGAATGATGAACCCAACGCATGCTTTGCGTATGGGGCACTAGACCATTTTTCCAGATAATACCCAAATAGAGTGGATCGTAGGAATCTCACTAAGGAAGCACCGCACAAAATTTTTGCTACCATAGGTAACCCTAATATTTCGGGGTAAGCTACTCCATTTTTTATTAAAGGAAGTTTAGGCAAAAGAGATGTACATATTTTAATTGATAGTGGTACCACAGATAGTTTAATTTCAAATAGTATTTTGAGGGATATATCTGTTAAACATGGTGTTATGGCAGAAGGGTGGCAAATTGAGTATGGCTCGAGACAAACTTACTTAGTCAACCAGTGTATATTTGAACCACAAATAGAAATACCTCAAGAAAAATCAATGGGCACTAGTATGTGGTTCCTTTACATGCATTTGACATAGTCCTAGGAGTAGATTGGTTAAAAGCCCATAAGACCCTACTAAATTTTGAGGAAATGTGGTTGGAATTTATGGATGACGCTAATCAGCAAATCCGTATCCACTGTAATCGAACATCTCTTGAGCCCCATTTGATGACTGCCATGCAAGTCTTAAGATATATGAGGAAAGGGTGTAAACTGTATGTGGTTAAATTGAATGAAAAAGGAAGAAACTGACTCCAGTTACACATTATTTCAACAATACCCTATGTTAAATGAATTTAGGGATGTTTTTCTTGAATATTTGCTTGGACTACCTCCAAAAAGGGAGTTTGATTTTTCAATTGAGCTTATACTAGGAGCAACTTCAGTAGTTCGAACCCCATATCGTATGACACCACTTGAGTTACAGGAACTTAAAATTCAACTGCAAGATTTGTTGGAAAAAGGGCACATTAAATATAGCATGTCACCATGGGGAACACCAATTCTATTTGTCAAAAAGAAAGATGGATCCTTGAGATTATGTATTGACTATAGAATGCTTAACAAGATGAATGTCAAGGATAAGTATCCTTTGCCCAAAATTGATGACCTGTTTGATCAACTAAAGGGAGCTACAATATTTTCTAAGATTGACCTTAGGTCGGGATACCACCAGTTAAGAATCCAGGAAGAAGACACTTATAAGACTACCTTTAGAACTCGATATGGATATTATGAGTTCACGATATTACCATTTGGGTTAACCAATACACTAGCTGCATTCATGAACTTGATGAATAGTGTGTTTTAGGAATAGTTAGACCGGTTTGTGCTAATATTTTTTGATGATATTTTGATTTATTTCCAAAATAAATAAGAACATGACGAACACATGAGAATAGTGTTAGAAGTTCTTAGGAAAAATTAGTTGTATGGTAAATTTTCCAAATGTAAATTTTACACATCACAGGTTCAGTTTTGGGGGCACATTGTCTCAGCTGAAGGGATAGTCATAGATCTTAAACATATTGAGGCCATAATAGGTTGGCCAGCTCCAACCAATATATCTAGAGTAAGAATTTTTATGGGAATGGCTGGTTACTATCGACGATTTGTTAAGGGATTTTTAAAATTAGCATTTCCTATTACCATTTTACAAAGGAAATGGAAAACATTTAGGTGGATAGATCAGTGTGAGAAAGCCTTAAAAACTCTTAAGGTGAAGTTTATAACTGCACCTATATTGAAAATTCTTGACCTAAACAAATCATTTACAGTTTGCATCGATGCCTCATTGGAGGGACTAGGTGGTGTGTTGATGCAAGATGAGGTCGTAGTAGCATACGAGTCCAGGAAACTCAAACACATGAGATAAACTATGCTACACATGATTTAGAACTGGTGGTAGTTATTCATGCTTTTAAAATTTGGAGGTATTATCTGTTAGGAAAGCCCTTTGAGCTTAAAATAGATCATCAGAGTTTGAGATATATTTTTATTCAACCTCTATTAAACGCTCGACAGTGAATATGGATGGAGTTTTTGGCTGAGTATGACTTTGGTATCGAATATATCAAAGGGAAAGACAATAAACTAGTAGATGCTCTCAGTAGGAGAAGGCATATAGCAACCCTTAAAAAATGTTAGTATGGGTTGAGGAAGCAGATCATGGAAATTGAGGATAATGATGAGTTTCATAAACAATGTTGTAATAAGGTTGAGCAGGAACCAAATCAACATGGAGATTATAATATCAAGCAAAATCTGGTGTATTTCTGAAATAGAATAGTAGTACCCAATGATGAAGGACTTAAAAGAAATATCCTATAGGAAGCTCATTATGCTCCATACTCTGCTCATCCAAGGGTAATTAAGATGAGGGAAAACTTGAGGAAAAACTATTTTTGTCTTGGGATGAAGAAAGATGTAGTGCAATTTGTTGCAAGATGCCTTGAATGTTAGAAGGTCAAGGCAAAACATCAGAATCCTAGTGGAAAGTTGCATTTGTTCCAAGTACTAGAACAAAAGTGGCAAGTAATATCCATGGATTTAATTGTGGGTCTTCCTAAGACTCTATTCCAACATGATGCAATATTTGTGGTGGTGGATAAGTTAACCAAAGTAGCCTATATTATACCAGGAAACATCCGTGATGATGCACCAACCATAGCACAAAAATTTGCTCGAGAAATTGTCAGATTACATGGTTTTCTTGAAATCATAATCTCTGATAGATATTTGAGGTTCACTTTTGAGTTTTGGCAAGCTTTGCATCGAGCTTGGGGAAAAAAGCTCAATATCAGCACTGCTTATCATCCTGAGATAGATGGATAGACTGAGCGGGTCAATCAAGTGCTAGAATACATGCTACACATGTATTGTATGGACCACCAAAGTAAATGGGAAGACTATATGTTCCCTAGTGGAATTTTCTTATAATAACAACTATCAAGCCATGTTGGGCATGGCCCCATTTGAGGCCCTATACGGACATAGGTGCAATAAACCATTAACGTGGGATAATCTAGATGATCGAGAAGTGATCTGTCCTAAAGCTATTAAACAAACGAAGAATCAACTTAAAGAGATTTGCCAACGACTTCGTGAAGTCGATGATCATCAGAAGAGTTATGATGACCTTAAGCGAACACCTCAAGAATTTTTCGTTGGTGATAAAGTTTTCCTTAGAGTCAAACCAACCAAAAGTTCCATTAAATCCACAAAATTGAGTCTGATATTTGTTGGCCCTTTTGACATTGTTATCAAAATCAGTCCTGTTGCCTACAAGCTCGCACTGCCACCAAAATTTTCAAAAATCCATAGTGTTTTTCATGTGTTCCTCCTTCGCAAATATATAGTTGACCCGTCTCATATTCTGGATGTAACTCATTTGCAAACGTTGAACCCGCAACTCATTGAGGTTCGACCAGTGAAGATTTTGGGCTTTAGAACTAAACAGTTGAGGAAGATGACAGTGGAACAGTGTAGGGTCCAGTGGGACCACTACTTTCAAAAAAATGCCACATGGGAAGATGTTATTGCCATGAAAAATTAATTTCCTTGTTTGAAAACTGATGACCATATTTGTATATGAAATGATATTTTGATTTATGTTTGGCATAATGTGATTTGATAATAGAATTTGCTATGCTGTAAATGACTATTGTATATTATTTTTATTATATACTTAGGTATCTATGATAAGATGTTATTATATATTTTTGTATCTATGATAAGATGTTATAAAAACTTGCATTTGTATTCTTAACTAACATAGGGACTGTGTTAATTCCTAGAGGGGGAGTATGTAACATCCCTGCCAATTGTTACTATTTTATTTGAAAGAATGTGATTCTGCGTTGAGTTGTGTTGCAGGCATAGGTTTACGCTTAGAGGCGAGGGAGGACACCCACCCCTGGCAGAGATAGTGATCGAGAGCATCAGGTAAGGTGGGATATGATGTCGTGCCTAGGCACCGGTGTTCGTGGGTACATTGAAGCCCACTTTAAGAAAATATCATATAGGACACTGCTTGTAATTGCATAATGTCTGCTTGCACATCATGCATTCTACTTGTTGATTGAACTAGATAAATAAATAAATAAATAAATAAATAAATAAATAAATAAATAAATAAATAAATAAATAAATAAATATATATATATATAAAAGAGAGAAGAATAAAAAATATATAGATGTAATTTGTTTTGTTTTAAATATATATATATATATATATATATATAAATAAATATAATAATAAAATATAAAATATTTGTTAAGTAAATCAAAACCAACAATAAAATTATAAAAATATTTTTAATATATATAATAATCATAGTAAGGATTGTGCAAATTAATCTACGAAAAAGAGGATACTTTCCTTGGCATATAATTAAAATATAAGCATAATAAAGAAAAAAATTAAAGAGTTACTCAAAACTCTCCACTCGGTAATGTGGACGCTATTCCAAATGGAAACTAAGGGATAAGAAATCTGACCAAAAGAAAATGTCTTATGTGTCTCATAAGGGAAACCTTAAAAAATATTTTAAAAGGAACCAAATGGAGGAGGCAAAAAGCATGCTCTAATATTAGGTAACTCTGTGGAAGGGTCTGCGATAAGCTCAGAGCTAAGACATCAAAGATTGTGGAGGAACGAATCACTAGTAGAAGAGAGGTTGGATTTCTATGTCAAATGAATGAAATTGTCTTATTTGTATTCTGCTGCATGGTTTAACTGGGTGAAAACGTCTTTGTTGTATATGTGTTGCATGGGTTTAAATGTATGAAGACGGTTTGTGTTGCATTTGCATTGCAAGGTTGAACTGTATGTGGACATTTTTTTTGCCTGTGTGCCAAGATAAATATGAGCTTGCCTTATTTTTATTAAAGTTGGAACAATTTAAAAAAAATAAGTGAACTGATGTTCTTTGCATATGATATAATGAGGCACCTTCTTTATAATTTAGAAAAAAGAAAAAATACTTGGTTGTGTTGTGAATGCATTTACTATTTGCATTAGATTGCATTGCATATCTAAGAGCCTCGCTGACCCATATACACATATCATCACTATCTCTGGACTTGGATGAGCAATTGGACGAAAAGCTAGGAAGATGCTCATTTGACTTCATGATGAATTGAAGCCAAAATTTCTGCCACGACACTACCTGGAATTATTTTTAGTCCGCTATGAAAATTAAGAAAATTTAGTTTGAAATATTGTGTGATATCATCTTGATGTAATTGTGTATTTATGTTTGATATAAGCATGAGAGAACATAACAACCATAAATGGCATACTGGATAGTTTTATTATTTATAAGCTATAGTATATTATAACTATTATCGAAAACTATGTTATGTGTATTTTGTGGAAGTCCCAAGACCAATAAATGTGCAGACAAAATTTAAAGACAATACCCAGGGTTAAATTGAGCATATCTTAGATAGTTGTTCGAGCTGTAGATAATAATTGTAAGCCTATCGTATCCTACCAAATATAAGGGCTGAAATCAGCGCTGATGAGGGATTCCTGGCACCCAAAAGCCATAGTATTGTGTTATTTTATTTTTAAAAGAAAACAAGATGGATAAATTAGGATCTGGCGTTATGATAGGGAGTGTATAAATGTAAAAAATCAACTAAGGACATAGTAGAATAATCTTAAGGCTTGACTTTGAATTTTTTTTAATGATTTTAGAGACGCCAGGCAAAGTGTCACCAGCATGGGCTTGGGCAAGCTTTTCCCTGGTACCATTTATAAAAAAAAACTCATCTTATAATAAGTTCAAAGGAAGAAACCATAGAGTTAAATTATGTATACACAAGCTCATTTAAATACTCGACAAATGTTAATGTCTTGGATCTCTCACGATATGGTTTTCCTAATAAAAAAAGGATAGATTGTTTTAAGACACAAATAATCTAAATATACAACCATTTCGGAATCCCCCAAAAAAAAAAAAGCATAGGGAGTGAATACTCTAAAAATGTTTTATATGTTTATGGTTAAAAGCTCCTATCTTTTATTTCCAATCTTGTGGAAGTTTCAAACAAGCATAGCCAAGCTTTAAGAATATAGTAAAGTGGAAAATATGGAGTTGTGTAATTATCTCTAGTAAAGAAAAAACTCGTAAAACTTGAGTAAATCGAATTTTAGTTGGGAACTAATTTTCAATGATAATCCCACATGAAGTTTAAGTAAGGAAGAAACATGTGTATTAAAGACATTCTTTTATTTTATAGACTAAATTGGAGAAGCATTTCGAGTATGGTTATGATAAGGTAACCTTGAAACTTTAATAAAGCTCTTTTATATTGGGTTCTTAAAAGTATTCAGAATGCCTTATGGGAACTTCAATTTGACTTTATTGTATTAATTTAGTATTGTATTTAATTTTAAATGGAACAAAATGATTTTGTGTTAATTATTGCTACTGATATTTAGTTGTGCTAAAAAGAACGAAATGATTTTGATGTTAATATTAAATCATTGATGTTGAACTTTAGTTGTTTAAAATATATGGCTAGTGTATCGCTCCAAATTTTTCGCACCCTTACCTTCAGGCTATAGGATCCACGCCCGGAAGGGGGATGGGAAAAGGATGGGACAATACCTCGGACTGAGAGGCCCTTTGAAGGTCCCGCCTCTCGGGGGAGGAGTATTAAGGTGATTTTTCGACGGATGGTGGGGTTCACCAGGAAACGTTTAGTGGCAGTCTCCACGCCTAGGTTGGGAATGTGTTTGATGTGTTCAGTTTTAGCTTTAATCATTCAAATCCTAGGTTTGGCCAAATGAATCTAAACTGTTCTATTAGGAAATGCAGATTTAAATGAATACAAAAAACATAATTAAACAGAAAATACAGAGAACAAGCTAAGTGAGAAAAACCATACCTGATTTCGGATGTCTGATGGAGGTTCTAATTTTTGAAGCAGTCCAGATCGCCTCTGATCTGACAGGATCGTCTGAGATCTGACGAATTCGTCAGAGACCTGCAATCCGAGAAGTAGACACAGAATACAGAAAATGCAGCTATGCTGATAAAGGAAAATGATGTGAAATGATAATAATGATGTTAATAAGATAATCCCAAATAGAAATGCAAGTAAATTATCATGCTTTAATAGCTAATCATGATTTTATTATGTATTTAAGCTATATGGGTGAACTCCAAGATGCAGAATAACAAGAAATAATAATAAAACTAACTAGATGCAGAATAGAATAGCAAAAAGGTATAGGAAAAGCGCAAACTTTGGGCACTGATTGCCCCCAATGTTGATTGTAGTCAAAATCGTCTCGAATTGGGGCGTGATCATCCGAGATTGTACAAGATCGTCTGCGATGATCTGAGCTTGCTCCGACTGAAAAACAATGAAGTTCCTGCAAACAAACTTGGAAAAATACGAAGGCAAATGGTGATTTAAGATGGTCTAATGCAAATAGAACTCGTGTTACGGAAATTTCAGCCAGGGGAATGTCAAGGGGAGGGCCTAAGATTAAATAGGCATAGGAAGGATGTTGGGAGGTTGGAGATCATCCCAATTTGGGAGATCTCCAATGGGGGAAGTCTCTAACCGCGTAGACACGCTTTTGCCCCGGTTAGAGACGTCGTTGAAACAGAAGCTAATTATGAAAAATCAGTTTTGGGACGAAATCGTCTGGACGTTCTGCTCTAGAAGAATTCGTCCGATCTGAGGCGATATCGTCTGATCGGCGACGATATCGTCCAATGGACAAAACAAATCCTAAAAATGGCATGAAAAATGAGGAAACGGGTAGCAGGCGGTTTTGGAGCGGTTTTGGGGTTGAAATTTGAATTTGAATTATTTACTAAGGTAATTTTAATTATTTGCTAAGGTTTACCACGCCAATTTTAGGGTGCTACATTTTGCCCCCTCTTTAGCGAATTTTCAAAAAAAAATGCGTTAAATATGAGTTCTTCTCGATCTACGAGAAAGCAAAAAATTATTCCCATTTTTAGGCGACGATTCTAGGTCGAATCGTACGACAGCTTACTATGGTGCCCCCTCCGTGTTTTTACCCAAATCGAACGTTTGAGGTAAAAACGCGAAAAAGCAAAATTTTAAAATGTTTTTAATTGTTTTTGAATAAAATTAAGAAAAATAGGGAAAAACCCTAATTCATTTTTACTGTTCATTTTCTTGGTTTCTAGAGCTCTGCAGACAAGATGGTCGAGACAGCGCACAGATCGACAGAGGTCCGACGCGGGCTACGGGTAAGGGTCCAAACTTAATTTAGAAGGCTTTAATTTTGAATTTCATGCTTTTTAGATTAATTTTGAATGATTTTTGAGCATCGCGGCCATTTTTGGGCCGTCGACGTCGTCGGGATGAAATCGTCTCGATATCATCGAAGGGCGAAATCGACGATATGGGGGCGATTTCGTACAATAAGGGACGATTCCCTCTTGCAAAATCGGAGACAAATTTTGCTCAAATTTTGGACGATATCGTCCAATAGTGGACGATATCATCATTTGTATGAAATTGAACTTGTTTTACTTGCATTTTTAATCACTGTTTTATTAATGATTTTTATTGTTTTGTTGTTTATGTTGCAGAGAGGATTACTAAAGAGCCGGGAATGGAAATACGACGGGCTGAGGGATGACTTGGCCGCTCTATCTCAGGCAGAGCGAGATCAGTTGGCTCAAGTCGGCTTGCAGCATGTGGCAGATATGCCACAGGTTTCTATAGATATGGGGCTATTGACAGCCCTAGCAGAGAGGTGGTATCCGGGTTCTTGTTTTTGGTTACCGACAGGGGAGATGACTCCCACATTGGAGGATGTATGGAGGATTTTGAGGATCCCCATACAAGGATGGCTAATAACTCCCACGGCCAATCAGGGCCACGTGATGATGCGACTGTGCGGAGATCCGAGCTTCACCCTGGAGAAGGGCGGAGTGAACATCGAGTCGCTACGCCAGATGCCTGGGGCATCTAGACTGACACAAGTTTTGGCTGGGGTGGTAGGTGGTCTGCTGCTATGCCATCATAGTGGATGCAGAGTACCATGGCTACTAACAGATGTGGTCTACGACATGAGAGACCATGGGTACAGGTTTGCTTGGGGGAGCTTTGTACTATGCCGATTGTATAGGATCCTACATGGGGTCGTATACAAGGGCGGCCGATGTCTGGTCATGACATCACTACTGTAGGTTTGGTGTTGGGAGCACATCATGGTGCAGAGGCCGATAGGGCTCCCACTAACAGGGATTGACGGGGAGAGGCCCCGAGTTTTCTACTGGTGGCTCTAGAGAGGGTCACAATGATGGATAGATCTGCCAATGTCCCGGAGACTACTTGACGACCTTGTCTCCGACCAGATCACCTGGAGGCCTTGGAGAGATCATCCAGGGTGGGCCGAGGATGGACAGGAGCTGGCTCACGTTAGGCGAACCTGTTGGCTGAGGATGGAGAGGGGAGAGGTGGAGCTCCACCGCTACGACCGAGTTTTGAGGTAGTTTGGTCTATAGCAAGGGATCCCATCTCTCAGAGACTACGAGTTTTCTCGGACCATCTGGGATAACACTACAGTCAGTGGGGCTCCAGATATGCAGCGCTTCTAGAGTGAGGACGCGGACGATGCCCCCATTCAGCTAGTGGATGGGGATGACGCAAGGGTTGCTGACGGCTACGATGCCTGGTACGTAGGCATCCGCCCTCCTCGGATGACGAGGGCTCAGGGTCCGATTCATGCAGTTGTGCATCGGATGGGGAGGCGGTGCCAGGCGGCCATTGAGGCGGCACAGGGTCACGGTGGGAGAGAGCAGAGGAGGCCACAGGCTCAGCAGAGGCCACGGCAGTGGGAGAGGAGGGAGGAGAGACCCCCTTCTCCATGGAGAGAGAGGCCACCATCGCCCGATAAGGGCAAGGGTGTCGAGGTAGGAGAGAGTAGCGAGATGGCTACTCTCCGGGTGGAGACTGTCCGTCTCCAGGCTCGGGTGCAGTCCTTGCAGGATGAGGCTGCACGACACCGAGAGGAGGCCACACAGCTCAGAGATGAGGTCGCACGCCTCAGAGCACGGAGCGAAGGGGCGAGCACTCGGGACCTAGCATGGGCTATTGCCCAGATCACATTCTATCAGATGCTATACCACCATATGGTACCAGAGGGGCAGAGGTTACCGCTGTCGGCCCACATTGCGGAGCCTGTCGTGATGAGGTCATCGAGGACATCATCACGATCAAAGTCCAGGACTCATAGCACCACACGGACTACGATGGGGCCACCTCGTCCACCTCGAGGCGGGGGAGGAGATGAGGCTGAGAGCTCGAGGGGTTCTCGAGGCTAGTCTGCTATGGACTGCACTGCACATATTGATACATAGTGTTTATTATTTTTGATAGAGGATTGAGTATGCCGAGGTACATGATTGTGGCATACCGATCCGGTTTTGAGATGATGTATATATTGTTGATATATATATAGATGAGATATTTTTGATCATATGACTTGTCTTATGTGTTTGTATGATGCTTTAATGTTTTGATGTGATTGATTTGATGATTCATGTAATTATGTCGTTTGGAAATATTATGGTTTGAATGTCATGCTTTTAAAATTTAAATGAAATAATCTGATGTAAACAAATTGGTTGTTGTGGTGTGATTTGATAAAAAATAAAAGGGGACTTTTAACAATAATTTCAAAGGACATTGTCGCTATTATAGACCATTTCATGGAGTCGCCGCTCGCTAGGTCGTCAAGCTAATCCCGGTATAGAAATATTGCTAAAAGTAAAAGAGTGCTTAAGAGACTGTCTTAAGACTTTGTTGTGATGATGCAAATGATGATGATGATGGTGATTTGTTTTCAGATTTCCATGAAAATATTATGCATGAAATATATTTTTAAAAAATGATTTTTGCTAGGCATAAATTCCTAAGTGTGATAAATTTTTTGAATAATTCCCTAGGAATTATACCATCATTGCAAAATTGAAGTTTGACATAATGACATGAAATAGTAACAATGTGCGTTGTTTTAAAGCATAATTGTGTAACATAATGATTTAAGTCATATGTTTTTATGATTTTAAATAAATGGGAAATAAAATTAGTACAATGGTTTGCGCTAGGCATAGAATATTTAGGTATAAACTTATACCATCATCGCGAAATCCAAAGAAGAAAATAATAGTTTTATTGCATGGTTGATTTTTAACTTTTGAAAATGAACAGAAAATATGAAGATGAGGACTTGCGCTAGGCATAAAATTCCAATTTTGGTTTTGGAACTATACCATCATCGCGAAAGTCAAAAAGTTATATATAAATGTAACTTTATTGCATGTTTTTTGAAAATGATTTTGATTTTTTTGATAATGCATGTAGTTGTCTTTATACTAAACAACTGTTCTCAGAGAAGAAAATGAAATTATTCCAGACAATTTGCAAAAATATTTCAAAGTATCTTAAAGACAAAAGTTAGATTTATAAGGAATCCCATGTGCATATGTGAGGTCATTTCCGATCTTGATTTATCATAATGATACACAAAATCTCTCAAATACAAATGTGTGTGCAATTGCTTTGTGCATTTACCAGTTTTGAGCAAGATAATTTGATACAAGTGATTTGAATTAACCAAATAAGTGTTCATTAACCATGATTTAGATGCATATAACCGTACCAGACTACTATGTAAGTCGGGTTACCAAGAGCTAGCTAATCCATAAGCAGACATAGGTCTATACAAAATAAGGTCGCTAATGTGACGGACATATCACCACGCTAGGAGTTACCCAAGGCCAAGCGGGTTGGGCACAAACCACCTGTTATGGGGCTTACCTCACAGTTTTTGAATAATTGAGAATTCCAGGGATTCAAGCTCATCAACCCTTCTTTTCTTTTCAATGGGTAGGGAAAGGGATTTTATTGCTTTTGCTTTTGCTTGTTTCGCTTTTTTTTTTTTTTTTGTATTTTGCTTTGATATTTGAGATAATGCTGAAATAGTGCTAAGAGAGTACAAAATGATTCTGAAATAATGCTTCTTTTTCTCATGATTTTGCTTGATTTTTCTTTTTCTTTTGCTTCCTATTCTAGGGATACTTGCTCGGATTAGCTGTAGAGCAAGGGATTTTTATTTCGGGTAGGGGTGAGCTTGTCCTTTTGTCAATTCTCAAATATTCTAGACCATGTGCATGATAGGATAGCAGGGGAAACTTTTCGCTCAAGAAACCACTTCTACTATGTAGCATAGCATGGAAATTACAAATATAATCATTTTATTGTGAAAGGATATGCTTGGTTTAAGTAAATAACAAGATCAATTCTCTCGTGCTCAAACTTTATTTAATTGAATTTTGTGGACTTTGATATAAGAGAGATTAGTAATCATGCCGGATAAAATCAAGATATTTATTTTTGTGTTTGCAAAAGTGAGAGATTCCAAATAAATGCTAATTTATCCAAAATAATTTGAAAATATAACTGCAATATTTTAAGAAGAAATATATACAACAAATATTTTTAAGGAGTTTGATAATTTTGACTCTCTCTTTCTTCTCTCTCTCTCTATATATATATTTTTTGGTTTCGAAAGAGTCAATAATATTGTTGTTTGTTTTTGTTTAAACGGTTTTATACATTTTTAAAATGAGACAACATGCAAAATATATACAAATGATGAAATGACCAAATTTTATGCGTAATATCGCTTAAGATGCATAATATTCATAGGTTCTTTTAAATATTTACCATCTAAGGTAGCTAATTTGTATGCTCCCGATTCAAATTTAGCAATGATAATATATGGTCCAAGCCAGTTGGGCTCAAATTTACCTTTAAGGTCTTTAGTTGCATTAGTATTTTTTTGATTTTCTTTTAAAACAAGGTCGCCGACCTCAAAGGATCGATGACGAACTTTCTTAGCATATGATCTTTTAAGCTTGTTTTGGTAGGCACGAAGATGCTCCAAAGCATTGATGCGCTTTTCATCTAGGAGTTCCAGCTGACTGAGTCTACCAGATCGATATTCATCTCCTACTTCGGTATCTTGAAGTAGTAGAGCCAAAGAAGGAACTTCTAATTCAAAGGGAAAAATAGCTTCAACGCCATAAACCAAAACAAAAGGTGAAGTACCTGTGGGAGTACGCACACTAGTGCGATATGCCCACAAAGCTGGATATAATTGAATGTGCCAGTCGCGGCCAAATTTATTGACCAATATTTTGAGGATTTTAATTAATGTTTTATTGGATGCTTCTGCTTGGCCATTACCCTGAGGATAATAGGGAGTGGACCAGCGATGTTGAATCTTATATTTTTGGCATAATTTCTTAACATCTTTATTTTTGAAACAAGTTCCATTGTCCGAGATGAGATTTGCAGGAATTTCGAACCTACAAATGATTTGATTAAAAATAAATTTAGAGACTTGTGTTCCAGTGCGGGAAGCTAAAGGCATAGCTTCAACCCACTTCGTAAAATACTCAATGGCGGTTATGATGAATTTGTGTCCATCAGATGACACAGGATTAATTTTGCCAATAATGTCTAAGCCCCATTTTGAAAAGGGCCAAGGAGATGAAATAGCCTGCAGTTCTTGTGCAAGGGCATGGACAAGGTCAGCATGTTTCTGGCACTTGTCGCAATGGCGCACATAATCATGTGCATCGGTTTCCATGGTAGGCCAAAAGTAGCCTATCCTAAGGAGCTTTTTAGCAATGACACTACCACCGAAGTGTCCTCCACAAGATCCATCGTGGGCTTCACTCAAAGCTGATTTGGATTCTTCTAGATTCAAACATCTCAATAGGATACCTTCAAAAGATCTCCTATATAAAGTATTGCCAATTATTACAAATCGACTTGCTCGTCTACGTAATAACCGATGCTGGTTCCTATTAGAACTGGCAGGGAAAGTCCCATTGTGAAGAAAATCAAATATATCCGTATACCAAGGTTCAGGAGTAGTTTCATTGATTAGAAACACATCCAAAGGTTCTAAGCATGACTTATTTGAAGCGGGTTCCTGGAGTCGACGAATAATGATGGTGGCATATTCGTCATCTAACTCCAAGGGCAGAAGAGAGGCAGCTACGGCCATAGCGTCAACCACACGGTTGCTAGTTCGAGGAATAGCTTCCAAGGTAACTTGATCAAATAGAGATATTAATTGTAAAACATATGCTTTATATGGGCGTAATTTATCATCTCTGGTCCGATAAACTTCATTGATTTGATTTATGACAAGTTGAGAATCACCAAAAACTAGCAGATGTTTAATTTTTAGCGCCAAGGTAGCTCGTAATCCAAGGATTAGAGCTTCATATTCGATAGTGTTATTGGTGCAAGCAAATGTTAATTTGAAGGACAGAGGTATAAGATGTTTTTGCGAAGATATTAAAATAATACCCGCACCAGCCCCACTCATGCATCGGGCTCCATCAAAGTATAAGGACCATTGTTCAACATGGTCTGCCTCTAATTGAAGGCATTCATCAGGAAACTCAATGATGAGGGGATGGGTAGACTCTAAGGGTGCGATGACTAATTGATCTGCTATGATTTGACCCTTAACAGACTTCTGTCCTATGAACGTGAGTTCAAACTCGCTTAGAGCAAGAACCCACTTTGTCTGTATCGACCCGATAAATAAGGTCGACTCATGAGATACCGCAAGGGATCATATTTAGCAATGACATATGTTTTCTGATTGAGCATATAATGGCATAATTTTTGCATAGAAAATATGACTGCTAGACATAGTTTTTCTAATGCTGTGTAGCGGGTTTCATAACTAATTAAAGTTTGGCTAATATAATAATTAGCACGTTCTCTTTTCTCATCATCAAGTTGAGCTAACATAGCTCCTAAAGCAAAATCTGAAGCTGAAATATATAGGATAAATGGGCGATCAGGTCTAGGCGGTGAAAGCACAGGTGGGTTAAGGAGGTATTGTTTGAGAAGTTCAAAAGCTTCCTTACATTCGTCATCCCAATTAAAAGGGACATCCTTCTTAAGAAGCTTAAGAAAGGGACTGGTTTTGTCCGCCAGCTTATCGATGAAGCGACGGATAGCTTGAAGCTTACCTTGTAAACTTCGTAACTCGGATATATTGGTAGGTGCGGGCATATCAGTGATAGCCACAATCTTGAGAGGGTCGATTTTGATACCACGTAAAGAAACTAAAACCCCTAATAGTTTACCGGACTTGACTCCGAATATACATTTGGCTGGATTTAATCGAATAAGATATTCTCTTAACCGATTAAATACTTTTCTCAAATCATCTAAATGATCATCTTCATTAATAGAGCGAGCTATAATATCATCTACATAATCATGTAGGATATCATGCATCATATCATGAAAGATATAAGTCATGGCTCGTTGATATGTTGCGCCCGCATTCTTTAAACCAAATGGCATCACTTTCCAACAAAAGGTACCCCAAGGGGTAATAAAGGTTGTTTTAGCCTGATCTTCAGGAGCTATCCTGATCTGATTATAACCAGAAAATCCATCCATTAGGGACATCATTCCACTCCCAGTGATAAAATCAATGATTTGATCCATGTTTGGAAGAGGAAAATCATCTTTAGGGCATGCAACGTTAATATCTCTAAAGTCTCATGCAAACCCTAACTTTGGTAGCTTCTTTCTTGGTGACTGGAACTACATTCGAGATCCATTAAGCATAATCAATAGCTTGTATAAAAACAACATTCAGGAGTTTTTCTAACTCCCCTTTGACTAGCAAGGCCACTTTGGGATGCATTTTTCTAAGTTTCTGTTTAACAGGTTTAGCATCCGGATGGACTACTAGGTGATGCATGACTACAGAAGGGTCTAAACCCGGCATATCTTCATATGTCCAAGCGAAGACATCTTCATATTCTTTAAGGAATGCAATGTATTGCTCTTGTTTTTCTTGACTTAATTCTGATCCAATACTGATGATGTGAGGATTATCCTCAGGTCCAATGTTAACCTTAATGACGTTTTCTACTTCCATGTGTAGATCTCTTTCAAAATTAGGTGGGGCAGGTGAAACACCCAATTCTTGTAATTCCTTTAAGGTTAACTTGGATAATTCATCTTGAGGAGTCGTGGCCTCAAGTTGGGCTATAGTAGGTATAGAACCATCAAAATAAAAACCATTGTGTAACATCTCTTCCACGGAGACATCATGGAAAATATCTCCTTCCAACTCATCGTCGGATTCAGCAATCATTTCAGGATAGGCTATGGATAGCATATTGCAGGTAGAAGAATTATTCTTGGGATACAAAGAATCTTGTTTATCTAGATAATCTTGATAACATATGAGTTGATCATCATCTTCAAAAGGGAAGGGTTGATCCTTACTAGGAAATAGGCCCACACCACATCGGGCGGGCCATGGTTCTACCTCAAAGGGTTCTTTCATACCATCTTGGAGAGGTCCCAAGCCTTTCCCTTTATAGCCCAATTTAAGCATTATGGGTTTAGCTTTAATATATTCATTAGCAAAATAGCATCGAGCATATCCATCACAATGCGTCTTGATGTTTCGGGGTATTCTTCCCCAATCATATCCTTTATAAATAAAAGCACAACTCCCGACTTGGTAGATACTTCCCATAGGTTGTGGGAGGCCCAAGGTATGAGGAGAAGGTGGCAAATTACTTAAGATAATGGAATTTTGCATAGAAGCATTTGTTTTTTCTGATATAAGAATTTTAGATAAATCAGGTAAGAGTTCATCAGTGAGAGCATAAGAGGTAGAAGGAACATTTCCTATATCTTTAGATGTGGAAGGTATGATAGATGTAGAGAATGTGGAGGTGTTAATAAATGGGTCTATAGGTTTTGAAATTATAGGGATGGAACATGAAGGATTGGTTGTGGATTTAAGATCTTTTTGAGGTTCTAGTGTGGTTTGTTTAGAAGATTGTTGAGCTATATATGAGGGTGAAATTAATGGAGGAGAAATAGATGAAGTTATGGGTGTGTGTTTCACACGTTTAGATGAAAAATAAGAATTAGGATGTGTGGATGACAGAGAAGGGCAAAATTGAACTCCAACAGGTTCTGCCAAAGCACACATATCAAAGGGTCTAGGATCACCATGGATAGTGACCAACTGATTTTTAAATTCGAATTTAACACATTGGTGTAAAGTTGATGGGACAACCCGCATTGCATTGATCCAAGGACGACCCAAGAGTATATTGTATGATGCGGGACAATGTACAATAAACACGGTCGTGTCTAAGGTTCTCGGACCAACTTGCAATGGGATGGTGATAACTCCACACGTTTCTTGTGTTTCGTCATTGAAAGCTTTTATGATCATGTCAGTTTTCTTCATTTCATCACTTCTAAACCCAAATATTTGGTAGAAGTCAAACGTGCAAATGTTTAGAGATGAACCATTATCAATCAAGACCCTTTTGACTGCTACATCTCCTATTAGGGCAGTAATATATAAGGGGTTATCCTTATGTAAACTATGTTGTGGGATATCTTTATCTCGAAAGTCAATACAATCGACTTCTCGAGTGATGATAGTATTGGACATGGCTTCAGAGTTGAATATTTTGAGGTACCATCATTTGGCTTAATGTGAGCATTAATTCATCCCTATGGGTAGGAGAAGATCTTAACAAGTCCAACAGGGAAATTCTGGCTGTAGTATTGGATAATTGTTCATTAATATTGTAAGGAGGTTTAGGTTGAACATTAGACATATGATTCCCTTTATTGGGATTTTTCAAAATAAATGGAGCTGATCCATCATTCTGAGTTTGATCCTGTTGAGAGTTTTGAGCCTGTTGTCTGGTAACAACTCCGATGGTACCTACAATGTTATATTGAAGACGCTGAATTGGTCTCGGTCTAGCGTTTATGGCTTGTTCATTAGGAAGGAACTGATTAGAAGAGGGTCGAGTAGTAACTCTTCTAGGAAATGGTTCTTCCGAAACCATAGCATCTGTGATAGGTTGAATCGGATCTGATTCATTTTTAGAACTATTCGATTGGTTTGAGGTGATGTCTATTTCACTTTCAGTATCCGATTCTACATCACTAGGATCCGGTGTTTGAGTATTATATAGGGGTCTGGACGTAACCATGGAGAAAGTTGTGCCAAATATTTGAGGATCCTGAATAGATAATTGTCCGCTAATAGTCCCTACATATCGGGTAGGAGGGGGAACATTATGATGTTCAATTTGATTGGCCACCTCTTTACCATGTTTTGGTAAAGGATGTTGAAATATATCTAATGATTGATTAGCATTTTGATTCTGATTTTGGGGAATGTTCTTTTGAGCATTATTAGGAGGATTTTGTTTAGGTTGAAAGGCTTGCACCTCCATTTCATTATTATCAATCAAGTCTTGTATTTTATGTTTTAATATTTTGCAAGAGTTTGTAGCATGTCCAGGTCCTCTATGAAAATCACAATGTAAATCAGCTCTATATCCGGGTATAGTTGGATCAGGTTCCCGGATAGCTGGTAATTGAATCAAACCTCTTTCGAGTAATTGGGGTAGAATAGTTGATAATGGTTGATTCAATCTAGTAAACTCTCGAGGTGGTTTATCGGGAGGTTTTAATATAAACTTCTCCGTTGTTTTCGTAGTATTAACATTAGCAATGTTTCTACTATCAGTGACTCCGTCACCTACAACTTGTTTGTTTTTATATTGATTTCTGGATGTTTTCTCATCATCTTTCTTTTTGAGCTGACCTCTTCTAATGAGAGCATCTTCCACCCTTCGAGCTAAGTCTATAGCTTGATCGAAGGTGGTCAAGGTAGCAGTTGATAATTCATAGGATAGTTGTTCTTGCAAATTATTAATAAAAATGTCCAACATTTCCCTATAAGGTAGCACAAAGTGCAGTTTTCCTATCAACTGCCTCCATCTAGCTAAGAAATCAGCAAAACATTCATCTTTGTCTTGTTTTAAGTTGTATAAATCTTTAATGGTCACGTGTCTCTCGATGTAGGCACTAAATTGATGGACAAAAGATTCAGTTGTTTCTTCAAAATTCCTCAAAGAATGAGTGGGCAATTGATAGTACCACTCTAATGCCATTCCTCCTAAACTTTTTGGGAACATTTTTAGTAATAGCAAGTCATCATGTGATATATCATGACATGCTATCCTAAACATGCGAAGATGCTCTATGGGATCTCGAGTTCCTTTATATATAGGCAGGACGGGCATGGGAAAGTGCTTAGGGTATGGTTGTGCTACAACTATGGGATCCAAAGGTTGACTACACATCTCTCGATAATTATACGAGGGACGGTAGGGATCTATCTGGTCCATGCGGGAAGCTAACTGTTTCACCATGGCTTCCAGATTACTGGTTTGCCCACCATATTGGTTCGATAGGGCATTAATATGGGATTTGTGAGCATATGATGGAGGGACATGAAGATTAGATGCTATATTGCTATTGTGTAAATTGTTGGTAGGAAGGGTGTTATGAAGAAGTTTTGAAGTTGTATTATGTTGTATCCCAGATTGTTGAAAATTGGTGTTTGGCTTCATTTTAGGTTTTTGTCGATTTGAAGCATATTGATCAATAGTTTGGCGAAATAAAGCAGTGAATGAAGGTCTCTTTTGTGTGGGAATGATTTTAGGCTCAATAACAGGTTCCTTAGGGGGTTGGGTAACCTGTTGTTTTTGCATGTTCTGAATCATAGTAACCATATCTATATTGGATGGTCCAGCTTTATCACTTTCTTGATCAACAAAGGACAAGGGATTAGTGTGTATGTTAAACATATCTTCCATGGCTGCTTGAGTGTCACTAATTTGTCCTCTATCAATACGAACTGCCATATTAAGAGCACCAATGTTATTACTAAAAAATTTCCAGAAATGATCTAAGTTATCAAAAGTAACAGTTCCGTCTGGAGCCATTCTAGGGGATGAGGATCCTTCCTCTTTAACATTTTCTTCTTGTTCATCTAAAACCAGCTCATCTTCTGGCTGTTCTAGAGTTTCTCCTTCTGGAATTGGATCCTCAGGAAGGGCATTTGATTTTTTTGTTTTCTTTCCTAACCAATCTTCTTCTTCTTCTTCTTCAATTTGTTTACCATTCCTAAGTCTAGTCATTGTGCTTAAACTTAGATTTCAGCAAATATATATATATATACTTATATATATATATATGCAACAAGCTTAAGAGGTATATATTTTAATTATATACCTACTATAGTATTTAAAATAAAATGTTTTGGTTTTGTTATGTTTTCGGTTTTTCTTGTTTTTTTTTTATAACAATATTATAAAGATAACAAACAACACACTAAATGCAAGAAATAATAATAATGAAAGCCATGATCTAGTTTTCTATAAACAATTTATAAATATCATTAACGGGCTCAAGTTCTTCAGGAGTCATGAAATGTTCTTCTTCAAATTGAAAATTTTCTTTCAAGAATTTGACAAAAAGTGCTATAGTGATATTATCTGTCTCAGACTCTGGTTGGTAGAAATAAAGTTCGTGGCAATACTCTCGATATAACACAGCTCTAGGAACTCTCCTCCACCTCTCCCTATCCGTAAGAATGACCTCTTGGTCTTCTACACGACCTAGGAATTGGTGTATAATAGTTGCATTCTCGAGGTATTCCTCGAAGGTGAACAATTCTCGAAGACACAAGAGCTCTCCTATAAGTTAACCACCTATAGCAAGCCCTCTAAAGTTCATGTTACAAAATGAGTTGATGGGAATCCAAGATTCTATGTAGGGCAAACCTCTTAATTTTCCGAAGTTCGGTTGATCTAGATGAAATAATACCCAATCTCCTATTAAGTTCGTCCCACAAAGGTGGAACTCTATATGTTTGAGATAGTCTAAGCAAAGAATTAAACTCTATGGCTATTATTTGATTTTCAACATTTATAGTGACAACTAGTCTTTTCTTAGGAGCTACCATCTAAACATGATATGCAACTTAGTAGTTTTCTAATGATTTTAAATGCATCTATGTTTTTTTTTTTTGTTTTCAAAAGGTTTTAGTTTCACGTCGGGTTCACCAAAATGTATCGCTCCAAATTTTTTGCACCCTTACCTTCAGGCTATAGGATCCACGCCCGAAAGGGGGATGGGAAAAGGATGGGACAATACCTCGGACTGAGAGGCCCTTTGAAGGTCCCGCCTCTCGGGGAGGGAGTATTAAGGTGATTTTTTGATGGATGGTGGGGTTCACCGAGAAACGTTTAGTGGCGGTCTCCACGCCTAGGTTGGGAATGTGTTTGATGTGTTCAGTTTTAGCTTTAATCATTCAAATCCTAGGTTTGGCCAAATGAATCTAAACTGTTCTATTAGGAAATGCAGATTTAAATGAATACAAAAAATAGAATTAAACAAAAAATACAGAGAACAAGCTAAGTGAGAAAAACCATACCTGATTTCGGATGTCTGATGGAGGTTCTGATTTTTGAAGCAGTCCAGATCGCCTCTGATCTGACAGGATCATCTAAAATCAGACAGGATCATCTGAGATCTGACGAATTCGTCAGAGACCTGCAATCCGAGAAGTAGACACAGAATACAGAAAATGCAGCTATGCTGATAAAGGAAAATGATGTGAAATGATAATAATGATGTTAATAAGATAATCCCAAATAGAAATGCAAGTAAATTATCATGCTTTAATAGCTAATCATGATTTTATTATGTATTTAAGCTATATGGGTGAACTCCAAGATGCAGAATAACAAGAAATAATAATAAAACTAACTAGATGCAGAATAGAATAGCAGAAAGGTATAGGAAAAGCGCAAACTCTAGGCACTGATTGCCCCCAATGTTGACTGCAGTCGAAATCATCTCGAATTGGGGCGTGATCGTCCGAGATTGTACAAGATCGTCTGCGATGATCTGAGCTTGCTCCGACTGAAAAACAATGAAGTTCCTGCAAACAAACTTGGAAAAATACGAAGGCAAATGGTGATTTAAGATGGTCTAATGCAAATAGAACTCGTGTTACAGGAAATTTCAGCCAGGGGAATGTCAAGGGGAGGGCCTAAGATTAAATAGGCATAGGAAGGATGTTGGGAGGTTGGAGATCATCCCAATTTGGGAGATCTCCAATGGGGGAAGTCTCTAACCGTGCAGACACGCTTTTGCCCCGGTTAGAGACGCCGTTGAAACAGAAGCTAATTATGAAAAATTAGTTTTGGGACGAAATCGTCTGGACGTTCTGCTCAGAAGAATTCGTCCGATCTGAGGCGATATCGTCTGATCGGCGACGATATCATCCAACGGACAAAACAAATCCTAAAAATGGTGCAAAAAATGAGGAAACGGGTAGCAGGCGATTTTGGAGCGGTTTTGGGGTTGAAATTTGAATTTGAATTATTTACTAAGGTAATTTTAATTATTTGCTAAGGTTTACTGCGCCAATTTTAGGGTGCTATAACTAGTAAGATTAAAATTTAGTAAAATAGTGAAATAGATATATGAAAATAGTTTGGTTTGTATTCTTTGATTTTAAGGCTGAACATTGGTGATAACTAAGTGTTTTCAAATAGCTTAATACAATTATAGTTATATGAATTAAGTTCATATAAATATATAATTTAATGTTAAGAGTTGGTTTGTTTATATATATGAGAAGCTCTTATGTGAGTTTTTCTTGCCAAACTCAATTAACACTTACGTTGAGTTACATTGAGGATATAAATGAGAATCAAAATAATGGTAAAATAAATATTGTATGAGATCCAGTGCTTATCGAGGAGGATAGCACTAACCCCATAATCTAGAAGCTAGCTGTGGCAACTACCATATAATAGTGTTTCTAGGAAAGCATGTGAACAAGGTTCTACGCGAGTGAGTGGCAGGAGAATTTGGTATGGGACATTGTCTTTGAATATCACGTAAATAGTACGTGAGTATGCTTGCGTACCTTCCTGATTGTGTATTCGCCAATGAGACACTTAACCAGAGGGTTGGTTAAGGGATTAGAAAGTCCAGCAAAGATATGGTATGGGTAACATTATCGTCAGCTGGAGTTGGAATTGAGTGATATTGTCCATGATCATGCGATGAGGACCCTGGTTATGCCTTAGCTGAAGGTCTATGACCAATCACATGCATAGTATGCTAGTTCCAAAGTACAATGAGACCTCTAAAAAGGAATTTGTGAATTACCTAGCTTTGGAACAAGAGAAATATTGCGTCCACTCCTCCAGGTATTATGGGCCATATAAGAGAAAACCCATGCCAAGATTTAAAATAACCTAAGAAAGGGGTGAGAATATTATAATGGCAATATATTATGGGAAGCTGGCCAGTCCCGAGCACTTAAGTCACCATCTGCAATGGTTGAAAAACTTGAAGTGCAGTTTATTTATGCCTTGTACTAATGTTTTAAATGGATAAAACAACAATATGTGTGACATATTAGTAAACTCTCATAAAAGTTTTTACATTATAGATTGGACAACTAGGTACGTAGACTTGGATTGTGATAGGTAATGACCTCCAATATTGGTCTTGATCAACGGGTTGGATGTGAGAGCACAATGTCGATGACGTTAAAAATAAGATGTGGTGTGTGTGGGGTTCTTTTTAACCTTACATATAAAAAAAATGCATCACGCAATAAACATGATCTTTCCTATATGCCTAAGATAAAAGATGTTTCATTTCAGAAAGATGCATGTATTCAGCATATATGATCTTCAAAGAATGCATCCTATTTTATGAATTAATGATCATTAGCTAGGCCACATATAAGAAAACTAAACACATAGAGGCCTAGCATGCTGGAGACTAGGGTGAACCTTACAAGCAGAGGCCCGTTATTCCTAGCAGCACTTAGAGAAAACTAAAGAAATTCGTAGGAAACATCAAATGCATTTTATTTTTCTATTTTTCTTTATATTTTCCTTGAAAAAAAGTGATTTGAGTTGTTGTTTTATGAAAAAAAATTGTAGACATAAAACATAGAGAAAACAGAGAATGCAACCAACCTCAAATCCTAATTTGATGATGGGAATTCTGCCCTCTGCCACACTTTTTTGTCGACCACTATTGACTAGAGTGATTGATACTGGTCATTGAATTTAGGAGTAGCTAAGATCAGTTGGTTGTTGTTGACCAGAGTGGCCAAAACCTACTGGTCACTGTTGATCAGAGCGGTCGAACCTGCACACAGAAACCAAATAAACGTCAGTAAATCAATAAAAACTAAAAACCTGATGGGGGTCCCACCATGATCACCATTTTTATGAGCTCGGGGAGCGCGCATTGTAGCCACTGCTTGCAGTTTATTTAATTATTATAGTAAATAGAAAAGACATGAAGTAAATAGATATGCATAACACAGAAATAAAAAGCAACAAAGAAAGATCTTTTTATTATTGATTTTAAAGTTGAATCTGGTTACAATGTATTTCCCTCTGAGGGATACCCAGTCTGATACAATGGATTACAAGTGGGAAAACACATGGTGGAGCAAATATCCCCTCGCAAAGGGGTGGTGTGCTTCTGCAGGCTTTCTGATCTCGCACACGAACTTGTCTGAGGGCTCACATGTGCCTCCTTATCCTTCTGTCGTCCAAGAGGGATCTTGTGCTCTGAATGTCTTGAACTGGTCCTATAAACCTATAGATATGCATACAAGAAAATAAAAAAGCACGCTTAGTAATCTGAGTTGCCTCCCCGAATGAGGCTGTTAGTATCAAATATGATAAGCAAGATAAATAAGCATAATATGATTAAATGTGATAAAACTAATGAAAAGTACAGGTATATCTTAGAGAAAATTAATGTAAATGCATATAGTAAATCAGATCTATGCTAAAACTAAATGCTAAAATAGAAAGCAATCAAAACTAATGCTAGAACAAAGAAACTACTGTCAAAATCCTAGGTTATACCTACAGGTCACTATCCAGGACAACGACCACAAAATAAACCTTCCTCCTCGTGATCCAAGGGTTGTAGCACCAGGTTCTCAGCTCCAATTGATGTTCAAGGGTCATCGAATGTGTCAAATACATGGAATGGCAGTGAATAATAATAGTTGTGAATAGTAGATGCGTAGTCTCTCCTCAATCGGATAACACTTTGTTGCTACTCAAGGGTGTGTAGATTCGCTCTCTAATTTGACAGGGCTTCGTTGTATACTGTGAAAATAGTGGATATTTTGCTCTTTGTGGGAGAGTCCATATGTAGACTTCCCTCTCTTCCATATCTGGACCTTGGCTTCCTAGAGAAGCTTCAATCCAAATATCATGTGATTGACCATCCCGGGTGGAAAGCATTAGTCACAAATTGGCATTGAAGGGGCAATTAGGAGGAACTCAGGTAGTTCCTACCCAAAATCCACCCGTAAACAATGCAAGGTGTAGTCAGGCTATGTGATTTAGGCCTGTATTCATGGCCAGGCTATGCATGGTGCTAGTCATTATTAGGTTCATCGGCTAGATGTGCCCATTGTAGTCTTCAATGGCCAGATGTGGCAACCACTCTGCTTGAGAGTGGCCAAGCCTAGATGGGCTAGAATTGCTCTTTTTGAGTGGTTAGGACCACTGCTTGCTCTTGGAGATATCCAATAGGATTCATATGGTCTGTGAATGTGTCCATATGGGTAGTCTCCTAAAGATGATGCGTTTTAGGTGTCTACACTTTTCTCAAGTCTTTGAAATATTTAGTCTTCTACTTGTTGTTGCAAGTGCTGGAATAATTCTAATGAAGATATTCTTCCTAGTGCTATGTAGGAAGCTTCCCAACTTTGTTTAAATATTCTTTTCTGGCAACAAGATATTATAAACTAGATTGGAAGAATATGTAACTCTAAAGATAATGAAATTCACTAGTTGATTTGTCAATCTAGTGGAATTAACATTGAGTTTTAGTCTTCGCAGGTTTTTCTGCAACTCTGTGGAAAGAGTCTAGCCACCTACAATCTCAAAATTTTTGGAATTGAGATTTCTGAATTCCTCTCAATCTCTCTTTGTGGTTCTCCCTATTTCCTATCAATCTACCATGTGCTCTAATACCACTATTAGGTTTTGGTGATGTATATTAATGGAGATGCAACCAAAAGATGTAAAATATGTAGGCTATGGAAAGTATATGATAATGGTACTTAAATATGCAGGAAAATAAGAGAATAGACTTCTACAATAACTCAGTAAAATACAATTAATGAAAGCTCATGAAAATAGTACAATGCAAAATAATGGACTATGAACACTCCAAAATTTTACAATGAAGATCTACATAATACCTACTCACTACCCTATAGTAACTTTGTCTCACACACTCTCTGCTATAGCTCAAGGTCCATATATAGGAAGATAAGTTCCTTGGGATTTACTCTACATATTTCTATGACTCATGCACATTTGAGCTACATGCACATTTACATCATTGTACATTCTAACATTTGTGCATTTATTATTTCTTCCTAAAGTAACTACTTAACATAAGATAAACTCCTAATCTAATAATATACCCAAGGTGGCACATTGACTTGTACCATATAATATAATATACTCTAACACTTTTGTCTTCCTATTTTAAGAGGAACACTTACATAGGTGATGGGAAGGGAGGTCTTATGGTATCTTAGTTTGTCAAGAATCATGATCTCTTGTCTAGATGAGCAGTGGAAGAAAATGACTTTGGACTTTTCCTCATCAATCTATTGCCCTATGTATCTTGAGAAACAACTTATAATATATTTGATTCTTGAGACTTACTTCACTGTTGCTTTCCCTAATATAGTAAAGTCATCAACAAACTGGATAGAAGTGATTGGTCTAGCCCTATTTGTAATAGCGATTACTAGTAATGTTTAGTTTTCCCTACATTTGACCATTATCCTTCTTAGGAATTCAACCAAAATGACGAATAAATATGGGAAAAGAGGATCTCCTTGCCTAATACCTGTGGATGCAATAAACAATTGTGAAGGGTAGTAATTGATAAAAACTAAATAGGAAACCGATGAAATACATCCCTTGAACCAATTTTTCCATTCATATGAGAAGCCAAATTGATCCATTACATTGAGGAGGCAAGCCCCATACACCCTATCATATGCTTTAGATAATTCTAATATAATGAACATGGATGAGGATTTATGTGCTTCCATGGAGTGAATAATCTCTTGAGCCAAAAATATATCATCCACTATTTGGTTTCCTTCCATAAAACCACATTATTTTAGTGAGATAATCTTATGTAGAAGTAGTTTGAGCCTCTCTGTCATTACCTTGGTGATTAAACATTAAATAAAGTTATTGGTCTAAACTCGATAATGTGCTCTGCATCTTGTGCCTTTGGGATCAAAGCTATATATGATTTGTTTATTTACTTTAGCACATATTTAGCTTTCCTAGCTTCCTTAACCACATCCAAAAGGTCCTCATGTAGGATATCCCAAAAATTCTTGGCAGAATTCAATGGGGAATCCACCTAGCCCAGGAGTCTTGCTTGTCTACAATAATCAAATTTCAAATTCAATCTTCTTATAACTCCCCAAAATGATTTTCAATCAATATGTTTTTTTATTCTTTTTTTAAATTTGCAAAGTTAATTTACATTCATTAATCTTCAATAATCAAATCTTCAAATAATCAAATTTTCAAATTTTAATTTTTCAATTTTCCTTATAACTCCCAAATTATCAATTTAAATTATTTTTCTAATAATCAAATATTAAATTTTAATAATACCTTGTAACTTCAAAAATCGGATTATGCACCCTAAATATATTCAAAAGCTTTGATAACTCTAATAATAAAGTTATACGCCCTCATTTTGCTTTCTTCAAAAAGGTTTGGAAATAATCAAGGTCTTAACTTAATCTCCTGCCAGATTCCTTGTATTCACCGAGTCTCTCATGAATTTCAATTCACATCCCATCTCATCAATATCATGCAACATTTCACATGTAGATATGAATTTCAAATGCTATAAAAATTAGTGTATTTCTAGAGATGTTACTCTCCTAGCATATTTAATTCACTGTAACTTCTACAAGATAATTTGAATGGACATTCACTCCTTGTTCACTAAAATACCTCTGCATTATTACCTTCTTCATAGAGATATCTAATATTCATAATTTCATTAGGTTAAATGCTTTGCTCACAAATTTGTGCTCCTTAGAAATTAATTGGATTATATCTCAAGCAACTCAAATGGATTTAAAAAATTCAAATGTTGTCCAACAATATCTTCTCGAGTGTTCATAATATTCTTAGGTGTTGTCTAGGTGCTTCACGCAATCTTTTGGAAATAAATTCCTTTATCTTCAAATCAATAATAGTGACTTTAGCACAATCTTCTTTCTTCCAAATCATATTTTCAATGATGTTTTTAATTTTTACCTTTTTAATAATATATTAGGCAACAATCATTCAATTTCTTTCAATGTATCTGGTAGCAAACATTCAATATTCAATTCTAGATTTAATATTCCTCTTATTTAATATAACTCTAATGGCCACTTCTCTTAATTATTGGGTGCAATTATCAACCCAAAATTTCTCAACTTTAGGGTGAAATCAACCATATATTTTTATCTCCAATATTCACACCAAATTTCTTCTTTGATGCTAGCTTTTCAATCTAAAAATTATCACTTCAATATTCTTCAATTATTCACACCAAAAAAATCTATGGTGCTAGCTTTTAAATATGGCTTTAAAAAATTCTCATAGAGTGAGGATATGTGTGGGTTTGATAAATTTGCTTAGGGTAGCTCTGATAGAGTCTACTTCAATGTAGCTGTGATACCATTAATGGCATTTTAGCTAGAATAAATCATAGGTCCCAATATCTAGGATCTAATATTAACCACACTATTGAAGCATAAAAATATTTGATCAATATAAATCAAATTATAATCATGAAATAATAACAATATTTCAAAATAATACTCACAATATTATTGATCAAACATACAATATATGTTTTCAATCTTGATTAAAAATGTTTGATACAATACATGGATATTTATCTCCATAACATAACATTATATGTGACCTTTAAATACTTTGACTATTGCTCTCCTCACATATTTGGGAGATGCATCATTTCCTATTCCACACATAAGACAAACCTTTCATATCTCTTGTTTTTATATCTTAGCACATACATGTGAATCTTCACTTGCATACTTGACACATACACACATGACTCTTGACTAACTTATATGAAAAATTACACACTTACATAATACACACTTGCACACTTTGTTACATGACACTTTCACACTCTCCATGCTTGCACACCTTATCATATGACACTTGGACCCATCCTACACATTGAAACATGCTTTAGGGAAAATATAAGTCACACACCTAATCTAATAACTTACAATCTAATATAATATTTACAATGGCACCATGGGGTACTTTAGCATAGTACCAAATAATGTAATATTCTCAAATAATGTAGAAGATGTCATGAGGTAGCATATTGAGATATCATGCCCTAAGAAGAGTATTATAGAAAAATATGTAAAAAACTACAAGAGAAACTTACAAATGGATATGGATGAGGATGGTTTTCAACTTCCAAATAATAGGTCTAGACAAATAAAAGTAAATAAACAATGGAGATTAGAAAATAAGGCTATTGGAAGAAATACCAATTTTTTTTAGGCTTTAACCTATGAAGAAAAAACATATCAAATATTAGAGGACTTGGTACAATAGGATCAAATTATTAATAAGGAATCATCTACTCAGTATGATCCTGATTTAGGGATGAACATTCTTGTTGAACCAAAGGAATGCGCTTCATCATATTTTTAAGGCTCTCTTGTACCATGAACCATTAAAAAGAAGAAAAGTAGTAGAGAAAACACAATGTTAGATGTTAAAACCTCTACCATTGACAATAAAATACCTTATAATGAGTAGGATAAATCAAAAGCTTCCTTAAAAAATCCAAGAGAGGATAAATATGATGAAAATGAAATCTATGAAAGAATATCGATGAATAGAATAATAATACCTACTCTTAATATTGGTAAGGAAAAAAGAGGAAATGTTAAAATTATCAAGCGAGAGCTATGGAAGTAAGAGCAAACATAGAGAAAGAAACACAATCTAAGTTGGTTTAACTTCTCTTTACAAAACAACAAAATGATATTGGTAATTTGTAGGTGGGGCCAACAACCCCTGATGAGACATGATTGCCATCTCATGGAATATAAGGGTGCTAAGACCCCCTCAAGGAAGAGGTGTATCGAGGACCTTTATTTGAGTAATGAGCCTAATAATTTTTATATCCAAGAAACAAAAATGACAAAGGAAGAAGTTTCCAAAACTATGAAAATAATATAGAACAGATGTGAATGAGATGTTATGGATTCAAGAGTGGTATGGGGAATTTTGACATGTTGGGATCTAGTTAAAATCTCTTGTGAAACCATTCATAAAACTAGATACTGGATAGCCTCATTAGTCACTTTATAATTTGTAAATATTCATTTCATCGTTATTAATGTCTATGGACCTACAAATCACTCAGGAAGATTATAAGTATGGAGTGGGATTAAAGCCTTTATGAGAAGTAAAGACCAATAAAATTGATTCATGATTATAGGATATTTTAAATCCATAACCAAGTTAAATGAATTTTTTTTGGGATTTAGAAAAATAACCCAAAGTATGAGATAATTATGAACTATTATTCAAAACAATAATCTATGAGAGGTTGAGTTTGAAGAGAACAACTATGCATGGTCCAACAATAGGTTAGGTAAAAATCTAATAGCAAAAATATTAGGTAGATGTACGCTTTGAAATAATTGGCTAGATGTAGGAACTTATGCTAAAATCAATATCTTGACAAGGATTGGTTCATATCACTGGCCAATAAGAATTAAAATGGTGGTAAGTGAATTTAAAAATATCATATTTTAAGTATGAGTATATGTGGGTAGACCATATTCAATTTGTTAATATGATAGCACAAACATAGAATTCTTCAAGAAACAATGGGTTGTATACACTTCCAAAATAATTTAAATCAATGACATCTAGATTAAAAGAATGGAACAAGAACATTTTTGGAAACATATTTGAGAAGAAAGAATATCTAAAAGTAAAACTTTCAAAATTCCAAAAAGGTGAGAACAATAATTCAAACTTAGAGGAAAGAAAGTTGCTTAGTGAATATCATAATATTTTGAGTAAGGAAGAGAAATTTTAGATATTAAAATTGAAATAAATTTGGTTAAAAGGAGATAAAAACACAAACTTTTTTCATAGAATGGCAATAGTATAGAGATAAAAATCTAGAATTAATAGAATTAAAATTAGTAGAAGGGGTTTGGATTGAAGACTAGTGCAAAATTAGAAAGGAGGCTAGGTTATTTTACTAGAATATTATAGGATCAAAGGAGATTGAAGTTATTAATGATAAACTACTACAAGAATTACCTTCATTAATAACAAATGAAGACAATAGCAAACTGAAAGTGTCTATTACTTTAAAATAAGTTCATTTAGCTCTTTTCTCTTTTGATAAGGATTATCCTTAAGTTCGAATGGGCTCTCAACAATATTCTATCAATGTAACTAAGAAATAATGAAGGATTCTTTATTGGTGGTAGTGGAACATTATAGGGTAAAATAGTACATACCATATAAAATAAAATGCAACCTATATTACCCTAATTCCAAAAAATAAGGATGCAGAATTATTTGATTCATTTATGCCCATAAGACTGTGTAATATGGCATATAAGATCATCTCCAAAGTGATGAAAATTTGATTAAAACCATTGTTAGAAAAAATTATTTTAGGAGAGCAAGGAGGAATTGTAAAATGGAGACAAATTATGGATAAGATCATAGTAGCTCATAAAGTAATGCATCTAATAGCTTCAAGAAAATAGAGTAATGATCTTGAAACTTGTTATGAATAAAGCCTATGATAGGGTTAAATGAGATTTTCTTTTTGTAGTATTAAAAAAGTTTAGATTTGGAAAAAAATAGATCAGATGGATTAAAGATTGTATCTCTACAATATTGTATTCAATTATAGTCAATGGACTAGCATCAAAATTATTTAAATCCATGAGGGTTCAAAATCACCATATCTATTCATTATTATGGCAGAGGTATTGGGAAGGAACTTGAAGAAGGCATACAAATATGGGCTAATAAGTGGACTTAAGGCTAGTAATAACATCAACAACATCACCCATCAATAATTTGTAGATGATACAACCCTTTTTGGGAGGGCAAGGGTAAACGAGGTCAAATATTTGAATAACTTATTAAAGGAATATGAAAGAGAATTAGGGTAGAAAGCTAATAGGACACAATCTAAAATTTACTTCCTAACAATCCAGGTAGAATCAAAGCAAGGATATGCAGGTTACTTCAAATGGAGGAGGAAAATTTACTAGAAACCTATCTAGGAATGCCCTTATTTGAGAGGAGAACGAGGATAGAATTGTGGAATCCAATTATAAGTAAAGATCAAATTAGACCACCAACATGGAAAGATAGATGGTTATTGTTAGCAGGAAAAGTGTAGCTAATTAAATCAATTTTACAGGTCATTCCAACATATTATATATCCTTGTATATTATGCCAAAATTGGTAGAAAAAGTTTAATCTATATTATGATATCTTTTTCGTGGTTAGGATTAAATGATAAAATGAAATTTCCCTTGGTGAAATGGATCAAGGTGTATAATGATAAAACTAGGGGAGGTATCGGTTTAAGGGTTCTTACAAATGCAAACTTAGCTCTAAGGGGAAAAGTAATTTGGAGATTATATAAAGAGATTCAAAGACAATGGATATGAATTATTCTAAGTATATTTATACCACTGACCCAAGCTTAATATTTACTATATTTTTGCTATTAGATGGTTCTGCACTATAGAACGATTTAAAAAATTCAATTGATCTAATGATTAAAGGTCTAAGATGGGTGGTTGTAATTGGAGAAAAAAATCCATTTGGATGGATACTTGGTGTGATAAAAACCACTCAATATGGATCTAATTTGAAACCATAGATGATATTACTTCAAGACAAATATGGTGATAGGGTTTCAAACATTATGTACAAGGATCAAGAAAGAAGATACAAATGGAGAGAATATTTTTTTACAAGTATGCCAGACATTGTTGCTAGGAGACAGTTGAGTAGAAATATAACTATAGTGATTATTCATAAGGGAGCTGAGGATAAGTTAAATTAAGAGTTGAAGCTTAGGAGAATACATAGTAAGAAGTAAAATATAATGTAAAACACCAACAAATTGGAAATACTACACGAATATGGAGAGATATTTGGGATAGCCTGAGAATTCCAAAAGTCAAAATATTTGTATGGCTAGTAGGTCGTAGGAAACATTTATCTTGGGATAACCTAATGAAAGAGGTTCTTGTGAGACAAGCAAAGTCTCCCCAAGATCGAAGAATGCTCCACGAGATCAATCACACATAAAAGAGGTAAACCCACAACACAAATATTGAGTGGTAAAACCATACTTCAAATGAAGAAGGGAAACATCCACTATGAAGCTCACTATATTACTCAATGATTCAACAATATAAGAATGCTTCAATGTTATGCAACAATATGCATCAACATAAACTACAACACAAGTCAATATGACAAGATATGATAATATGTAGTAGAAAACACCCCTATTTAAAGAGAAACTTTTCTACTACAACCCTAAATATTATCACAATCTAATCTTATCACAATATATAAAATATTAAAAAGTGCTTTAGTTACTTTCTAATTTATCACAATCTAATATTTGAGATATGTGATAAGTGGCATCTATCAAATATTAGAAAGTGATTAGTTACTTTCTAATATTTGCTAGAAAAGGAAAATAAATTTTTTCCAAAAAATTAAATATTCCTAGCACTCTTAATTTATTTATTAATTGGGTGGAAATATTTTACATAAGATAAAATTATATTCTAATTCAAATATTATTCTTTAGACTTTATATTTTAATCTAAGAATAATTTACACAATGTTGCATTACATATTCCAACACTCCCCCTTAATGCAATATTGGGGAAAGGAATTATGAGACAAAGAAACATTCTCCACCTAAAGATATAAACGGAGATGAGAATCAAATGAGTAATATAGTTACAACGAGCTTCTATGACCAAGAATGGTCTACAATAAGGCACCAATACAAAATGAGCCAAAATGAGACTGCAAGCCCCCAATGGAGTAGCTTCAGATACAAGCAACTTACAAAGCCATCCATCAACCACAAGTGGTTGCAAATGACAAGAAGAAAACATCACAAGGGTGTATTTAGTAAGCCTATAAAATACCAAATAGAAGTACCTGCAAGCTATAAGCAACTCAACATAAGATCAGTTAGATACATCATCATAAATATATTCACCACAACATATATGAATATCCAAAGATGATAACAAAATTGATCTAACAAATAGTTAACTATAAGTCATCACAAAAATATGCCAAGCCATACTTAGAGTCACGTGCTATATAGTTGATCAAAAAATATCATGTACAAAGTTGCATAAAGCAAATAAGGAGTACCATGATAATGCAAACTTTAAAATACCATGTACAAAAGTAGCACAAGGCTAAAAAAAAAAAGTACCATGTACAAGAGTTGCATAAGGTATATGAAAATAATAAAGTGTGCACACCGGTTGCATAAAGCCAACCATAAAATATCATGTACAAAAGTAGCATAAATGCTAACAAGAAAGTACCATGATAAACCAATTACATAATGCCAACTACATAAGAAAACATGTACAAAGTTGCACAAGGCAACAAGAAAGTACCATGTAAAAGAGTCGCATAAAGCATTTACATCATATACCATAATTGCACAATGCCATATACAAAGTAACATGTACAAAAGTTGCACAAGGCAAACAAGAAAGTACCATGTTCAAAAGAGATGCAAAAAGCAATTATACCACCAAAGATCAACTCATATATATAGCACAAAACACCTCATAAGGATGAAGTTGTCATCACACAAGGGTAACTACACTTCATTCCCCCTTGAGGACAACTTCACCAAACCAAGTGAGTCCCTCAGCTTACAAAATTGCTCCTTGGGAAGAGGTTTGGTGAACAAATCATCAAAATTAGAAGATGATGGGCAATACTCCAACTGAATAGTCCCATCCAATACCTTCTCTCTAATAAAGTGGGCTTGGATTTCAACATGCTTTGTCTTTTGATGCATTACAAGATTTTTAGCCAAGGAAATAGCTGATTGATCATCATGAAAGATAATCATGAACTACTATAACCATATTGCAATAAACAACTATAACCATATTGTAATTGAATAAACCAAGATCAACTTGCAATAAGAAGGTAACTAACCATAACAATCATCTTGTAACAAAATAAACTAACTGGAATTGAACCATAAAACATTTATTAAATGTTAGATAGTCAATAAGTTAGTAAGTTAGTGTTCATTTTAAGGTTTTTCTATAGCCTAATGAATTGCCAATTCATCTCACCCAAGGTCAACCAAGCTACCCAAAATGGTACAGGTACGAGGACCTAAAAAGGACTTGCTACCGATAGAGCGGATTCTTTTGGATTCAATAGGTGTTTAGCAAATATAAACTGTGTTGCAAGATTAAGTAATTTAATCAAATACTAAAGTTGTGGTTATGAAGTTGATTCATTTTTAACCTTCTTGATTAATATGAAAATTAGTAAATTGCAAGTTAGTTGGTTAGTAGATTGTTTAGTAGCAAGTTAGTAGTTAGATTAGTTGAGATGCAAAATGTAAGAAATATGAACAAGAGATAGTGGAGACACAAAGCAAAACACAAATACACACGCACTCTCTCTCTCTCTCTCTCTCACTCACGTTTATTCTCTTTTACTTTAATAATGAGAGATACAAGTTACATTAATTTACAGTATGCTTCAAGCAAATACTGGAAAGAGATTAGAAGAAATTAATAAAAATAGGGGAAGAAAGTGAAAAAGTTGATCCAAAATTGCCTTGTATACTCCAAAACATACTTGGATAACATTGCAAAACAAGCAAAATCACAAACAACCATTGTTAATGTGAGACAAAAAAATATTGCATTTTAAGGAGAATAATAATAATTTTTAATACCAAAAATTGCTTAAAAAATGCAATTAAATTAATAAAATTTATTTTATTAATAAAAAAAATGGCATGAAAAAGTTTAAAGATTTTTATAAAGCAAAACTTTTTCAAAAAAACAAAACTGTGTTTTTTTTTTTATAAAGCAAAACTGTTTTTTTTTTTAATTTTTTTATATATATAGCCGACTATTTTTTTTTTAAATAAATAAAAAAAATGACTGTATATGGAAATATAAGTTTTTGGGTCTTTCGGACGCAACCATGGGGTTTGTTTGGCTCCAAAAACCTTTCCAGCAAAAGCTTAATACCAATTTTTTTTTATTGATTTAAAATGAAAATATTGTTTGCAAAAGATCTAACAACTAGATCTAAAAACATAATAAATCTATAAACCCTAATGGTAGATTTACAAAATAAGTTTACATAAAATACCCAAATATCAAATGCATGTAAAAAAAAAATATACCTTAATGGGTTTTTCACCTCAAATGATTGAAAACACTTGATGGAGATCCTAACCGCTCTGATACCAAATGTGAGACAAACAAAGTCTTCCCAAGATCGAAGAATGCTCCATAAGATCAATCACACATAAAAAAGGTAAATCCACAACACATCCACTATGAAGCTCACTATATTACTCAATGATTCAACAGTATAAGAATACTTCAATGTTATGCAACAATATGCATCAACATAAACTACAACACAAGTCAATATGACAAGATATGATAATATGTAGTAGAAAACACCCATATTTAAAGAGAAGCTTTTCTACTACAACCCTAAATCTTATCACAATCTAATCTTATCACAATCTATCAAATATTAGAAAGTGCTTTAGTTACTTTCTAATTTTATCACAATATAATCTTTGAGATATATGATAAGTGGCATCTATCAAATATTAGAAAGTGATTAGTTACTTTCTAATATTTGCTAGAAAAGGGAAATAACTTTTTCTCAAGAAATTAAATATTCTTAACACCCTTAATTTATTTATTAATTGGGTGGGAATATTTTACATAAGATAGAATTATATTCTAATTCAAATATTATTTTTTAGACTTTATAGTTTAGTCTAATAATAATTTACACAATGTTGCATTACATATTCCAACAGTTTTTATGGCCCTTTATAATGTGTTTTATATAAAAAGGAGGAGGATAACATAAACCATCTCTTGGGACACTATTCAATAGTCTAGGAACTATGGAAATGGATTCTTAATATGTTTGGTAAATGAATGGTGATGAATGGAAGAATTAATGAATAATTAAAGCAATAGCAAAGCACTTTTAAAAGTGAGGCATTACAAACAATATAGGATATAAAAAGACACAATACTTTGGATTGTCTTAATGGAAAGGAAAATAATAATATTAAAAGGAAAGGAAAGCATTTTAGAGGTAATAAAAAGGAAGATTTATTTAACTATAGAGGAGTCTAAATTGATTGTCTTGAAGCAAAGAACCTAGATAGATGGAGTTAAGTCATCAAATGGAATTATGATGTTTGGTATAAGAGAAACAAAAGGAAGGTAAAGAATATAAAGTGTAAACCATTGGAAGTGAAATTGACCAAATTGAATTTTGATGGATCATCTAAAGAAAATATAGGACCAATGGGAGGAGGAGGAATAATTAGAAATAATATGGGTGATATTTTATCACATTATGCTTTCAATAGTGGATTTAAGACAAATAATGAAGTTAAATATTGGGTAACTTTTGAAGGGTTAAAAATATTTAGACAAATGAAATGGAATAGAGTATGGTTGGAAGGTAATTCAATAATAGTAATAAATGCAATTTTAAGTAAAGCAAAGGCTCTATGGGATATAAAAGAAATCATTGTGAAAATACAAGACCTTGCTACAAAGTTTGAAAAAATTAGACTTACAAGTACATTAAGGGAAGGGAACAAATTGGTAGATAGACTAGCCAATAGATGGGTTTTAATAGAGGATCATGAAGTTAAATTTTATTTTCTATGGTTAGAGGAAGTAGTAAGTTTAGTTGAAGCTGACAAGAAAATGTTGACTACCTAAATTAAATAATGATTAAGATTTAATTTAATATTTTCCATTGGTAATATTTGTTGTATTTCATGACATTAACAGGTTTTCATATAAACTATTTATTACAATTCTTGTAGTTGCACTTATGCTTCAGGAAGGAAACTAGTAGTCCATATTTGGTAAAGTGAACTATGATAGCACATAATTTTGGAAATACTACTCTACTAAGACTCAATGCATAGATAGTAGAGGTAATTTTTTGGTATAATGAAGGTTGTTGTAGGAAAACACCAAGAAGAAAGATGCTAAATTCTGGAATATTTGTATTTGCAAAGGAAATTGAAGAAGATTCAAAAAATAAAAATCAATAATTCAAAGAGTTTGGCTAAGAAGAAGAATGGTCGCTTTGCGAAGGATTATGGCCCTTTTTTTTAAAAAACGTCTCATATTTGAGGAGTCATATCTTCACAAAGGGTTATCTGATTCAACTGATTCTTGGAACAACTTGTGTGAAATTCAAATAGCTTTGAAATAAGTGGTCATATGAAGTAATCCAAGCAATATCAAGGAAGATACGATCCTATGAAGTCAAACTTCTAGAATAAGGGTAGTGATAAATTTTCAAGGCATGAAAAACAAAATTGTAAATATTTATCAGCTAGGGTTCAGATTATGAGAAGAGCAATAAAGGACTAGGACTCTAGTGAGGTAAGATATTCTATATGGATAGAATTTTTCAGCTAAGTTTTTTTTCCCTTCTTTATCTTAGAAATTTTGCATGCAAATTATTATAATTTTTTTTTTATCAAATATTATATTTGTTATAGGATATTCTGATAAATTTTAATAGATTTTGAGTTTTTTTTTTGGTAGATTGATTTTATTAACAATGGGTTTTTATAGAGGATCCCAAAACCTTATGTACAAAAGTAGGGTTGAGTCCATTCTGTCCTTATAGGCCTCAAGGGATAGGATCAAACAGACTTGCAAAATCTAACTAAACTTGATTCAAAATTGCCCATAGGGCTTACAAAGGGGCCTCTCCATGAGAGGATCGACAGAAAAAAACCAATCTGAAGCAAACTAAAATGGAAGCAACAGAAAACCATTGGAGAAACAAGAAAAAACCACAAGGAAGGTAACCTCGAATCCTTCGCTACTCCAGATCCTCCTGGTCATCCTTAACGTTCTACTCCTTGATATTGGTCAGCATCTTGATCAGAGAATCGATGGCCGAGAGGATGCACCACCTCTGAGTGCCTTCCCTTTATGCTTATATTTCTTCATGGGGAAACTCTGATCTGGCCATCTTCTCCACCTCATCCAAAAAGGATGACCTCCATACTACCAACATAGAGGTCAAAAGACCTTTATTAGCCATGTAATCTGCTAGCCTGTTACCCTCCCGATAGATGTGATTGATTTGGGCATCGATCCGTCTAGATAGGAGGATCCTTGCCTTAGAGACAATATTGAAAAATTTCCATGAAGGATATTTGCCATTCAATAGATACCTTATGATATTCATAGAGTCATCTTCGATGACCAAAGGGTGAGGATCCTATGAGAGGAGTTGAAGCCCTCTAAGGACACCCTTGGCCTCCACACTATGATTAGATTGGATACCTAGGTTCTCGTAGAAAGTGAGGATAATCCTCCCCCTGTGATCTTTGACCACCCCTCTTACAGCTGTTGGCATCGGGTTGCCACGAGCAATGCCATCAAAGTTCAACTTAATCCAACCCTTTGGGAGGTTTCTCCATTTGACCTTGAGCTTGGGCAAAAAGATATTAGGGTGGTATAGATCCTCCTTGAGGTTCATCCTTTTGAACACAGTTTCCTCCGATCAGATCCTGGGGAGAGGACTAGGAGTGAATTTTGAATTTTCTACTACAAAGGCAAGAGCTCTGAAGGCTATGGAAGGGGGGTCTCTTGGAGTATTATCGAAGACTATTCTATTCCTCTCCAGCAAAATCTGCCAAAGGATGTGATGGAAGGATGCATCAAAAAGGAACCAGAGCTTAGGATTTTTGAACAGGTTTGGCCATTGAGCAAAGGCTTCCTTAATTTTATTGGGAGGGCTCCAGGGGACCTAAAAGGAGGAGAGGATCAAGTCAAAAACCATGGTGGTGAATGGGCAGTGAAGGAAGAGATGATCTACGGATTCACAATCTGCCATGCACAAATAACACCTACTGGGGAAGGCAAACCCTCTTTTATGGAGGTTGTCCATGGTTAGAGCTTTATTATGAAAAATAATCCAAGCAAAGAAATTTACCTTCGGGATCACTCCTTTCTACCAGACTATCTGCCATGGGAAATCCCCCTTAGCCTCCTTGGAAAGGATCTCGTAGGCTATCCTAATTGAGAAGATGCCAGTGTTAGTGCCCATCCAGATCATCTTGTTGGGTCTTCTGGCAGTCGGGATGGTAATGCCCTAGAGGATCTTATCTAGAGAGGAGACTTTAGCTTCATGACTAGTGAGTATCAGGATGTTCCACTAAGGGTTGCCATACATCCTCACAATGTAGTCTTTTGCATTCTACTAGAAGTTTGGGTCCACCAAGGATTTGAGGAGGGAAAGTTTAGCCTTCTGAGATAGAGGATGTTCTTCGGCCCATCTATCCTTCCAAAAGTTGATTGTTTGCCCATCTCCTAAAATCCATTGGACTCGCTTGCTGAGCAGATGCCTAGCTTGGAGGACTGCTTTACATAAAGTGGATCCATCGAAGGGGGCCTTAGCATCTAGGAAGAAGCAGTTGGTGAGGTATTTATTTTGGATGATTTTGACCCACTCCATAGGCTCATTGGTCAGGATCCTCCAAGCATGCTTGGTCATGAGGGCTAGGTTCACCAGACTAGTTCTCCTTAGCCCAAGCCCACCTTGGTCTTTGCTTTTACACATCTTGTCCCATGCCACCAAAGGGATCCTAGATTTATCTCCGTTCCTAGACCATAGAAAGTTCCTCTGAATCTATTTGATCTTGTAGTGGATAGACATTGGGAGGCTGAATACTGACATGAAGTAGGTTGGGATCCCTTGGAGGTGAGCTTTGGTGAGGGTAGCCTTGCCTACCTGGGACAAAAAATTGCCTTTCCAAGAGGCCAGCTTCCTATGAATTCACTCCACCACCACATTCCACATGCTGTCCTTGGCCCTACCGCTATAGAAGAGGGGGAGCCCGAGGTAGGTGGTATGGAGGGATTCGATCGTGCATCCTAGGATTCTAAAAATGCGGATCTGCCGATCCTGGGGAGTATTCGAGAAGAAAATCTTGCTCTTGGTGTAGTTTACTCTCTGGCTTATAGCTCACTCGTAAAGGGAGAGGATCCTATTTATGTGTCTGGCCTGGGCCATAGAGGCGATAGTAGACAAGAGGGTGTCATCCACAAACTGTTGGTGGGTGACTACTTCCACTCCAGAGGTGGGGATGATGCCCAAAATAATTTTTCTCCGAAGGCTCTCCTTGAGGGTTCTACCCAAAACCTCTGCCAGGATGATGAAGAGAATGGGGGACAGGGGGTATCCTTTCCTGAGCCCTCTGGAACTCTAGAAGTAGCCTGCAGGGGACCCATTGATTAGGACAAAGAAGTAAGGGGTGGATATGCAACTTTGGATGAGGTCGATCCAATAGGGAGGGAAACCAAAATTCAAGAGAACAACGCAGAGAAAACCCCTATCCACCTTGTTGAAGGCTTTGTTCATGTCAAGATTGAGAAAGAGGGTAGCCTTATTAGACAATGACACAAAGTGGAGAGTCTCATGGATAAAAATGACACCATCAAGGATGTTTTTGACTTTTACAGAGCTGCCTTGGCAGGGTCAATGAGCAAGGACAATATGGGCTTCATCCTGTTAGCTAAGAATTTGTTCAGGATCTTGTAGAAAACATTGCAAAGGCTAATGGGTCTATAGTCCAAGAAGGTCCTACAGGTAGAGGTTTTCAGAATAAGAGCTAAGAAGGTGGCATTCAGACTGGGGTGGATGGATCCAGAGGCTTGGATCTCATGAATGGCATCATAAACATCATTCCCCACAACCTCCCACATGGTCTAGAAAAATCGAGGAGGAAACCCATCTGGACCTAGAGTTTTGTCAGGTTGCATAGGAAATAATGCCTCCTTGATATTGAAAGAATAAAAAGGATCCAGGAGCCTGAGGCTAGCCTCCTGGGGTACCAGAGGGGATTTTTGCCAAAATATCTATTTGGGCCTATAAGTCGCTTTCGAGGGAGGATCCCAGCAAATCCTAAAAGAAGCCCACCACTTTAGTTCTTATCTCAGCAATGTCCTTGGTAGCCGTACCATCACTTCACCAAATTTCCCTAATTTTGTTGGAACCTCTATGCCGAAGGGTAGAAGCATGAAAAAACTCGGTGTTGGAGTCTCCTTCCTTCAACCATAGATCTCTATATTTCTGTCTCCATAGGGTCTCTTCCTTGGCCAGGATAGTGTGAAAGTCTGCCAAGAGGATTCTCTCTTCGTTTATATTAGATTCACTAAAGAAACCTGTCTCCAACCTTCTTTACAAGTTTTTGAGGCTTTTGAATATGGCTTTCTTGGATTTGAAGATGTTACCGAAGACCTCCTTATTACAGATCTTCCACCATCCCGCTACCTACGCTCTGAAATATTTATGATGGGTCCACATGGATTTGAACCTAAAGGGTGTTTTGAAACTAGGCCCTAATTCAAGAAGTATGGGGTTATGGTATGATACGATCCTGGGAAGAGCAAGGAGGGTCGCATCCCCCAAGAAGGGAATAACCTCCTAGGAGATAAGAAACATGTCTAGCTTGACCTGGATAAGCCCACTCCCTATTCTCCTATTGCTATAGGTAAAAGAGGAACCTTTGAGCCCTATGTCAACTAGCTCATTGGTGTCAAAAAAATCTTTGAAGTCTTCTATGCTTTTAGAACCAATATTAGATCCTCCATTTTTTTTGAAAGAATGTAAAGGGCAGTTGAAGTCCCCCCTATTATCCAAGGAAGGGCATTGAAATTCCTTCGCATCTAGGTGATGGTCTTCCACATATCAGCCCTCTCAATGACTGAGTTGGGGGCATAGATATTGGATAGGATCCACGATCGATTACCTATCTTAGAATGAAAGAGGATATTGAGAATCCTTTTGGATGAAGAAAGCAGACTTCCTTCTACAAGGGTCGGGTCCAATAAGACCATGAGCCCACCTGAAGATCCTTGAGATGGACTGAACAGGAGCTCTACTTTGGCCCAGATAGATTTCACTACTTTATTAGTAGAGACCACATAAACCTTGGTCTCTTAGAGGATAAGGATAGAGGGATTTGATCATTTTCGAAGGTCTGCAGCTATCCTCTGCTTGGCTACTCTGGTCAGTCCTCTCACATTCCATGAGAGAACCTTCATATTGATGATTTGGAGGTTTTCTTGCCTCCCTTCACCATCTAGAAGGGGGGTTTGGTTCCTTGTGCTTCGTCCCATTGAGTGTCCGAATCATCCAAAAACAACAACAATTGGGTCCCATTTGCCACATCCTTCACTATTTCTTTGTCTCTCTAATCTTTGCCAGGAGGTCTTCCTCTTTTCCTCTCATTTAAAAAATCCATTGGTTGTTTCCTAATTTTGGTGTTCCTAGGGTTGACCCTTCCTGATAGGGAGGATCCCTTTTTTTCATGACGATGAGAAGGAAACACCCCCTTTTTTGGATGGGGTGAGGTTTTCTTATTACCTAGAAAATAATCTTCCATGAGGGATTGTAGGGAGTTAGTGATGGGAGAGATTTGTACCTAGGAATTCAGTTCCTCTACTTCATCTTGGGGTGGAAGGCTTGAACCCACCTCTCGATGCTCCTTTTCTTGAAGGGATTTTCCTCCTTACTACGAACCTTGCTTCGGCTGCTTGACAAACCCGTCCTGTTCCTCCTCTTGAGCTTGTTGTCTGTCTGATTCAAGTTTGGGCTTCACTGAGAGTTGGTCAATGGGAGGAGGATTCCTCTTATGTTTCTCCCCCATCTCCAGCTACGAGTCTCGAGGGTATGTGGATCCTTTGGTCAGCTCCTCCGCTCGTTGACCCCTGTCAGCTGGACACTAAGTTTGGAGGTGCCCCTGAGTGTGGCAATGAGAACAAAATGCGGGTCTATTCTCATACTCGATGGCTTGTCTCTTGATGAAGGTTGATCCTGACCACATGTTGATGAAGGAGGGGAGCTCAAAGTCCAGGTCCGCTAGCACACAGAACCGAGCCTGGGTCAGTATGGATCGGGCTTTAGTGGGGGGATCAATGGAGACCAATTATCCAATGGACTGTGCTATCCCTATGATAATATTTTCATGCCAACAGTGAAGAGGAAGGCTGGGAAGCCTTACCCAAATTAGAGCAATGTTGATGTTTTGGGTATCCGGGTTGAAGTCATTTCCCCACTTTTGAAGAAAGATGCTCCTGTGCCCCAGGAACCATGGTCCTCCCACCAGGATTTTGTTGTAATCCTCAAAGTTGTTTAGGATGATGGCAAAGAAACCTTGGGTTAGTGCCACAATATCCATGTTTCTAGAGATTCACCACTTGGAGAGAGCCCATTTGCGGATGGATTCCATGTCTAGGCGTCCTCCTATGAACTTGCCAATTAGGGTAAAATTTTTGAGTTACAGAAAACTATTCAGGACCTCATCGGGGATGTCCAAATATTTGTTAGATGGAAATAGTTCCTGGGTAAAGCAGTTGTCTGGGGTTACATGGCTCACCATCATGTGGGAATAGGATCCTCTCGCATTAGGGTTGGGCCCCCCCCCTTTGGCCTCCTTTTTTTGTGGGGTCCTTGTCTTTCTTCTTCGATACGTCTTGTTGACCTTCTGCTACCGGGTGCACTGATTCATCCCTGCTGGATCCCCTTCGACCTCTGTCCACCTCACTGGTATTCCTACCTCCTGTAGACTAGACAGATTCTTTCCCGCATTCTGCAATGTGGATCCTCTCGCTGGATCCTCCTTCGCTCTCCTTCATTGTTCCGTCTTCCATCCATGTTCAATAGATATTGAGTTTTAGTTTCCTTTCCATTGACTAATTTATAGTTAAATCCTTAGAATCATCTCTAGTGGTAGAGGTTAGTGAGTGCACCTCAAAGAGATCATTGTTGCTCCAATATAGGGTAGTTTTTGGTAAATTTAATGGGTATTGGCCATGAGATTCAACCTTGAGAAAATGGATTGATAGAAGTTGGAAGTATCCAAGAGTGACTCTATCTTTTAATCCCAAAGGTTTCTTCTTAGACATTTTTTGTTCTACAAAAGAAAGAAAAAAATCCTAAAAGGAGGTCATTGGTTTATAGGAAGAGCAGGATTATTCCTTAGCTGCTAGTATGAAGGTTTTTCACCTAAAAATGTAAATCTATCCCTAGTAAAAATATGGGTTAGGATGTTGGGGTACCCATTGAATTTTAGGAAATAGATACCTTCAATACAATAGGCAACACTCTAGGATAATTCCTTGAGATTTCAAATACTAGGAAATATGGATTATTGGCTATTAATGCTTGAATATTGGTCATGATTGATATAAGTAAAGCTTTACCAAAATTAATCATTCTTAAGTATGGGGATAATATGTGGATCTAAACCATAGATTATTAAAATATATATTTTATATGTAGAATATTTCATGAAGTGGGGCATGTTGAGAGATCATGCCCTAAGAAGAGCCCAACAAAATCATATGTAGAAAACTACAACATAAACTTACATCTGGTTATGGATGGAGATGGTTTTCAAATTCCAAAAAAAGATCTAAAAATATGAAATAAAATAAATAGAGGAGACCAGTAAGGAAGGATACTAGAAGAAATACTAGTTTTTTTGAGGCTTTAGCCTATGAAGAAAAAGTAGATCAAAACTTAGAGGACACAATACAACAGGTTCAACATATTAACAAGGAACCGTATATTCAATATGATCTTATTTAAGGAAGAACATTCTCGATGAACCTAAGAAATGTGTCTCATACAACTTTCAAGACTCTCTTGAAGTACCATGCACCATACATGAGAAAAAATTGGCAAAGAAAATGCACTTTTAGAATTTAATACCTCTACCATTAATAAGGAAAACCAAACAATGAGCAGGACAAGTCAAAAAATTTTGTAGTAGAGCTAGGAGAGGATAAATATGATGAAAAACAAGATTGTGAAAGAATATTGAGGAATAGAATAATAAGACCTACTCCTAATATAAGAAAGGTAAAAAGAGGAAAACCCTCAAATTATAAAGCAAAAGCAAACATAGAGAAATGAATACAAACTAAGTTGGTTGAAATTCTCTTTATTAAACAACAAATTGATATTGGTAATACATAGGTGGGACCAATAGCCTCTAATGAGAAATGATTATCATATCATGGAATATAAGGCATGCTAATACCCTCTCAAAGCAGAGGTGTATTAGGGACCTATGTTTAAGTAATAAGCTTGATATTATTTGTCTCCAAAAAACCAAAATGATACAAGAAGTTTCAAAAACTATGAAAGCAGTATGGGTAATATGTGAATGGGATGATATGGATTCTAAAGGAGTGATAGGGGGAATTCTAAATTGTTGGAATTTTTCTAGAACCTCCTATGTAACCATTCATAAAACTAGGTATTGGATAGCCTCTTTAGTCACTTGCTACTTTGTAGATATTTTTTTCATCCTTATTAATGTGTATGGACCTACAACTCAGTCAGGTAGATTAGAATTTTGGAGTGGGATTGAAGCCTTTATGAGAAGTAAATACCAAGAAACCTGATTCATGATCATAGAATATTTTAATGGCATAACCAAGTTGGATGAAAAATTTGGGGGAATTAGGAAATTAATCCAAAGTGTAACAACCCAAAACTACCAACCCAAACATTTTAAAAGAGAATGATTAGAAGGTAAAGGTTCCCAAGGGAGCATTATTTTATTTATCTCAACGTACAAGACTTCACCATATTTGAGTTCTAAGTCACTGCAGATGACACTTAGTGGACAGGAGTGGCCAAATATCATGGTTTATGGGATTCACTTTACTAAACCTACACATTTAGAAGGATGCCAAAAAGTGATCCCCCACTTTTCCCATGCCCTCATCAGGATAGGACCATATGATCATGGTGTAGAGATTATCCTTTAAGGCCCATAATACTTAAAGGAGGATGCCTATTCCCTAACCCAACTCTAAGTCCATCTACGCAGGTTAATAAAAAGTAGAGCCTTGGTGTTTAGTTACCACACCTCCATGGGCTAACTAAAGGATCACCACTATCGTCTTGTGAATGGTTCCACAACTCTTAGTTGGAGTACACTCAAGCCTTCTCATTCAAGGTGCATTGATTCATAAGAAGATCTGGATATTGTATCTACAAAACTTCTTCCAAGTTTATGAGTCCTTAGCTATTGCATACTAGTAACTCTGTTTAGGCTTATGGCTACATGGATATTGCATTCATGTAACTCCTCCCAGGATCGGGCTTTAAATTATTGAATCAGATCCACAATATAATATAACCACCTCAAGATAAATTTATCATAACACTTTGTATAATTCTAAAATAAATCAACATACATCTCATAATATCAAGCACTTTAAATTAAGCCATACTCCATTTAATCCAAAATGCTATAAAATATAAACAAGGATACCTCTTAAAATAAATACCTTATTATGCATAAATTCAAATGCTTAACATAAAGCTTTAAATCAAATGCTTTCCAATAACAAAGATGCATAACATGATAACCCAAGTATCTAACATAAAGATGCATTCTTATAGTTGATAGAACTCAATAATAACTATCCAAAAAGATTGCTCAAATCACATAATGTACAAAATCCAAGATATCATTAAAGCAACATAATATTTTAGTTTGTACAATAATTAAGTTTACAAAACTTATTGAACAACTCAACCTTTACATAACCTTTGATTTCCAAAACATTCAAAGTACTTAGAAGTCATCCCCAAATATCTTCAAACCATCCTCAAATCAACCAAATCCTTATTGAAAAGGGATCCACCCAAAACTTATGAGGAATACTAAGGTATCAAGACAACTCTATATGCAATGCAATTTAAAACATACTATTTTCTATTATGCAATTGTGGGTACTTTTTGCACCTACCCACACCTAGCTATTAGCATCTATATATTAGGTTTGATTTTTGTAAATAAAACCAGAGATTGCCAAAAGTTTTGCCAACACAATCCCAAAATCCATGTCATAAGCAGAGCAAAGTGAAAAGGAAGTGAAGAGACCCACCAATGAGCTTGCTGAAGCATCCACACCTGATTGAAATTTAAAAAAGGGACAAAGGATCAGCCTGTGGCCTGAAGATATGAATAGTTGTGACCTAAAGATCCACTGATATTCATCAAGATGCCATAATATGACTATGGTGAATTGACCAAGGCATGAAGTTGTCAAAACTATTGCATCTAGATAAAGCATTTAGAAATCCATGATTATTCCTACTATTGAAAGATATGCTCCAACCATACTGGTTATCTCTCTAAGATGCTGAAATATCTGCACCCGATCGGAACCCCAGGGTGGTGCCAATTCCTCATCCACTGGTCAAAATCTCACAAGAGAAAAATCAAGAAAATGACCAAGTCAGGGGTACACTAGAATATTTGTACTAAGGTCAAAGCCCAATAAAATGTCAAAGATCCATCCCAATGCTAGAAGAAGAAAATAAGAGTATAATGACTAAGTTTGGGGAATACCAAAATAATTGTACTCGACCAAAACATAATGAGGTCCCAAAAACTGACCTTCACTAGGGTAAATGGCTAAGTTCTCATGGCACCAAAATAATTACATCCGATCGAAACCTGATAGGGTCCCAAACATCCACCCAAGATCTGGTAATTCAAAATCAAGATGGAAGTCAGAATTCCAAAGAGTGCCAAAGGATTTGTACCTGACCAAAACTTGGTGAATCATTGAAATCTTGGTGCGTGCAAAAGCATAAAATAGGCTAAGTGTTGAAGACACTGAAAGAATTGCACTCGATCAGGTCCCACCAAGGTTCTAAAGATCTAACACAATCAAAAGTAGAGAGGAGATGTTCAACCAAGAGGTGAAAACTTCAAGAGGATGGTAAATGGTTGAAAGCAATCTAATTATTGAAGAGGTATCCCATAGGTGTGCAGAAAATCCCACAATCATTCTCCAACAAGAAAAGGGCTCTTTTTCCTGTGATGCTTGTTGGGCAAGATTTCGTGTTAAAGGATCTTAACGATACAAACCATCATGTGGATGACAAGGTGATTGAGCAAAGAAGGTTAATAGATATCAAGGGACTAGATATGACTAGGAAGCTAGATACAACTCAAAGTGACGTAGATCTAGGTCATATCGATCAACCACATTCTAGTAGTTGGGGCAACCATACTTCCAAGCAATCTGACAGGCTAGCATACTCTTTGACCTAAAAACAATCCACTTCTAAGGCAATCATGATTTGATAACTGTAGCATTGTAAAAATTCTATATATACTAAGGATGTAAAAGAAAAACGGGTTGGCTCTTAGGCTTTTACAATTCATTTGTAATGAGGAAATTTTTTGCATATCAATACAAAGGGATTGTTGTTTGGCTTCTGGTTTATTTCATTTGCAGAACATGTATGTATGATGACTACTTATTTCTAATTTAGGCCTATTGGATGCTCATGGGACTTACTCTAAATTCTAAATTTGTGCTCATGTTCATTTATTGGTTCTAGAATTTGTAGTTTGATTAGATATAAAACATTGTGACTGATAATTTTTTGGGTGGTAATCGAACTGGCTAGGCTGTTAGGTAATTTCTTAGTTTGGTCATACAATCTCCAAATATGCATGTCTTGATGTGGCTTAATCTACACCATTATAAGTTCTAGCTTTAGCTTCTTTTTCTTTTTTAGCACTTGATAGGGTACTATGGAATAGATATTTGGGGATATATGTGTAGATGCAAATCGAACAACACAAAATAATTAAATTTAAATAAATTAACAATTAATGCAAAATAAACACATGTGATTGCATAGAAATAAATTTGATTTTATTATTTTCGGGTGGATTTTTGATATTACAACCAAATATGCCCCAGATTGGGGTTTACAATGCTTTATTGCTTAATATAATAATATTAACATGCTAGAGTTCTCTGAAATCCTAGCCAATAAATCAGGGTGGTGTCTTCACGCTCATTCAATCCCAATAGAGGTGAGTGGGCTTGGATATCCTAGACTGGACCACTCCAACTTAAATAGTTTCTCAATGCCTATGCATCTTCAGATCTACACACATAAGATGATAACAAAGGGTTAGTAATAATTATGAGGGCTCCACTATGTGAGACCCTCATAAATTAATGAAACCCTAGCTATCCAATAATGAAACTGCATGCAAATATGAAGAATACTAAAATAATAACCAAAATGAAAGATTTACCTTGTGACGCTTGTTGTTCTTTGATCTGATTATAATTGTTGCAGGAAGTTGGTGCGACGATACCATAGCATCACCTGAGGGTTAGTAGGGTTGCAGAGCTCTGGTTTGAGATGCCCGTGAATGCTAAACGGTAGTAAAAACGCTCGTGGATGCTTGAAAATGGTGGAAAGCACCCAAAGATGCATGTTGGTGGAGAGGAAGCACCCGAAGGTGCTCGATGGTGATAGGGAGCGTCCGAAGGTGTTTGGGAGTTGAGGTGAAGATCTATAGAAGTAAATTTGGCTGAGCAAAAGGGACGATGATGAATGCGAAGGCTATGGAAAGCAAGGACATATGGAGAACACATGGATACTTGAATTGCTTAGGAGCCTCTGGATACTCAAAAACTTCTCAAGGAAAAACTTAGGGGTTGAGCCATAAAAACGACTCTTATTAATAATCCACACTAGGGTATGTTAGGGTTTGGGCGATACAAATTGTGTGGCTTAGATTAAAACACATCGAAGGGTGGATATTAATTTTGGTTGTGTGGTATGGATTGATGTAAATGGATGGTTGGGATTAAGTCAAATCGGATGGTTGGGATTTATTCACATATATAATATTTATATTTATTAAATATATATAAAATATAATATTAAAATATTAATATTAAACATATATTTAACAAATATTCCTAAATATACATAAATAAGAGGGAAAAATGGTGGGAAGACCTAGATGGATGACAAGTGGCTAGGTTTTGGTGTCTATAGATGCCCCTTTTTGTATAGAATTGCGTGAAACACAATGTAGTGCAAAAACACAAGACACATGTTTTGGGTAAGGCGCATAAGCATATTTTTCTTGATATGTGAAACATGAGCTTGAAGACAAAAGAATTAAAGAATTTGGATTTGCGTAGCTTACCCCCTCAATTGGCGAGTGAGTTTGTGGATGAATCTCATGAGCCAATTGAAAAATCTATGCAAATGAATGGTGGATGATATGAATGATGTAAATGTGATACTATTTTTTCCCCAATGGCGGGAACGGGATTGGTGAAAAATGTGAAATGATTGCATCTATTTTTCCCCAACAGATGAAGGATGTTGTGAAAATGTGATGTAAAATGTGTCTTTTTTTGTCCCAACAAATGAAGGGAGTTTTACCAATTATAGATGCCATGATCATATAATATGTATCCCGTTGTGGGAAAGTCAAAACAAAATGTGATTACCCCAAATTTGGGGTGATTAGATGATGTTGAAGAATGTGCCTTTTGGCATCATTGATATACAAGTATGAAAATGTAAAAAGTAAAAGAAAAATAGTCTATCCTCGAGGCCACTCATGATTGCAATAATTCCTACATGGAATTCCTAAACGGTTGCTCAATCACTTTACCCGACCTATATCCTCAAAGACTGGTGTAATTGCAAAGGAAATGATGAAAGTTATGATTTTGTTCATGTTTCAAGCCCCACAAACAAGGCCATCAATTATAACTTTTGAGCAAATTGGTCTTGGCATAGTCTCACCCGAAAGGTGAAGTACCAAAAGTGATTTTGTTTTTGAAAAATGAGATATTTGATGATGAAGATGACCAAGTGTCCTTATGGTGATTTATTCATATTACCAAATTGAATGGATACAAATTGTTGCAAATCATCAAGGAGATAGAATAAACCACTAGATACGAGGTTCACTTTAAATTGTAGGTGAACTTGGAAAATATTGAATGTAAATGCAATTGTTGATGGATTTTATGGTGACATGAAGATGTGATGATGAGAAATGTATTGATGGATGCAATGTGGAGTGATTTTGTGGAGGTAAGCTACATTTTTGAATATATGGATTCAAGTGACTAAGTTTGTTTTTGCCCCAAGAGATGAAAAGGATTTTTGACATGTTTATGATGCAATAACTGTGTAAAATGCAATTATTGTGTTTGTTATTTACCCCAAAAGATGAAGGAATTTTGACATGGAAAAATGAAATTAAATGATTATTTCTATTCTTTGCCCCAAAATATGAAGGATTTTTGACAATGCAAGTGTCCTTATGGTGATCTACCCATCCTATTGGATTGCATGGATAACTAGTTGCTGCAATCGCCAAGTAACTAGGATAAACCGCTAAATACGAGATTCACTTGTAATTGTGTCTATTATTTGCCCCAACAGATGAAGGGTTTTTGAAATGAGGATAAATTATTGCATTTGTTCTTTGCCCTAATAAATGAAGGGGTTTTTGAAATGGAATGAATGCAAGGCAAAGGGCACAACCTTTGATAGAAGGATGTAACATTTTGAACCTAGCAATGGATTACTAATGATGTGAATGTGAGGCAAAGGGCACAACATTTTAAACATAGCAATAGATTGTTGATGATGTGAATGCGAGGCAAAGGATGTAACCTTTGACAAAAGGATGCAACCTTTTGAACCTAGCAATTGATGTGTTGATGATGTAATGTGTATGCATGACTGAATTGTTTTGAATTTGTGGGAAAAGGTGTGAGATCTTGAGCACTCTCAAATTATGTGCTTGTTTGCTTAATTGGGGGGAAGGTGTGATACCTTGAACACCCCCAAGTTGTGATGTTGTTTTAAATTTCTAGCAATATTTGCATATGCGAATTATATATATATACATGGCTTATACTTTTTCTGTTATGCTTTTGTGTAATGTATGTTTATATGGATGATTAATGTAATCGATTTCTGAGATAGAATATTCTGAGGGAAATAAAGAGACGCTACAAATTTATAGCAAGCAGGGGACATTCAAACCCCAAATTTTTTTAGCTATGCAGTTGAAGAAAGCCCTCAGGAAAGGAGGGATTTTTTATGTTGTAAAAATGAACAAAGTTGAAAGAGATTAGAATGAAGAGGTGATTGAGGTATGCCTAATTCTATAGGAATTTTAGGATGTATTTTCAAAGGATCTACCAGGGCGTCCTCCTGCATGAGAATTTGATTTACTATCGATATTATACCATGAACGAAACCCATCCACCAATCTTCATATAGGATGTCACCTATTGAGATGCATGAGTTAAAGGTGTAGTAGAAAGGATTATTGGAAAAGGGGTTGATAAAACCAAGTGTTCCACAATGGGCTGCACCCATTTTATTTGTGAAAAAGAAGTATGGATCTATAAGATTGTGTATCAATTATAGGATGTTGAATAAGGCTACAATCAATAATCCATACTCCCTGTCCATGATCAAATATTTATTCGACGAACTAAGAGATGCCACTGTGTTTACCAAGATAGACCTAAGATCAGGGTATCACCAGATGAGGATTCATGAGAAAGACACTCACAAAACAAAATTTAAGACAAGGTATCAGTATTATGAGTTCACCATCCTACCCTTTGGAATGACTAATGCTCTCGTTGCCTTCATAAATTTAATGAAAAATGTGTTCATAAGGCATCTAGACCAGTTTATCCTTGTATTTATTGATGGCATCCTTATATACTAATGAAATAGGGAATATGGTAGAAACCCGAAGGTTCTAGCACAATTTTAATAAAAAATAATCGAAATAGCATCTAAATTAAAAGAATCACTTTTATAAAGAATCATTATTTCACTGGTAGGAATGTCCCTCCAATGCATTCAATAAACAATTATATATTATTCTTCATGGATGATTTGATATGGATTCCTCTCATATCATATATAGACTTTTTCAATCATGATCTTTCAATCATGACTTTTCAATCATAACTCTTCAATCATGACTTTTTAATCATGACTTTTCAACCATGACTTTTCAATAATAATGAAATATATAATTAAAGTAATAAATAATAATTAATAAGTAATGTTAGGATTTGGGATCCTAACATGCCACCCTCCTTAAAAAGAGCTTTGTCCTCAAAGCTCAAAGTAAGGAGCTTTGTTGCTTGTTTTCCAAGCTGAATTTATACAAGTTCTTGTACTATCTTAATGTCACTTTTTTGAAGGCAGGGATATCTTGAAGGTAGAAGTGTTAGTGATGGGCTGACAGGAAAAATAGTAGAATATTACTTAAGAGAATCATTATGATGATGGAAGGACAACCATTGGGGTTCAAATAAAATAATCATAGTAAGGATTGTGCAAATTAATCTACTAAAAAGAAGATACTTTCCTTGGCATATAAATAAAATATAAGAATAATAAAGAAAAAAATTAAAGAGTTACTCAAAACTTTCCACTCGGTAATGTGGACGTTATTCCAAGTGGAAACTAAGGGATAAGACATCTGGCCAAAAGAAAGGGCCTTATGTGTCTCATAAGGGAAACCTTAAAACATTTTAAAAGGAACCAAATGGAGGAGGCAAAAAGCATGCTCGAATATTGGGTAACTCCGTGGAAGGGTCTGCGATAAGCTCAGAGCTAAGATGTCAAAGCTTGTGGACGAAAGAATCACCAACAGAAGAGAGGTTGGCTTTCTATTTCAAATGAATGAAATCGTCTTGTTTGTATTCAGCTGCATGGTTTAACTGGGTGAAAACGTCTTGCTTGTATATGTGCTACATGGATTTAAATGTATGAAGATGTTTTGTGTTGCATTTGCATTGCAAGGTTGAAATGTATGTGGAGGTTTTGTTTGCCTATGTGCCAAGATTAAAATGAGCTTGCCTTATTTTTCTTAAATTTGGAACAATTTAAAAAAAAATGAGTGAATTGATGTTCTTTGCATATGATATAATGAGGCACCTTATTTATAATTTAGAAAAAAAAATACTTGGCTGTGTCGTGAATGCATTTGTTGTTTGCATTAGATTGCATTGCATATCTAAGAGCCTCGCTGACCCATATATGCATATCATCACTATCTCTGGCCTTGGATGAGCAATTGGATGAAAAGCTAGGAAAAATGCTCATTTGAATTTGTGATGAATTGAAGCCAAAATTTTTGCCATGGTGCTACCTGGAATTATTTTTAGTACGCTATGGAAATTAAGAAGATTTATTTTGAAATATTGTGTGATATCATATTGATGTAATTGTGGATTTATGTTTGATATGGGCTTGAGAGAACATAACAGCCAACAATGCATACTGGATAGTTTTGTTGTTTATAAGCTATAGTATATTATAATTGTTTCATTTAGAATAACCTGGTTTGAATTACAATTGTAGACCTGTTAATGAGTTATTTTTAAGCTATAGTTTCTCTAAGTGATATCAAAAACTATGTTATGTGTATTTTGTGGAAGTCCCAAGACCAATAAATGTGTAAATTTTTTTTAAAGATAGTACCCAGGGTTAAATTGAGCATCTCTTAGATAGTTGTTCTAGCTATAGACGAAATCGTAAGCCCATCGTATCCTACCAAATATAAAGGCTGAAATTAGCACTGATGAGGGATTCCGAGCACCCCAAAGCCATAGTATAGTGTTATTTTATTTTTAAAAGAAAACAAGCTGGATAAATTGGGATCTGGCACGGTGATAGGGAGTGTATAAATGTAAAAACCTCAACTAAGGACATAGTAGAATAATATTAAGGCTTGAAATTGATTTTTTTTAATGATTTTAGAGATGCTAGGTAAAGTGTCACCAACATGGGCTTGGGAAAGCTTTTCCCTGGTACCATTTAAAAAAAAAACTCGTCTTATAATAAGTTCAAAGGAAGAAACCATAGAGTTAAATTATGTATACACAGGCTCATTTAAATACTCGACAAATGTTAATGTCTTGGATCTCTCACGATATGGTTTTCTTAATAAAAAAAGGTAGATTGTTTTAAGACACAAATCCTCTAATTATATAACCATTTCGGAATCCCAAAATAAATGAAAAAAACATAGGGAGTGAATACTCTAAAAGTGTTTTATATGTTTATGGTTAAAAGCTCCTATCTTTTATTTCCAATCTTGTGGAAGTTTCAAACAAGCATAGCCAAGCTTTAAGAATATAGTAAAGTGGAAAATATGGAGTTGTGCAATTATCTCTAGTAAAGAAAAAACTCGTAAACCTTGAGTAAATCAAATTTTAGTTGGGAACTAATTTTCAATGATAATCCCACATGAAGTTTAAGTAAAGAAGAAACATGTGTATTAAAGACATTCTTTTATTATATAGACTAAATTAGAGAAGCATTCGAGTATGGTTATGATAAGGTAACCTTGAAACTTTAATAAAGCTCTTTTATGTTGGGTTCTTAAAAGTATTCAGAATGCCTTATGGGAACTTCAATTTGACTTTATTATATTAATTTAGTATTGTCTTTAATTTTAAATGGAACGAAATGATTTTGTGTTAATTATTGCTACTGATATTTAGTTGTGCTAAAAAGAAGGAAATGATTTTGATGTTAATATTAAATCATTGTTGTTGAACTTTAGCTGCTTAAAATATCTGGTTAACAAGATTAAAATTTAGTAAAATAGTGAAATAGATATATGAAAACAGTTTGGTTTGTATTCTTTGATTTTAAGGCTCAACATTGGTGATAACTAAGTGTTTTCAAATAGCTTAATACAATTATAGTTATATGAATTAAGTTCATATAAATGTATAATTTAATGTTAAGAGTTGGTTTGTTTATATATATGAGAAGCTCTTATGTGAGTTTTCCTGGCCAAAATCAATTAACATTTACCTTGGATTGCATTGAGGATATAAATGAGCATCAAAATAATGGTAAAACAAATATTGTATGAGATACAATGCTTATTGAGGAGGATAGTACTAACCCTAGTATCCTGAATCTAGCAGTGGCAGCTACCATATAATAGTGTAACTAGCAAAGCGTATGAACGGAGGTTCTACGCGAGTGAGTGGCAGGAGGATTTGGTATGGGATATTGTCTCTGGATAGCATGTAAAGAGTACATGAGGATGCTCATGTACTTGCCTCGCTGTGGAATTGCCAACGGGACACTTAACCAGAGGGCTGGTTAAGGGGTTGGAAAGTCTAGCAGTAGATGGTATGGGCAACATTACCATTAGTTGAAGCTGGAATTGAGTGATATGGTCCATGATCATGTGATGAGGACCCTGGTTATACCTTAGCGAAAGGTCTATGACCAGTCATAAGCATAGTACGCTAGTTCCAAAGCATAATGAGACCTCCAAAAAGGGAATTGAGAATTCCCTAGCTTTGGAACAAGGAAAATATTGCATCCACTTCTCTAGGTGTTATGGGCCCTAGAAGAGCATACCCATGCCAAGATTTAAAATAACCCTAGAAAGGGGTGATAATCTTATAATGACAACATATTGGGAGAAGTTGGCCGGTCCCGAGAACTTAAGTCACCATCTGCAGTGGTTGAAAAACTTGAAGTGCAGTTTCTATATGCCTTGTACTAATGTTATAAATGGGTAAAACAACAATATGTGTGACATATTAGTAAGCTCTCATAAATTTTTTTATAGTATAGATTGGACAACTGGGTGCGTAGACTTAGGTTGTGACAGTTGGTATCAAAGCCTAGGTTGCAAAACTTTGGAAAATAAAACATGAATAGATATTCTGACATAACTCTTTTGATGCCAGACATGGCAAGTACCTCATGGAGGACCAGTGTGAATTTACAAGAGGATATTGTTGGTCCGGCTTTCATACACACCCTGCGAAGGATGAGCAGGAAGCTCCGGAGACACCCACGGGACGAATCCCACTCACTTTAGGATCTGGCTGGTTATCCAAGGTGCGAGTTACAGAGTCGGGTCGAATGTCTATTCACTCTTTTGTGCTTATGGAATAGATTTCAATATGGACTGTCTATTACCTTACAGGGGGTTCTTGAACTTGTTCAGTAGTTGCAGAAGTTGTTACTTGTTAACAATCAGATTTAACTTGATTCTTGATCTAGCTCTCATGGGTCAGCAGATTCAAATAAAAGACAAATAAAGAAAATAAAAATGGATCATTTTATCGAAAAAAAAGAGAGGGTAGGGTAGGGTAGAAAGAGAAGTTTATCAGACTTTAAACTGTAAAACTTAAAACTACCAATTTCATCTATACTATCAGCTTCACAACAGAACAAATCAAAGAAGAAAGCGTCCAGATTTCTAAGATCACTTTCAACCAAGAGCACAAGGCAAAATGAAACAGATCTAGCAAAAAATTATAAATCCAAGGGGCAGATGGTTAAAACTGGTATCTTTCACCGGTAGCCTAGCTCACACAGTGAAGACAGAGCAATTAGAACAAACTTAACCTCAAATCTATAATTTCCCCTAGCAGACAATGGAACAACTGAAGCCTAACAACATGTTTAAACTTGATAATGGCAGATTTACAGCATATATCTAAAAAACTTAATGAAATGGATAACAGAAGAAGATACACTTATCACAGATCTGTAAAATATTAGGCTCCTAGCCATGCTACCACAGAAAATAGCAAAAGCACATCAACTCCCAGTCTAGAAAACAAAGGATTTCACAAAATTTGTAAGATATTGCTTATAAGCCTTTTATTTCTAAGTCTCTACCTCCTGCGATTACATTTAGAACTTGTATTTATAGACTCAGGACCCCCACTGAAAAATGAGATTCCATCCTTAGAAAGCCCTGAACTTCCATTTTTGCAGCAGGGACCCTCTTGATAATTTTCAGGTTTAAATCCAATTTTGCTTGCCTCTTTGTTAAAGTTGTGCCTTTTTCCAAGTCTTTCTAGCATTGTTATTTCAAGCTTAACTTTCTACATGCTAGAATCATTCATGCACAAAGAAAATCTCGCACCGGTACGAGAAAAATGCTGAAAACAGATAGAAAATTCATGAAAAATCAAACTTTCCTTTTTAAGCAATGTTGCGAAATTGTGACACTTCCATTTATGGAAATGTCACGAAATCGTGACAGGAAAATAGAAAACCCGCCAAGTCAGTTTTGCGTAGCGAAATCGCGACATTTCCATTTTTGGAAATGTTGCGATATCGCAACATTTCCATTTTTGGAAAGCGTCGCAAAATCGCTACCGGCCAGAGGAGAGAGAAGAAAGTTGTACGGAAAGGAGCGATTTCGCGACATGTCATGAAATCGTGACATGTCACATTATCGCGATAGGAGAGAGAAAGTGGGCTGTGGAGTGAAAATCGACTAAGTCGCAAATGTGTCGCAAAATCGCGGTCAACGCAGTCAACGCATGCAGCTACGGGAACTGTCGCGATATCGAGACGTGTTCTATTTTCGCGAGTTGTTGATGGAAGAAAGCTTAAGTTATAAAAGTTGCAGCGATTCGCTGCATATTGGTTGAGAGGAGAGTTCAGGGCAAGGATTGCAGCGATGCGCTGCATATTTTCGGAGCGTGACGCCAATAGTTGCAAGGAGTTCGATAGCAAAAATCCTAAGGGGTAAGATTTGCAGCGATGCGCTGCACCCTTTTTGTGAGAAGGTCTTAAAAGGCAAAAGATGTAGCATTTTCGCTATTCAAAGTCGCGATTTGTACGAAAGGTATTAAAACGTAGCGAAATCGCTACCTATATCAAAATCGTGACTTTGAATAGCGAAAATGCTACATCTTTTGCCTTTTAAGACCTTCTCACAAAAAGGGTGCAGCGCATCGCTGCAAATCTTACCCCTTAGGCTTTTTGCTACCGAACTCCTTGCAACTATTGGTGTCACGCTCCGAAAATATGCAGCACATCGCTGCAATCCTTGCCCTGAACTCTCCTATAAACCAATATGCAGCGAATCGCTGCAAATTTTGTAACTTAAGCTTTCTTCCATAAACAACTCGCGAAAATAGAACACGTCGCGATATCGCGACAGTTCCCGTAGCTGCATGCGTTGACCGCGTTGACCGCGATTTTGTGACACATTTGCGACTTAGTCGATTTTCACTCCGCAGCCCACTTTCTCTCTCCTACCGCGAGTCGCGAAATCGCTCCTTTCCGTACAACTTTCTTCTCTATCCTCTGGCCGGTAGCGATTTTGCGACGCTTTCCAAAAATGGAAATGTCATGATATCGCGACATTTCCAAAAATGGAAAGTGTCGCGATTTCGCTACGCAAAACTGACTTGGCGGGTTTTCTATTTTCCTGTCGTGATTTCGCGACATTTCCATAAATGGAAGTGTCACGATTTCGCGACATTGCTTAAAAAGGAAAGTTTGATTTTTCATGAATTTTCTATCTGTTTTCAGCATTTTTCTCGGTACCGGTGCGAGATTATCTTTGTGCATGAATGATTCTAGCATGTAGAAAGTTAATCTTGAAATAACAATGCTAGAAAGACTTGGAAAAAGGCACAACTTTAACAAAGAGGCAAGCAAAATTGGATTTAAACTCGAAAATTATCAAGAGGGTCCCTGCTGCAAAAATGGAAGTTCAGGGCTTTCTAAGGATGGAATCTCATTTTTCAGTGAGGGTGTGTTGCTTCTCAATAGATATTATAGAGGTTCTGAGGAAGGGACCAAGATGAATCGTGAAGGAGTCTAAGAGGGTGCAAGCTTCTGAAGTACCACGATGGGTGGTCAGAAAAGAAAAAGAGCCTGTAGCTGTGAGAGCTACTCAGAATGATGAGAATATGGCTTAAATGATTCAAATCATGCAGGATCAAATAAACCAACAACGTGAAAAAATGGAAATATAGAAAGCTCAAATGAGTGAGTATATGGATCAACAACGGGCATAGATGGCCCAGCAGCAAGAACTAATCACCCAACAACAAAAAGTCATTGAAAATTTGACTAAGAAAAATGAAACTGAAAATATAAGTGAATTTTTGGAAGGTTCCTTAAGGAGGAAGGTGGGTGAGGATTTGAGAAAGGAGATAAAGAAGCTGGATATCTCTAAATTTTATGGAAGAGGTGATGGCGAAATTACTGTCAATTTGCTGAGTGAAGCCAAGGGGTATTTTGCAATTCAACCCCTTTGCTCTGAATCAAAAACCACATGGGCAGTGGCACATTTAGAGGGTCCTGCAAGAGACTGGTGGACCACATACAAGAAAATTACTCAGAAAAAAGTGACAGATATACCCTGGGAAGAATTTGAAAGAGAATTTAAAAATCGCTTTCTTACTGAACAATTCTATATTGAGAAACATGGAGAGTTCACCAACTTACATCAAGGTAATATGATGGTAATTGAATATTACCAAAGGTTTGTGCAACTTCTTAAGTATGCTCTAGAATTTTATGGGCAGGAAAGATTCAAAGCCCATAAGTTTGTTATGGGGTTGCACCCAAAATACAACCAAATGGTGGGAAGAAAAGTACCTCAGACACTAAAAATTGCCTATGATGCTGATCGGTATGAGGAATCAATCCAAAAGGAGGTAGAAGCTTACTACCAACAAGTTGAAAGAGATAATTCAAGGAAAATGAGATATCCCAAGCAAAATAGAGGTAAGGGTCAGTATCAAAAATTTAGAGATGGAGGACGTAACATAAATGATAATTGAAACAAAGTTAAATACCAAGGGCACAAAGTGTAGTCAGATCAAATGAATTTTTAGGAGAAGAAAAATAGAAATAGGGTAAAAATGGCAATCAGAATAAGGAAAGTGATAAAAAAAAGAATGATGGACCCAACACATGCTTTGCGTGTGGGGCACTAAACCATTTTTCCAGATAATACCCAAAAAGAGTGGATCGTAGGAATCCCACTAAGGAAGCACCGCACAAAATTTTTGCTACCATAGGTAACCCTAATATTTCGGGGTAAGCTACTCCATTTTTTATTAAAGGAAAATTAGGCAAAAGAGATATACATATTTTAATTGATAGTGGTGCCACAAATAGTTTAATTTCAAATAGTATTTTGAGGGATATATCTGTTAAACCTGGGGTTATGGCAGAAGGGTGGCAAATTGAGTATGGCTCGGGACAAAATTAGTCAACCAGTGTCTATTTGAACCACAAATAGAAATACCTCGGGGAAAAATCAACGGGCACTAGTATGTGGCTCCTTTACATGCATTTGACATAGTCCTAGGAGTAGATTGGTTAAAAGCCCATAATACCCTACTGAATTTTGAGGAAAGGTGGTTGGAATTTATGGATGACGCTAACAAGCAAATCCGTATCCACTGTAATCGAACATCTCTTGAGCCTCATTTGATGACCCTATGTTAAATGAATTTAGGGATGTTTTTCTTGAATATTTGCTTGGACTACCTCCAAAAAGGGAGTTTGATTTTTCAATTGAGATTATACCAGGAGCAACTCCAGTAGTTCGAACCCCATATCGTATGACACCACTTGAGTTACAGGAACTTAAAACTCAACTACAAGATTTGTTGGAAAAAGGGCACATTAAATATAACGTGTCACCATGGGGAGCACCAGTTCTATTTGTCAAAAAGAAAGATGGTTCCTTGAGATTATGTATTGACTATAGAATGCTTAACAAGATGAATTTCAAGAATAAGTATCCTTTGCGCAAAATTGATGACCTGTTTGATCAACTAAAGTGAGCTACAATCTTTTCTAAGATTGACCTTATGTCGGGATACCACCAATTAAGAATCCGGGAAGAAGAAACTTATAAGACTACCTTTAGAACTCGATATGGATATTATGAGTTCATGATATTACCATTTGGGTTAACCAATGCACCAACTGCATTCATGAACTTGATGAACAGCGTGTTTTAGGAACAGTTAGACTGGTTTGTGCTAATATTTTTGGATGATATTTTGATTTATTCTCAAAATAAAGAAGAACATGATGAACACATGAGAATAGTGTTAGAAGTTCTTAGGAAAAATCAGTTGTATGGTAAATTGTCCAAATGTGAATTTTACACATCACAAGTTCAGTACTTGGGGCACATTGTCTCAGCTAAAGGGATAGTCGTAGATCCTAAAAATATTGAGGCCATAATAGGTTGGCTAGCTCCAACCAATGTATCAAAAGTAAGAAGTTTTATGGGAATGGCTGGTTACTATCGATGATTTGTTAAGGGATTTTCAAAATTAGCATTTCCCATTACCATTTTGCAAAGGAAAGGGAAAACATTTAGGTGGATAGATCAGTGTGAGAAAGCCTTCAAAACTCTTAAGGAGAAGTTGATAACTACACCTATATTGAAAATTCCTGACCTAAACAAATCATTTACAATTTGCACCGATGCCTCATTGGAGGGACTAGGTGGTGTGTTGATGCAAGATGAGGTCGTAGTAGCATACGAGTCCAGGAAACTCAAAAAACATGAGATAAACTATGCTACACATGATTTAGAACTAGCGACAGTTATTCATGCTTTTAAAATTTGGAGGTATTATCTGTTAAAAAATCCCTTTGAGCTTAAAATAGATCATCAGAGTTTGAGATATATTTTTATTCAGCCTCTGTTAAACGCTCGACAATGAATATGGATGGAGTTTCTGGCTGAGTATGACTTTGGTATCAAATATATCAAAGGGAAAGAAAATAAACTGGCAAATGCTCTCGGTAGGAGAAGGCATATAGCAACCCTTACAAAATATCAGTATGGGTTGAGGAAGCAGATCATGGAAATGGAGGATAATGATGAGTTTTGTAAACAATGTCGTAATAAGGTTGAGCAGGAACCAAATCAATATGGAGATTATAATATCAAGCAAAATCTGGTGTATTTCTAAAATAGAATAGTAGTACCCAATGATGGACTTAAAAGAACTATCCTATAGGAATCTCATTATGCTCCATACTCTGCTCATCCAAGGGTAATTAAGATGAGGGAAAACTTGAGAAAAAACTATTTTTGGCTTGGGATGAAGAAAGATGTAGTGCAATTTTTTGGAAGATGCCTCGAATGTTAGAAGGTCAAGGTCGAACATCAAAATCCTGGTGGAAAGTTGCATTTGTTCCAAGTACTAGAACAAAAGTGGTAAGTAATATCCATGGATTTCATTGTGGGTCTTCCTAAGACTCTATTCCAACATGATGCAATATTTGTGGTGGTGGATAAGTTAACCAAAGTAGCCTATATTATACCAGGAAACATCCGTGATGATGCACCAACCATAGTGCAAAAATTTGCTCGAGAAATTGTCAGATTACATGGTTTTATTGAAATCATAATCTCAGATAGAGATTTGAGGTTCACTTCTGAGTTCTAGCAAGCTTTGCATCGATATTGGGGAAAAAATCTCAATATCAACACTGCTTATCATCCTGAGATGGATGGATAGATCGAACGCATCAATCAAGTGCTAGAATACATGCTACGCATGTATTGTATGGACCACCAAAGTAAATGGGAAGACTATCTCTTCCCTAGTGGAATTTTCTTATAATAACAACTATCATGCCACGTTGGGCATGGCCCCATTTGAGGCCCTATATGGACGTAGGTGCAAGAAACCATTAACATGGGATAATCTAGACGATCGAGAAGTGATCGGTCCTAAAGCTGTTAAACAAATGAAGAATCAACTTAAAGAGATTCACCAACGACTTCGTGAAGTCGATGATCATCAAAAGAGTTATGATGACCTTAAGCGAACACCTCGAGAATTTTTTGTTGGTGATAAAGTTTTCCTTAGAGTCAAACCAACCAAAAGTTCCATTAAATCCACAAAATTGAGTCTGATATTTGTTGGCCCTTTTGACATTGTTATCAAAATTAGTCCTATTGCCTACAAGCTCACACTGCCACCAAATTTATTAAAAATCCATAGTGTTTTTCTTGTGTTCCTTCTTCGCAAATATATAGTTGACCCGTCTCATATTTTGGATGTAACTCATTTGCAAACGTCGAACCCGTAACTCATTGAGGTCCGACTAGTGAAGATTTTGGGCTTTAGAACTAAACAGTTGAGGAAGAGGATAGTGGAACAGTGTAGGGTCTAGTGGGACCACTACTTTGAGAAAAATGCCACATGGGAAGATGTTATTGCCATGAAAAATCAATTTCCTTGTTTGAAAACTGATGACCATATTTGTATATGAAATGATATTTTGATTTATGTTTGGCATAATGAGATTTGATAATAGAATTTGCTATGCTAGAAATGACTATTGTATATTATTTTTGTTATATACTTAGGTATCTATGATAAGATGTTATTATATATTTTTGTATCTATGATAAGATGTTATAAAAATCCGCATTTGTATTCCTAACTAACATAAGGACTGTGTTAATTCCTACAGGGGGAGTATGTAATATCCTTGCCAATTGTTACTATTTTATTTGAAAGAATGTGATTCTGCGTTGAGTTGTATTGCAGGCATAGGTTTACACTTAGAGGCGAGGAAGGACACCCACCCCTGGTGGGGATAGTGATCGAGAGCATCAAGTAAGGTGGGATATGATGTCGTGCCTAAGGCACCGATGTTCGTGGGTACATTGAAGCCCACTTTAAGAAAATATCATATAGGACACTGCTTGTAATTGCATAATGTCTGCTTGCACATCATGCATTCTACTTGTTGATTGAACTAGATAAATAAATTAAAAAAAAAAAATATATATATATATAAAAGAGAGAAGAATAAAAAATATATAGATGTAATTTGTTTTGTTTTAAAAATATATATAAATAAATATAATAATAAAATATAAAATATTTGTTAAGTAAAACAAAACCAACAATAAAATTATAAAAATATTTTTAATATATATAATAATCATAGTAAGGATTGTGCAAATTAATCTATGAAAAAGAAGATACTTTCCTTGGCATATAAATAAAATATAAGCATAATAAAGAAAAAAATTAAAGAGTTACTCAAAACTCTCCACTCAGTAATTTGGATGCTATTCCAAATGGAAACTAAGGGATAAGAAATCTGACCAAAAGAAAAGGCCTTATGTGTCTCATAAGGGAAACCTTAAAAAATATTTTAAAAGGAACCAAATGGAGGAGGCGAAAAGCATGCTCGAATATTAGGTAACTCTTTGGAAGGGTTTGCGATAAGCTTACAGCTAAGACGTGAAGGCTTGTGGAGGAACAAATCACCAGTAGAAGAGAGGTTGGATTTCTATTTCAAATGAATGAAATTGTCTTGTTTGTATTTTGTTGCATGGTTTAACTGGGTGAAAATGTCTTGCTTGTATATGTGTTGCATGGGTTTAAATGTATGAAGACATTTTGTGTTGCATTTGCATTGCAAGGTTGAACTGTATGTGGAAATTTTGTTTGCCTACGTGCCAAGATAAAGATGAGCTTGCCTTATTTTTATTAAAGTTGGAACAGTTTAAAAAAAAAAAAGTGAACTGATGTTCTTTGCATATGATATAATGAGGCACCTTCTTTATAATTTAGAAAAAAGAAAAAAAAATACTTGGTTGTGTTGTGAATGCATTTACTATTTGCATTAGATTGCATTGCATATCTAAGAGCCTCGCTGACCCATATACACATATCATCACTATCTCTGGTCTTGGATAAGCAATTGGACGAAAAGTTGGGAAGATGCTCATTTGACTTCATGATGAATTGAAGCCAAAATTTCTGCCATGACGCTACCTGGAATTATTTTTAGTCCGCTATGGAAATTAAGAAGATTTCTTTTGAAATATTGTGTGATATCATCTTGATGTAATTGTGTATTTATGTTTGATATAAGCATGAGAGAACATAACAACCATCAATGGCATACTGGATAGTTTTAATATTTATAAGCTATAGTATATTATAACTATTATCGAAAACTATGTTATGTGTATTTTTTGGAAGTCCCAAGACCAATAAATGTGCAGACAAAATTTAAAGATAATACCCAGGGTTAAATTGAGCATCTCTTAGATAGTGGTTCTAGCTGTAGAAGATAATCGTAAGCCTATCGCATCCTACCAAATATAAGGGCTGAAATCAGCGCTGATGAGGGATTCTTGGCACCCAAAAGCCATAGTATTGTGTTATTTTATTTTTAAAAGAAAACAAGCTGGATAAATTAGGATATGGCGTGATGATAGGGAGTGTATAAATGTAAAAACCTCAACTAAGGACATAGTAGAATAATCTTAAGGCTTGAATTTGAATTTTTTTTAATGATTTTAGAGACGCTAGGCAAAGTGTCACCAACATGGGCTTGGGAAAGCTTTTCCCTGGTACCATTTATAAAAAAAACTCGTATTATAATAAGTTCAAAGGAAGAAACCATAGAGTTAAATTATGTACACGCAAGCTCATTTAAATACTCGACAAATGTTAATGTCTTGGATCTCTCACGATATGGTTTTCCTAATAAAAAAGGGTAGATTGTTTTAAGACACAAATCATCTAAATATATAACCATTTCGGAATCCCAAAAAAAAAAAAAAAACATAGGGAGTGAATACTCTAAAAGTGTTTTATATGTTTATGGTTAAAAGCTCCTATCTTTTATTTCCAATCTTGCGGAAGTTTCAAACAAGCATAGCCAAGCTTTAAGAATATAGTAAAGTGGAAAATATGGAGTTGTGTAATTATCTCTAGTAAAGAAAAAACTCGTAAACCTTGAGTAAATTGAATTTTAGTTGGGAACTAATTTTCAATGATAAGCCCACATGAAGTTTAAGTAAGGAAGAAACATGTGTATTAAAGATATTCTTTTATTTTATAGACTAAATTGGAGAAGCATTTCGAGTATGGTTATGATAAGGTAACCTTAAAACTTTAATAAAGCTCTTTTATATTGGGTTCTTAAAAGTATTCAGAATGCCTTATGGGAAATTCAATTTGACTTTATTGTATTAATTTAGTATTGTCTTTAATTTTAAATGGAACGAAATGATTTTGTGTTAATTATTGCTACTGATATTTAGTTGTGCTAAAAAGAACGAAATGATTTTGATGTTAATATTAAATCATTGCTGTTGAACTTTAGTTGTTTAAAATATCTGGCTAGCAAGATTAAAATTTAGTAAAATAGTGAAATAGATATATGAAAAGAGTTTGGTTTGTATTATTTGATTTTAAGGCTCAACATTGGTGATAACTAAGTGTTTTCAATTAGCTTAATACAATTATAGTTATATGAATTAAGTTCATATAAATATATAATTTAATTTTGAGAGTTGGTTTGTTTATATATATGAGAAGCTCTTATGTGAGTTTTCCTGGCCAAACTCAATTAACACTTACATTGAGTTACATTGAGGATATAAATGAGCATCAAAATAATGGTAAAACAAATATTGTATGAGAGCCAGTGCTTATCGAGGAGGATAGCACTAACCCTAGAATCTGGAAGCTAGCAGTGGCAGCTACCGTATAATAGTGTATCTAGCCAAGCGTGTGAACGAAGGTTCTACGCGAGTGAGTGACACGAGACTTTGGTATGGGACATTGTATTTGAATAGCACGTAAAGAGTACGTGAGTATGTTTGCGTACCTTCTTGATTATGGAATCGCCAACAGGACACTTAACCAGAGGGTTGGTTAAGGGATTGGAAAGTCCAGCAGTAGATGGTATGGGTAACATTACCATCAACTAGAGTTGGAATTGAGTGATCTGGTCCGTGATCATGCGATGAGGACCCTGGTTATGCCTTAGCTGAAGGTCTATGACCAATCACAGGCATAGTATGCTAGTTCCAAAGTACAATGAGACCTCTAAAAATGGAATTGTGAATTCCCTAGCTTTGGAACAAGAGAAATATTGCATCCACTCCTCCAGGTGTTATGGGCCCTAGAAGAGAAAACCCATGCCAAGATTTAAAATAACCCGAGAAAGGGGTGAGAATCTTATAATGGCAACATATTGCGGGAAGCTGGCCAGTACCGAGCACTTAAGTCACCATATGCAGTGGTTGAAAAAATTGAAGTGCAGTTTCTTTATGTCTTGTACTAATGTTTTAAATGGGTAAAACAACAATATGTGTGACATATTAGTAAACTCTCATAAATTTTTTTATAGTATAGATTGGACAAATAGTTATTTAGACTTGGATTGTGACAGGTAATGACCTCCACTATTGGTCTTGATCAACGGGTTGGATGTGAGAGCCCAATGTCGATGATGTTAAAAATAATATGTGGTGTGTGTGGGGTTCTTTTTAACCTTGCATATAAAAAAAATGCATCACACAATAAACATGATCTTTCCTATATGCCTAAGATAAAAGACGTTTCATTTCAGAAAGATGCATGTATTCAACATATATGATCTTCAATGAATGAATCATATTTTATGAATTAATGGTCATTAGCTGGGCCACATACAAGCAAACTAAACACACAGATGCCTAGCACACTGGAGACTAGGGCAAACCTTACAAGCAAAGGCCTGCTATTCCTAGAAGCACCTAGAGAAAACTAAAGAAATTCCTAGGAAACATCAAATGCATTTTCTTTTTCCATTTTTCTTTATATTTTCCTTGAAAAAAAATGATTTAAGTTGTTTTCTGAAAAAAAATTGCAGACATAAAACATAGAGAAAACAGAGAATGCAACCAACCTCAAATCCTAATTTGATGATGGGAATTCTGCCCTCTGCCACACTTTTTTGTCGACCACTATTGACCAGAGTGATTGATGCTGGTCATTGACTGTAGGAGTAGCTAAGATCAGTTGGTTGTTGTTGACCAGAGTGGCCAAAACCTACTGCTCACTGTCAATCAGAGCGGTCGAACCTGCACACAAAAACCAAAAAAACGTTAGTAAATCGACAAAAAATAAAAATCTGGTGGGGTCCCACCATGATCACCATTTGTGTGAGCCCAGAGAGCGTGCATTGTAGACACTGCTTGTAGTTTATTTAATTATTATATCAAATAGAAAAGACATGAAGTAAATAGATATGCGTAACACAAAAATAAAAAGCAACAAAGAAAGATCTTTTTATTATTGATTTTAAAGTTGTATCTGGTTACAATGTATTTCCCTCTGAGGGATACCCAGTCTGATACAATGGATTACAAGTAGGGAAACACATGGTGGAGCAAATATCATCTCGCAAAGGGGTGGTGTGCTTCTGCAGGCTTTCTGATCCCGCACACGAACTTGTCTGAGGGCTCACATGTGCCTCCTTATCCTTCTGTCGTCCAAGAGGGATCCCATGCTCTGAATATCTTGAACTGGTCCTATAAACCTATAGATATGCATACAAGAAAATAAAAAAGCACACTTAGTAATCTGAGCTACCTCCCCGAATGAGGCTGTTAGTATCAAATATGATAAGCAAGATAAATAATCATAATATGATTAAATGCAATAAAACTAATGAAAAGTACAGGTATATCTTAGAGAACAATAATGTAAATGCATATAGTAAATCAGATCTATGCTAAAACTAAATGCTAAAATACAAAGCAATCAAACCTAATGCTAGAACAAAGAAACTATTGTCAAAATCCTAGGTTATGCCTATGGGCCACTATCCAGGACAACGATCACAAAATAAACCTTCCTCCTCATGATCCAAAGGTTGTAGCACCAGGTTCTCAGGTCCAATTGATGTTCAAGGGTCATTGGATGTGTCAAATATATGGAATGGCAATGAATAATAATAGTTGTGAATAGTAGATGCATAGTCTCTCCTCAATCAGATAGCACTTTGTTGCTCCTCAAGGGTGTGTAGATTCGCTTTCTAATTTGACAGGGCTTCATTGTATACTCTGAGAATAGTAGATCTTTTGCTCTTTGTGGGAGAGTCCATATGTAGACTTCCCTCTCTTCCATATATGGACCTTGGCTTCCTAGAGAAGCTTCAATCCAAATATCATGTGACTGACCATCCCAGGTGGAAAGAATCAGTCACAAATTGGCATTGAAGGGGCAGTTAGGAGGAACTCAGGTAGTTCCTCACCAAAATCCACCCGTAAACAATGCAAGGTGTAGTCAGATTGTGTGATCTAGGCTTGTATTCATGGCCAGACTGTGCATGGTGCTAGTCATTATCAGGTTCAATGGCTAGGTGTGGCCGTTGTAGTCTTCAATGGCCAGATGTGGCAACCACTCTGCTTCAGAGCGACCAAGCCTAGATGGGCTAGAATTGTTCTTTTTGAGTGGTTAGCACCACTGCTTGCTTTTGGAGATATCCAAGAGGATTCATATGGTTTGTGAATGTGTCCATATGGGTAATCTCATAAACATGATACGTATTAAGTGTCTACACTTTTCTCAGGTCTTTGAAATATTTAGTCTTCTACTTGTTGCAAGTGCTGGAATAATTCTAATGAAGATATTCTTCCTAGTGCTATGTGTTGGTTCGACTTTTATACACACCCCGTGAAGAATGAGCATAAAATACTGATAACACTTATACGGGATAAATCCCACTCACTTTAGAATCTGGCTGGATATCCAAAGTGTGAGTTACAGAGTTGGGTCAAATGTCTATTCACTCTTTTCCACTTCTGGAATAGTTTCAAGTGGACTGTCTGTTACCTTACAACGGGCTCGGGACTTCAGTTAAGTAATGTTTTTGGAGTTGGTTATCTTTGTGGATAATCGGATTTACAATCAGTTCTTTGATCTAGCTCTTTATGCTTTAGCAGATTTAAATAAAAGACAAATTTAAAGAAAGATAAAAATGGATCATTTCACGGTGGAACAGAGAGAGTAGGGTAGGGCAGAAAGAGAAGTTTATCTAACTTAGCTGCAAAACCAAAACTGCCAATTTTTAGTTATACCGGTTAGCTTCACAATAGAACAAATCAAAGAGGAAAGTGTCCAACTTTCTAAGATCACTTTCAACTAAGAGCATAAGACAAAGATGAAACAGATCTAACAAAAAATTATAAACAGAAGGGAAGTCGGTTAAAATTGGTATCTCTCACCAGCAGCCTAGCTCGCACAGTGAGGACAGAGCAATTAGAACAGGCCTGAACCTTAAATCTGTAATTTTCCCTAACATACAATAAAGAAAATGAAGCCTAACAAGGATATCCAATCCCGGTAACATAGATCTACAAGCATAAATTAAATAAACCTTAATGAAACGAAAACAAAAGAAGATGAACTTATCACAATCTAAAAGAGATTAGGCTCCCCGGCCATGCTATCACGAAAAAGAAAAATCACACCAACTCTAAGTCCAGAACAAAGCATTCAAACAAGATTTGCAGGAAATTGCTCCAATAGCTTTTATTTCTAAGTTTTCGCCTCCCGTGATTTACATTCAGAAGAAGTATTTATAGACCCAGGACAGACCCTGATCTTTTTAGAAATATCTTCTTCTCAAACCCTAAATTCTATCCTCTTAACCTTACTACCCGGGTTTTACAATATAAGGCCCTTTAAAAATAGAGTTTTGAATAAACCCTAACCACTCTGCAAATCCGTAGTGTAGTTACTTGCCATAAATGGAAAAGGCATGATCCGATGTTATTCTCATCCATCTCAGTAACTCCCAAGTAAATATCTTCATCTTTCGGTGCACTTGCCGGGAGGGTCTCATTAATTCCTCAGAGAAATTCGGATGAGTCACCGGCTTCTCTGACACTTTATCTTCGTAGAGCCGCTTCTGAGTTGAAATTCTCCGCATGCCATTACTTTCACCATAAATTCTTCTATTAAATGCGTCCATCGGCAAATTTCGATAACGTCGTGTAGATATTTTCATTTTTCGGCCAATTGCCGACATACTCCATTAAATGGGCAGCTGCTTAGTCACCGTAAAGTCTCTTTGCAGCCGGATCTGTAAAACTGGATGAACCAAAATTCTGCATCTCCAATTTCCATCTGACGGCCTTCATTTAATCCGTGCTTATTTTGTCTTTCTCGTCATTACTTTTAGTATGCAATCGGATGGCTTTCTCAAAAGAAATGCAAGGATTAGTATTTTAATATAATTAAATCAAAACCTTAATGTTCATTATATGTCGGCTTTATTTGCTTTTGACACGTGTCATGATAACACGACGCCTTCCTCCAGCTATTTTTTATTTTGGCCTCTTTGTCTCTTTCCGCCCGGAATGCTCCCTTTCCTCTCTTTTTTTGGGTCTTGTTTTTTTTTGGTCCTGTCTTTTTTTTGTGTGACATCTGACTTCTTTTTTTGTCACGGATTTTACTTTTTTCGTTTATTTTTTATGTGACTTTTTGCCTTGCTTCGCAATTTTTTTTTTCATCAAACTTGCTTCATCCAAAATGTGTCGCGATATCGCGACGTTTTTATCACTTGGTATTTTTTTCCAAAATATGTCACGATTTCAGACGACATTTTCACAATTTGCTTCAAAATGTCGCGATTTCGCGACATTTCAAAAATGGAAAGTGTCGCGATATCGTGACTTTTCCAAAAATGGAAGTGTCGCGATATCGCGACGTTTCTAGCACTTAACCAATTTTTCAAAGACCGTCGCGATTTCGTGACATTTTCAAAAATGGAAAGTGTCGCGATATCGTGACTTTTCCAAAAATGGAAGTGTCGCGATTTCGCGACGCTTTCGTTACTTAGCAAATTTTCCAAAATTGTAGGTTGACTCTAATGAATTCATTCATCTGTATTTTGCATTTTTACATATCAGTGAAAGATCTTCTTTACTCAGAATGATTCTAACATTTTAAAAAGTGAATTCTAAATTGAAATCAAAGCCATATGCAAGCCTACTTGGATACTTTGGTATATGCAAAACTTGAAGAAGAAGGAGGCAAGCAAAATTTGGAATAAAAACCTGGAAAACATCAAGAGGGTCCCTACTGTAAAATGAAAGCTAAATATTTTCAAAGGATGGAAATTCATTTTTTCAGTGGGGGTGTGTTGCTTCTCAACAAATGGCGATATCTGCGGGTAAAATAGTAGCACTATTTTAGAATCCAGGACTCTAGTTTCAAAACAATATAGACCATGTACCATGCCTTGCCACAAATATTCTTCAAAATAATTTAACTACTACCTGATAGTTGTTAAAATTTCCCAAGGACATACTAGGTTGAATCACTTAAGGAAGATTTCTGATGTGCAATTATAAGCGTATAAAACTTTCTTCAAGAATGACTGGGCCTTCGAATGTTGTACTCTGGATTGATCAACTTTTCTAGAAAGGGGAAACCGAGTTGTGAAAGGGGAAACCGAGTAGGGCTCTATTTACTAGTTTAGCCTTTTACAGCCTCGACAGAGTTACTCTTTAGATTTTCACGACCCCGATCCACAACCGTGAGGTAGTATCTACAACTTGGTAAAAGAAAACATCTTCTAAAGCCTTGGCTACCTCTTTCATTACATAACTTTTTCTTTTTTTTTTTTTATAGAAAATAACAGAGTGCCAGTTTTATGCTGTCTTGCTCAACTTTCACCTTCTCTCTCTCCTTTGAAATATACCGAAATCTGAAAAGCCTTAAAAAAGAACAATAATTTTTTTTTAATATTTCATCAATCTGGAACTGCTTCAGCCTGGGTACTGATAGCCTCTATGGATACTCAAATAATTTCACGAATCAGAGTCCCCTCTTATGACCAACTTTTCTTGGATTCCCTGGGAGTTTCTCCAGCCAAACAATATAGCAGTTTCTTTATAATTAAAATAATTGTGGCAAGCAAGACACAAAATCCAATCATCTTTCTACTATTGTTCTGAATAACAAAATAGTTCCACTGTTCAGTTTAAGCAAACTATCTCTCAATTAGAATAATGAACACTGGATTTTGAACTCAGAATAAAACAATTTTAGAAGGCTGACTTTTTCTTTGCTGCCCAGGCAAAACTAAAAAAAGAATTTTAAAAGAAAAAGAAATTTGTATAGATCCCAAAGGATAAAATAAAATAAATTTAAAAATAAAACAAAATTTAAAATAAAATAAAATATTGACCCCAAAGGATAAAACACAGACTTTAAAATAAAAAATAAAATAAAATAAACTACTTTGTACAGACCCCAAAGGATAAAACACAGACCTTTAAAATAAAAAAATAAAATAAAACAAACTACTTCAAAGCTTATTTACAATGTATACACATGTTACAACTTCTTTGTGATTCATTCAAACGATATATTGGATGGAACAACTGAGAAATAATGCTTTAGGTATTGACCATTAACAGGGAGGTTCAAAAAATTACCATCAAGGTCCTGTAAACGAAATGCGTTATTACCCAGGATCTCAAGGAATCTGGGTATGGCCCTATCCATAGCGGCCGCAACTTTGTATGTTTACCTTTCTTTTCATGGGCCTTGTCCCATAGAAGCACCAGGTCCGCAAGTCTAAAAGCTTTCACTCTGGCTCTTTTGTCAAACCAGCGCTTGACGGTTTCTTGGTGCCGACTGAAATGTTCCAGGGCTTGGAGTCGTTCATCCTGTAAATTAGTTAGATCCAAAACACGAGCCTCTACATCTGCTTGATCCTCAAAATAGTCTAAAACAAATTGATAAGTAGGTAATTTCAGAGAGATGGGAACAATGGGCTGAGTACCATACAACAAAGCAAATGGGGAAGTCTTAAGAGCCACTTTATATCTTATCCTGTCAGCCCAAAGTGCATATTTCAATAATGTATGCCATTTCCTGGGTTTGTCCGCTGTAGATTTCTTAATGGCATTCATTAAATTCTTATTCGTGGACTCAGCTAGTCCATTACCTTGGGGATAATAGTTGGATGAAAATCTGATAACTATCCCCATCCGGTATGCCCATTCTCGCAAACTCTAATGATTGGAAGGCTGGTCCATTATCGCACACCAAATTCGGAGGAACCCCAAACCTCGGTTATGACATTTGACTCTAGAAATTCGATCACTTCATGAGTTGTACTTCTCATGGTGGTCGCTGCTTCGACCCATCTTGTGCAGGAATCAGTAGTCGTTAGAACATACTTATGCCCCGCTGAAGAATTTGGGTTTATCACTCCCACAAAATCAAGTCCCCATTGCATAAAAGGTTTATTTATTACAACAAGCTGCAATGGTAGAGCTCGATTGGCCTCTTTGGATGCAAAAGTTTGACACCGATGGCAAGTTCTCACATGCTGATGCGCATCTTTAAACAATGTAGGCCAGTAATAGCCTCGCTCTCAATATTTTATGCGCAATGGCAGATCCTGAGGAATGCCCTGCCCCTAACTTTTCATGAAAACTGGACATCACCTCATTGACTTCACTCTGAGAAATGCATCTTAAGAAAATGCCAAGGATAATTCTCTCTATACAAGTTGCCTCCTTTGAGGAGATAATGAGCAGCTTTCAGTTTTAGTGCTCTCCTTTGGGTTCTATTCAAGTGAGATGGACAAATTCCAAATTGCAACAGATGAATAATATCTCCATACCGACTCATCGAATCCGGAATTCAACCGATTAATTTCTTCTTGTACAGGTATTTCGGCAATGTGTCGAGACAAACCAAGTCCTCCGATTAATTTTGCAGGCCAAATTTCTAAGTCGTATTCCTGCAGTCTTGTAACCCAATTACCTCTTAGTTCACCCAATTCGTCCTGGCTTAATAGGTATTTAACAATCGGGTCAGGAACTATAGCATGAACTCTGCTTCTTAGTATGTAGTGCTCCGAATCGCTTAATCGCTCTCACCAAGGCATAGGCTTGTTTATCTAAGCAAGAATATTTTAGCTCAGCCCCCTTTAAATTGGTACTCTTGAAAGCAATTGGATGCTCCCCCGTTTCTCTTCGTTGGGTCGAATTGCAGCAAGTGTGTGTTCAGAAGAAAAGGTGTACAAGTAAAAATCTGCACTGAAATCTGGGCTCACCAGAACTGGAGCTTGCTTGATGGCAGTCTTGATTTCTTGGAACGCTGTTTTAGCTTTCGTTGTCCAGGCAATCTGAGCAGTTTCCTTTAGCATGTCATTCAGTGGCTTGACTATTTCTGCAAAACCAGAGATGAACTTCCTGACAAAGTTAATTTTCCCAAAAAAGGATCTTAACTCTTTCTTAGAGTTGGGAAAGGGTATGCCGGATATGGCTTCAACTCTATCAGGATCCATGGAAATGCCATCTTTGGTGATCAAGTGCCCAAGGAGCTTTCCTTCCGTTACACCAAAAACACACTTCTTCGGATTCAAAGAAATGCCGAACTCCCTGCATTTGTTGAACACAGACTCCAAGTGTTTTACGTGGTCAAACCGAGATTTAGAGAAAACTGTTAAGTCATCCATGTAAACAACAATGCACTTACCCATAAGGCCTTTGAAAGCATGATCCATCGCACGTTGAAAAGTAGCTCCGACATTAATCAATCCGAACGACATTCTTTTGTAGGCAAAAGTTCCCCACTTGGTTGTGAAGGCAGTTTTCATCCTGTCTTCCTTTTCAACTAATATCTGATTATACCCTGAGAAACCGTCTAGGAAAGACATCATTTTCGAACCATTGACAATCTGTAACACCTCATCCATGGAAGGCAGAGGATAATTATCTTTCTCAGATGCCTTGTTCAAATTTCTAAAATCCACACACAAGCGGATCTCTCCATTTTTCTTTCTGACCGGCACCAAATTGGCCACCCAAGTAGAATGCCTAACGGGAAAAATAATGGCGGCACTCAATAATTTTTCTACCTCCTTCTGGATGAGGGGCTCTAGCAGAGCGTTGACATGCCTCTGTTTTTGCCGGAAAGGTTTGCAAAACTCTTTTAAAGGTATAACATGAGTGTAAACTTTCGGATCAAAAACCTTTAAGTCTTTGTAAGACCAGGCCATAACATCCTTGGACCTGTGAAGAAAATCAATCATATTTCTTTTTATTTTTGGGTCACAAGTTTTAGCCAACTTGAGGTGCCTGGGATCTTCTTCAGTCCCCACGTTCAGGTTCTCAGTCTCACTGTTTGTTACACCCATAGAATCCTCAGAACTCACCTTTTGCTTGATTTGGTCAACATCAAAGAGCCGCTCCAGTTCTACCATCCCTTTTGGAATTCTGTTATCTTTCAACCTTATTATTCCCCTTTCATCGTCTAGCTGCTAGAAGTAGAGTATCCCTTTGTCCATCATCGATTATAGCATTTTCAAACGCTTTGGTACTCTGTAAAAAATTTATAATCTGCTGGTCATCAGAGAAAACCTGAAAATTATCCACATTATTTGGGACCGAAGGACAAGGGACTAACTCGATCGAAAACTTGTTCCATTTGAATTCTTCCAGTGGTTTCAGACTTGCGGCTGATGAAGCCAAGACATCTGCACGTGAATTCTGCTCTCTAGGTATGTGCGTTAAATTAAAAGCATCAAAATCTTCCACGAGATCCCATGCTCGGTGTTTGTATCCTTTTAAATAAGATGCTTTACACTAGAATTTACCTTTAACTTGATTAGCCACCAACTCTGAATCTGTAAAAACTCAGATATTTCTTACACCTCTATCCAAAGCAAATTTCAATCCTAATACCAGTGCTTCGTATTTCGCTAAATTATTTGTGCAAGGGAACTGTAGGCGATAAGACATAAAATATGTCTGACTCTCAGGCCCTTTAAGGATCGCCCCTCGTACTGGAACCCTGTTTAGATTTAGCCCCATCCACATGAAGCGTCCAAACTTCATTACTATGAACAGGATGAGCTTTACTAAACTTCTCATTTTGTCCCGTTGTTAAATTATAAACTCCAATATCTACATCAACAATATTTACAGTCTCATTTTCTGCATTATATTCAATGATCGTATGTTTGTATCTGGGTTCTCTTTCAACCCTTAATTGGTTTGCCACTCCTTTCCATGGCAACCACATGTGTGAAAAGTCAGTTTCCAAGTATCCATTCAAAGATTTCGACCAATCCCTGCTCAAAAGCATCCCGTACCCCACAGGAATATCCACCACCTGAATTTCAATTCTGTGTTGTGCCCTTGGCTCAGATGCTAACTGGATATGGATATTCTGAAGTTCACCTACTACTTTAACCTCTGATTTGTCCAATTGGACAACTCTTCTTTCAGACTTCATTGGGGTCAAACCCAACTGTTGACAAATGGCCAAAGGCATAACATTAGTCGAAGCACCCGAATCTACCGGACAGTTGTGTAAGTTTTTCCCAAAAATATGAACAATCAGTAGAAAAGGTGAAACTTCAGTCTTCTCTTTATACATGGCTACATTTGCATTTGCCATCTTCTTTCCCCTGTCCAAAGATTTTGTAGTAGGCCCAGAGTATGTTTTAATCAAGTTATCCCTCTGTTCTAAAATTTGGGCCAACTCATGAAGAGTGATGTTGGCTTTGATCTTCTTCATGTCCTCCACTATATTATATCCCTTATTGAGTGGAGGGACAAAAGCATCTGGTCCTCTCGGATTTCCTCCCTTGGGTGGAGATGGGTTATTGCTTGAAGATGGATCTGGAGGAACATTGTGGGAGTTGTCCGGAGGGGTAGATGTAGTGTTGGGCTCCGAATTTCTATTTCTGAGGTTGTAGTTGTCCCTCCTGTATTGTTGAAAAGCCTGCACCTCATCCATAGGCATTTCAACTACATTCTCAGATTCACCTGGGAAAGTGAAAGAATCTAAGACCATAGCTGCACTGTGGCTGGATGAACTTGGGCCATCCGCATTTCTTTGATGTTCAGGAGAAATCAACTCCCCAGACAAAGCTTCAAAGGCGTTACAAAATTCCAAACAATCCAACTCCCCGTGCTGAGAAGTAGCATGTATCCTGCACCAGTTAGGCAAAGCCAAATCACAAATATTTACATCATGACCTTTACCTTTATAATCCTTATTGGGTTCGTATGGGGGCCGAGTGAATCTGTTCTCATCGATAGGAATACCTGTTTGAGTTCTCCCCAATAGAAACCTGCCTTTTAAAACTCAAAAAATCATTGGCCAACTTTTGGACTATTTTTGACACTTCTTCAACTCTTGCATTATCAGCTTCTTTACCTGGGTTCTGTACATTTTCAGCAGGTGTTACAGCCAATGGATTTCCTGATGGTGGAGTCTGACACACTGGCAACATCATCTGATGTGGTATGGGATTGAAAATAGGGGCAACTTGTGTGACCAAAGGAATTTGATGAGCATTTAAAGGTTGGGGTCCCAACTGTCTTTCCAGAACCAAAGCTTCTTTGTAAGCCTCCGTTAAATTGGTAATAGAGGGATCTCTTTTCAAGAAAATAGAAGTCATTGGATCTAGAGAATTCCTAAAAATCTCTAATGCCAGGTCTGCATTTGGCACATAATAACCAATCAGTCTACCATAAGCCTTCTAAAATCTAACATTGTAAGATCTGACAGATTCATTTATTTCTCTTTTAATACTAGAAAACTCGCTGATATAATACACTGGGATCTATTACCTCACCAAACTCGTGATACAAAAACCTTTTCCAAGTCATTCCAATTTGGTAATAGAATCGTTAGTGAGATTTAGAAACCAATCGTAAGCTCCCTCCTGGAGAGTGAACGGGAACAATCTGCAAGCCACATCTTCATGTTGTACATTTAACAATTTTAGAGCATTCTTGAATGCTACTAGATGTTCTTCCGCTGTCCTAGTTCCATCATGCTTATATCTGGGAAGATACCTCTCAGGATTTCTGGGTAGGTCATGGGCTGCACCCGGGATATTTAAGGCAGTGGAACCTAACCAGTTTGCCATTATTACTTGATTGACAATGATATTTTTAGTTGTAGTTGGAGTAACTACAAGTGGTGATAAAACTATTTCAGATAAGGACTTGGCCCTTCTAAGGTTGCTTCTTCTGGGAGTTTCTAACTCAGGCACAAGGAGCTCTCCAGCTCTGGAGTGGGACCTTGTTACTCTATAATTAGAATCCAACTTTTCACCAGCACTTACAACCTTACAATCCTTAACAGACTACTGAACTTTAGGTCCTCTTTTCTAGCAATTTTAAATATTGGTGTTGAGTTCCGTTGTTTAGGCAAAAACTCAAACAAACAAGTTTAAAAAGAGCTAAAGAGGAGGGAAAAGGATTCAAAAGATAAAACACCAGACTCTGCATAGACAACTTACAATACTGAACGGAGTTCAGTGGGCCCTCCTTCTAGCACCAATTTTAAATGTTGGTTCGACTTTTATACACACCCTGTGAAGAATGAGCATAAAATACCGATAACACTTATACGGGATAAATCCCACTCACTTTAGGATCTTGCTGGATATCCAAGGTGTGAGTTACAGAGTTGGGTCGAATGTCTATTCACTCTTTTCCGCTTCTGGAATAGTTTCAAGTGGACTGTTCGTTACCTTACAACGGGCTCGGGACTTCGGCTTCAAGTAATGTTTTTGGAGTTGGTTATCTTTGTGGATAATCAGTATTTACAATCAGCTCTTTGATCTAGCTCTTTATGCTTTAGCAGATTTAAATAAAAGACAAATTTAAAGAAAGATAAAAATGGATCATTTCACGGTGGAACAGAGAGAGTAGGGTAGGGCGTAAAGAGAAGTTTATCTAACTTAGCCGCAAAACCAAAACTACCAATTTTAGTTATACCGGTTAGCTTCACAATAGAACAAATCAAAGAGGAAAGTGTCCAGCTTTCTAAGATCACTTTCAACTAAGAGCATAAGACAAAGATGAAACAGATCTAACAAAAAATTATAAACAGAAGGGAAGTCGGTTAAAATTGGTATCTTTCACCAGCAGCCTAGCTTGCATAGGGAGGACAAAGCAATTAGAACAAGCCTGAACCTTAAATATGTAATTTTCCCTAACATACAATAAAGAAAATGAAGCCTAACAAGGATATCCAATCCCTGGTAACACAGATCTACAACATAAATTAAATAAACCTTAATGAAATGAAAACAAAAGAAGATGAACTTATCACAATCTGAAAGAGATTAGGCTCCTGGCCACGCTATCACAGAAAACAAAAATCACACCAACTCTAAGTCCAGAACAAAGCATTCAAACAAGATTTGCAGGAAATTGCTCCAATAGCTTTTATTTCTAAGTTTTCGCCTCCCGTGATTTACATTCGTAAGAAGTATTTATAGACCCAGGATAGACCTCGATCTTTTTAGGAATATCTTCTTCTCAAACCCTAAATTTTATCCTCTTAACCTTACTACCGGGTTTTACAATATAAGCCCCTTTAAAAATAGAGTTTTGAATAAACCCTAACCACTCGGCAAATCTGAGTGTAGTTACTTGCCATAAATGGAAAAGGCATGATCTGATGTTATTCTCATCCATCTGTAATCGCAAGTAAATATCTTCATCTTTCTGGTGCACTTGCCGGAGGGTCTCATTAATTCCTTAGAGAAATTCGGATGAGTCACCGGCTTCTCTGACACTTTATCTTCGTAGAGCCGCTTCTGAGTTGAAATTCTCCGCACGCCATTACTTTCACCATAAATTCTTCTATTAAATGCATCCATCGGCAAATTCCGGTAACTATGTGTAGATATTTTCATTTTTCGGTCAATTGTCGACATACTCCATTAAATGGGCAGCTGCTTAGTCACCGTAAAGTCTCTTTGCGGCCAGATCTGTAAAATTGGATGAACCAGCAATTCTCGACATCTCCAATTTCCATCTGACGACCTTCATTTAATCCGTGCTTATTTTGTCTTTCTCGCCATTACTTCCGTTAGTATGCAACTGCCAGATGGCTTTCTGCAAAAGACATGCAAGGATTAGTATTTAATATTATTAAATCAAAACCTTAATGTTCATTATATGTCGGCTTTATTTGCTTTTGACACGTGTCGTGATAACACGACGCTTTCCTCCAACTATTTTTCATTTTGGCCTCTTTGTCTCTTTTGCCGTGAAATCGCGACATGTCGTCTACATGTCATCGTGACTTCCTCTTCTTTTTTGACATGTCACGATTTCGTGACATGTCTCGCTTCGCCTTTCTGTTTTTTTTTCGGGACATGTCCGATTTCGTGACATGTCACGATCTGCTTCCTTCTTTCTTTTGTGTCAGATTTGACTCGCTTCTTTTTTTTTAACGACGACATGTCGCGATTTTTTGATCGCGACTTTCTTGTTTCTATGTCGCGAAATCGCGCCCTTTTCATCAAGACTTGCATTCTTCCAAAATATGTCGTGATATCGCGACGTTTTTATCACTTGCACTTTTCTTCCAAAATATGTCATGATTTCGCGACATTTTCATCAAGTTTGGCTTCCGACTCAAACCTATCACGATTTCGCGACCTTTCCAAAAATGGAAAGTGTCGCGATATCGTGACTTTCCAAAAATGGAAGTGTCGCGATATCACGATTTTTGATTGTGATTTTCAAAATGACGTCGTATCTTAAACTTTTCCAAAAATGGAAGTGTCACGATTTCGCGACGCTCTCAGCACTTAGCAAAATTTTCAAAAATTGTAGGTTGACTCTAATGAATTCATTTATCTGTATTTTGCATTTTTACATATCTATGAAAGATCTTTTTACTCAGAATGTTTCTATCTTTTAAAGAAGTGAATTCTAACTTGAAATTAAAGTCACATGCAAGACTACTTAGATACTTTGATATAGGCAAAACTTGAAGAAGAAGGAGGCAAGCAAAAATTTGGAATTAAAACCTGAAAAACATCAAGAGGGTCCCTACTGCAAAATGAAAGCTCAATATTTTCAAAGGATGGAAATTCATTTTTCAGTGGGGGTGTGTTGCTTCTCAACACTATGTAGGAAGCTTCCCAACTTTCTTTAAATTTTCTTTTCTTGCAACAAGATATTATAAACTAGATTGGAAGAATATGTAACTCTAAATATAATGAACATCACTAGTTGATTTGTCAATCGAGTGGAATTAACATTGAATTTTAGTCTTCACAGGTTTTTTTGCAACTCTGTGGAAAGACTCTAGCCACCTACAATCTCAAAATTTTTGGAATTGAGATTTTTGAATTCTTCTCAATCTCTCTTTGTGGTTCTCCCTATTTCCTATCAATCTACCATGTGCTCTAATACCACTATTACCTTTTTGTGATGTATATTAATGGAGATGCAACCAAAAGATGTAAAATATGTAGGCTATGGAAAGTATACGATAATGGTACTTAAATATGAAGGAAAATAAGAGAATAGAATTCTACAATAACTCAGTAAAATACACTTAATGAAAGCTCATGAAAATAGTACAATGCAAAATAATGGACTATGAACACTCCAAAATTTTACAATGAAGATCTACATAATACCTACTCACTACCCTATAGTAACTTTGTCTCACACACTCTCTACTATAGCTCAAGGTCCATATATAGGAAGATAAGTTCCTTGGGATTTAATCCACATATTCCTATGACTCATGCATATTTGAGCTACATGCACATTTACATCATTGTACATTCTAACATTTGTGCATTTATTACTTCTTCCTAAAGTAACTACTTAACATAAGATAAACTCCTAATCTAATAATATACCCAAGGTGGCACATTGACATGTACCATATAATATAATATACTCTAACACTTTTGTCTCCCTGTTTTAAGAGGAATGCTTACGTAGGTGATGGGAAGGGAGGTCTTATGGTATCTTAGTTTGTCAAGAAACATGATCTCTTGTCTAGATGAGCAGTGGAAGAAAATGACTTTGGACTTTTCCTCATTGATCTATTGCCCTATGGATCTTGAGAAACAACTTATAATATATTTGATTCTTGAGGCTTCCTTCACTGTTGCTTTCTCTAATATAGTAAAGTCATCAACAAACTGGATAGGATTGATTGGTATAGCCCTATTTGTAATAGTTATTACTAGTAATGTTTAGTTTTCCCTACATTTGACCATTATCCTTCCTAGGAATTCAACCAAAATGATGAATAAATATGGGAAAAGAGGATCTCCTTGCCTAATACTTGTGGATGCAATAAACAATTGTGAAGGGCAATAATTGATAAAAACTAAATAGGACACCGATGAAATACATCCCTTGAACCAATTTTTCCATTCATATGAGAAGCCAAATTGATCCATTACATTGAGGAGGCAAGCCCCATACACCCTATCATATGCTTTAGATAATCCTAATATAATGAACATGGACGAGGATTTATGTGCTTCCATGGAGTGAATAGCCTCTTGAGCCAAAAATATATCATCCACTATTTGTTTTCCTTCCATAAAACCACATTATTTTAGTGAGATAATCTTATGTAGAAGTAGTTTGAGCCTCTCTGTCATTACCTTGGTGATTAAACATTAAATAAAGTTATTGGTCTAAACTCGATAACGTGCTCTGCATATTGTGCCTTTGGGATCAAAGCTATATATGATTTTTTGATTTACATTAGCACATATTTAGCTTTCCTAGCTTCCTCAACCACATCCAAAAGGTCCTCATGTAGGATATCCCAAAAATTCTTGGCAGAATTCAATGGGGAATCCATCTGGCCCAGGAGTCTTGCCTGTCTACAATAATCAAATTTCAAATTCAATCTTCTTATAACTCCCCAAATGATTTTCAATCAATATGTTTTTTAATTATTTTTTTAAATTTGCAAAGTTAATTTCATTCATCAATCTTCAATAATCAAATCTTCAAATAATCAAATTTTCAAATTTTAATTTTTCAATTTTCCTTATAACTCCCAAATTATCAATTTAAATTATTTTTCTAATAATCAAATCTTAAATTTTAATAAAACCTTATAACTTCAAAAATCGGATTATGCACCCTAAAATATTCAAAAGCTTTGATAACTCTAATAATAAAGTTATACGCCCTCATTTTGCTTTATTCAAAAAGGTTTGGAAATAATCAAGGTCTTAACTTAATCTCCTGCCAGATTCCTTGTATTCACTGAGTCTCTCATGAATTTCAACTCACATCCCATCTCATCAATATCATACAACATTTCACATGTAGATATGAATTTCAAATGCTAGAAAATTAGTGCATTTCTAGAGATGTTACTATCCTAGCATATATAATTCACTGTAACTTCTATAGGATAGTTTGAATGGACATTCACTCCTTGTTCACTAAAAGACCTCCGCATTATTACCTTCTTCATAGAGATATCCAATATTCACAAGTTCATTAGGTTAAATGCTTTGCTCACAAATTTGTGCTCCTTAGAAATTAATTGGATTATATCTCAAGCAACTCAAATGGATTTAAAAAATTCAAATGTTGTCCAACAATATCTTCTCAAGTGCTTCATAATATTCTTAGGTGTTGTCTAGGTGCTTCACGTAATATTTTGGAAATAAATTCCTTTATCTTCAAATCAATAATAGTGACTTTAGCACAATCTTATTTCTTCCAAATCATATTTTCAATGATGTTTTTAATTTTTACCTTTTTAATAATATATCAAGAAACAATCATTCAATTTCCTTCAATATATCTGGTAGCAAACATTCAATATTCAATTCTAGATTTAATATTCCTCTTATTTAATATAACTCTAATGGCCACTTCTCTTAATTGTTGGGTGCAATTATCAACCCAAATTTTCTCAACTTTAGGGTGAAATCAACCATATCTTTTTATCTCCAATATTCACACCAAAGTTCTTCTTTGATGCTAGCTTTTCAATCTAAAAATTATCACTCCAATATTCTTCAATTATTCACACCAAAAAAATCTATGGTGCTAGCTTTTGAATATGGCTTTAAAAAAATCTCATAGAGTGAGGATATGTGTGGGTTTGATAAAGTTTGCTTAGGGTAGCTCTGATAGAGTCTACTTCAATGTAGCTTTGATACCATTAATGGCATTTTAGCTAGATTAAATCATAGGTCCCGATATCTAGGATCTAATATTAACCACACTATTGAAGCATACAAATATTTGATCAATATAAATCAAATTATAGTCATGAAATAATAACAATATTTCAAAATAATACTCACAATATTATTGATCAAATATACAATATATGTTTTCAATCTTGATTAAATTTTTTTGATACAATACATGGATCTTTATCTCCATAACATAACATTATATGTGACCTTTAAATACTTTGACTATTGCTCTCCTCACATATTTGGGAGATGCATCCTTTCCTATTCCACACATAAGACAAACCTCTCATATCTCTTGTCTTTATATCTTACCACATACATGTGACTCTTCACTTGCATACTTGACACATACACACATGAATCTTGACTAACTTATATGACACATTACACACTTACATAATACACACTTGCACACTTTGTTACATGACACTTTCACACTCTCCATGCTTGCACACCTTATCATATGACACTTGGACCCATCCTACACATTGAAACATGCTTTAGGAAAAATATAAGTCACACACCTAATCTAATAACTTACAATCTAATATAATATTTACAATGGCACCATGGGGTACTTTAGCATAGTACCAAATAATGTAATATTCTCCAATAATGTAGAAGATGTCATGAGGTAGCATATTGAGATATCATGCCCTAAGAAGAGTCTTATAGAAAAATATGTAAAAAACTACAAGAGAAACTTACAAATGGATATGGATGAGGATGGTTTTCAACTTCCAAATAATAGGTCTAGACAAATAAAAGTAAATAAACAATGGAGATTAGAAAATAAGGCTATTGGAAGAAATACCAATTTTTTTTAGGCTTTAGCCTATGAAGAAAAAACATATCAAATATTAGAGGACATGGTACAATAGGATCAAAATATTAATAAGGAATCATCTACTCAGTATGATCCTGATTTAGGGATGAACATTCTTGTTGAACCAAAGGAATGTGCTTCGTCATATTTTTAAGGCTCTCTTGTACCATGCACCATTCAAAAGAAGAAAAGTAGTAGAGAAAACACAATGTTAGATGTTAAAACCTCTACCATTGACAAGAAAATACCTTATAATGAGTAGGATAAATCAAAAGCTTCCTTAACAAAGCCAAGAGAGGATAAATATGATGAAAAGGAAATCTATGAAAGAATATCGATGAATAGAATAATAAGACCTACTCTTGATATTGGTAAGGAAAAAAGAGAAAATGTTAAAATTATCAAGCGAGAGCTAGGGAAGTAAGAGCAAACATAGAGAAAGAAACACAATCTAAGTTGGTTTAACTTCTCTTTACAAAACAACAAAATGATATTGGTAATTTGTAGGTGGGGCCAACAACCCCTGATGAGATATGATTGCCATCTCATGGAATATAAGGGTGCTAAGACCCCCTCAAGGAAGAGGTGTATCGAGGACCTCTATTTGAGTAATGAGCCTAATAATTTTTATATCCAAGAAACTAAAATGACAAAGGAAGAAGTTTCCAAAACTATGAAAACAATATAGGAAAGATGTGAATGAGATGTTATGGATTCAAGAGTGGTAGGGGGAATTTTGACATGTTGGGATCTAGTTAAAATCTCTTGTGAAACCATTCATAAAACTAGATATTGGATAGCCTCATTAGTCACTTTCTAATTTGTAAATATATATTTCATCGTTATCAATGTCTATGGACCTACAACTTACTTATGAAGATTATAAGTATGGAGTGGGATTAAAGCCTTTATAAGAAGTAAAGACTAATAAAATTGATTCATGATCATATGATATTTTAAATCCATAACCAAGTTGGATGAAATTTTTTTGGGATTTAGAATAATAACCCAAAGTATGAGATAATTATGAACTATTATTCAAAAAAATAATCTATGAGAGGTTGAGTTTGAAGAGAACAACTATGCATGGTCCAAAAATAGGTTAGGTAAAAATCTAATAGCAAAAATATTAGATAGATGTACGCTTTCAAATCATTGGCTAGATGCAGGAACTTATGCTAAAATAAATATCTTGACAAGGATTGGTTCATATCACTGGCCAATAAGAATTAAAATGGTGGTAAGTGAATTTAAAAATATCATATTTTAAGTATGAGTATATGTGGGAAGACCATATTCAATTTGTTGATATGATAGCACAAACATAGAATTATTCAAGAAACAATGGGTTGTATACACTTCCAAAACAATTTAAATCAATGACATCTAGATTAAAAGAATGGAACAAGAACACTTTTGGAAACATATTTGAGAAGAAAGAATATCTAAAAGAAAAACTTTCAAAATTCCAAAAAGGTGAGAACAATAATCCAAGCTTAGAGGAAAGGAAGTTGCTTAGTGAATATCATAATATTTTGAGTAAGGAAGAGAAATTTTAGATATTAAAATTGAAATAAACTTGGTTAAAAGGAGATAAAAACACAAAGTTTTTTCATAGAATGGCAATAGTATAGAGATCAAAATCTAGAATTAATAGAATTAAAATTAGTAGAAGGGGTTTGGATTGAAGACCAGTGCAAAATTAGAAAGGAGGCTAGGTTATTTTACTAGAATATTATAGGATCAGAGGAGAATAACTTCTACAAGAATTACCTTCATTTATAAAAAATGAAGACAATAGCAAACTGAAGGAGTCTATTACTTTAAAAGAAGTTCATTTAGCTCTTTTCTCTTTTGATAAGGATAATCCTTAAGTCCGAATGGGCTCTCAGCAATATTCTATCAGTGTAACTAAGAAATAATGAATGATTCTTTATTGGTGGTAGTGGAACATTATAGGGTAAAATAGTACATACCTTTTAAAATAAAATGCAACATATATTACCCTAATTCCAAAAAATAAGGATGCAAAATTATTTGATTCATTTATTCCCATAAGACTGTGTAATATGGCATATAAGATCATCTCCAAAGTGATGAAAATTTGATTAAAACCATTGTTAGACAAAATCATTTTAGGAGAGCAAGGAGGACTTGTAAAAGGGAGACAAATTATGGATAAGATCATAGTAGCTCATAAAGTAATGCATCTAATAGCTTCAAGAAAATAGAGTAATGATCTTGAAACTTGTTATGAATAAAGCCTATGATAGGGTTAAATGGGATTTTCTTTTTGTAGTATTAAAAAGTTTAGATTTGGAGAAAAATAGATCAGATGGATTAAATATTGTATCTCTACAATATCGTATTCAATTATAGTCAATGGACTAGCATCAAAATTATTTAAATCCATGAGGGTTCAAAATCACCATATCTATTCATTGTTATTGCAGAGGTATTGGGAAGGAAATTGAATAAGGCATACAAATATGGGCTAATAAGTGGACTTAAGGCTAGTAATAACATCAACAACATCACCCATTAATAATTTGTAGATGATACAACCCTTTTTGGGAGGGCAAGGGTAAACAAGGTCAAATATTTGAATAACTTATTAAAGGAATATGAAAGAGAATTAGGGTAGAAAGCTAATAGGACACAATCCAAAATTTACTTCCTAACAGTCCAGGTAGAATCAAAGCAAGGATATGCAGGTTAATTCAAATGGAGGAGGCAAATTTACTAGAAACCTATCTAGGGATGCCCTTATTTGAGAGGAGAACGAGGATAAAATTGTGGAATCCAATTATAAGTAAAGTTCAAATTAGACCACCAACATGGAAATATAGATGGTTATTGTTAACAGGAAAAGTGTAGCTAATTAAATCAATTTTATAGGTCATTCCAACATATTATATATCCTTGTATATTATGCCAAAATTGGTAGAAAAAGTTTAATCTATATTATGATATCTTTTTCATGGTTAGGATTAAAATGATAAAAGGAAATTTCCCTTGGTGAAATGGATCAAGGCGTATAATGATAAAACTAGGGGAGGTATCGTTTTAAGGGTTCTTACAAATGCAAACTTAGCTCTAATGGGAAAAGTAATTTGGAGATTATACAAAGAGAGTCAAAGACAATGGATATGAATTATTCTAAGTATATTTATCCCAATGACCCAAGCTTAATATTTACTATATTTTTGCTATTAGATGGTTTTGCAATATAGAATGGTTTAAAAATTTGAATTGATCTAATGATTAAAGGTCTAATATGGGTGGTTGTAATTGGAGAAAAAAATCTATTTGGATGGATACTTGGTGTGATAAAAACCACTCAATATGGATCTAATTTGAAACCATGGATGAGATTACTTCAAGACAAATATGGTGATAGGGTTTCAAACATTATGTACAAGGATCAAGAAAGAAGATACAAATGGAAAGAAGATTTTTTTACAAGTATACCGGACATTGTTGCTAGGAGATAGTTGAGTAGAAAGATAACTATAGTGATTATTCATAGGGGAGCTGAGGATAAGTTAAATTAAGAGTTGAAGCTTAGGAGAATACATAGTAAGAAGTAAAATATAATGTAAAGCACCAACAAATTAGAGATAGTACAAGAATATGGAGAGATATTTGGGATAGCCCGAGCATTCCAAAAGTCAAAATATTTGTATGGCTAGTAGGTCGTAGGAAACATTTATCTTGGGATAACCTAATGAAAGAGGTTTTTGTGAGACAAGCAAAGTCTCTCCAATATTGAAGAATGCTCCACAAGATAAATAACACATAAAAGAGGTAAACCCACAACACAAATATTGAGTGGTAAAACCATACTTCAAATGAAGAAGGGAAATATCCACTATGAAGCTCGCTATATTACTTAATGATTCAAAAGTATAAGAATGCTTCAATGTTATGCAACAATATGCATCAACATAAACTACAACACAAGTCAATATGACAAGATATGATAAGATATGATAATATGTAGTAGAAAACACCCCTATTTAAAGAGAAGCTTTTCTACTACAACCCTAAATATTATCACAATCTAATCTTATCACAATCTATCAAATATTAGAAAGTGCTTTAGTTACTTTCTAATTTTATCACAATATAATATTTGAGATATGTGATAAGTGGCATCTATCAAATATTAGAATTTGATTAGTTACTTTCTAATATTTGCTAGAAAAGGGAAATAACTTTTTTCCAAGAAATTAAATATTCCTAGCACTCTTAATTTATTTATTAATTGGTTGGAAATATTTTACATAAGATAGAATTATATTATAATTCAAATATTATTCTTTAGAATTTATATTTTAATCTAAGAATAATTTACACAATGTTGCATTACATATTCCAACACTCCCCCTTAATGCAATATTGGGGAAAGGAATTATGAGACAAAGAAACATTCTCACCCTAAAGATACAAACGGAGAAGAGAATAAAATGAGTAATATAGTTGCAATGAGCTTCTATGACCAAGAATGGTCTACAATAAGGCACCAATATAAAATGGGCCAAAATGAGACTGCAAGCCCCCAACAGAGTAGCTTCAGATACAAGCAGCTTACAAAGCCATCCATCAACCACAAGTGGTTGCAAATGACAAGAAGAAAACATCACAAGGTGTCTTTAGTAAGCTTGTAAAATCCCAAACGAAAGTACTTGCAAGCTACAAGCAACTCAACATAAGATCAGTTAGATACATCATCATAAATATATTCACCACAACATATATGAATATCCAAAGATGATAACAAAAATGATCTAAAAAATAGTGAACTATAAGTCATCACAAAAATATGCCAAGCCATACTTATAGTCACGTGCTATATAGTTGATCAAAAAATATCATGTACAAAGTTGCATAAAGCAAACAAGGAGTACCATGATAATGCAAACTCTAAAGTACCATGTACAAAAGTAGCACAAGTCTAACAAAAAAAAGTACCATGTACAAGAGTTGCATAAGGTATATGAAAATAATAAAGTGTGCACACCGGTTGCATAAATCCAACCATAAAATATCATGTACAAAAGTAGCATAAATGCTAACAAGAAAGTACCATGATAAACGAATTACATAATGCCAACTACATAAAAAAAATATGTACAAAGTTGCACAAGGCAACAAGAAAGTACCATGTAAAAGAGTCGCATAAAGAAATTGAATCATATACCATAATTGCACAATGCCATATACAAAGTAACATGTACAAAAGTTGCACAAGACAAACAATAAAGTACCATGTTCAAAAGAGATGCAAAAAGCAATTATACCACCAAATATCAACTCATATATATGGCACAAAACACCTCATAAGGATGAAGTCATCACACAAGGGTAACTACACTTCATTCCCCCTTGAGGAAAACTTCACCAAACCAAGTGAGTCCCTCAGCTTCCTTGGGAAGAGGTTTGGTGAACAAATCAAAAAAATTAGAAGATGATGGGCAATACTCCAACTAAATAGTCCCATCCAATACCTTCTCTCTGATAAAGTGGGCTTGGATTTCAACATGCTTTGTCCTTTGATGCATTACAAGATTTTTAGCCAAGGCAATAACTAATTGATCATTATGAAATATAATCATGAACTACTATAACCATCTTGCAATAAACAACTATAACCATATTGTAATTGAATAAACCAAGATCAACTTGCAATAAGAAGGTAACTAACCATAACAATCATCTTGTACCAAAATAAACTAACTGGAATTGAACCATAAAACATTTGTTAAACGTTATATAGTCAATAAGTTAGTAAGTTAGTGTTCATTTTAAGGTTTTGCTATAGCCTAATGAATTACCAATTCATCTCACCCAAGGTCAACCAAGCTACCCAAAATGGTACGGGTACGAGGACCTGAAAAGGACTTGCTACTGATAGAGCGGATTCTTTTGGATTCAATAGGTGTTTAGAAAATATAAACTGTGTTGCAAGATTAAGTAAATTTTAATCAAATACTAAAGTTGTGGTTATGAAGTTGATTCATTTTTAATGAAAATTAGTAAATTGCAAGTTAGTTGGTTAGTAGATTGTTTAGTAGCAAGTTAGTAGTTAGATTAGTTGAGATGCAAAATGTAAGAAAGATGAACACGAGATAGTGGAGACACAAAGCAAAACACAAATACACACTATCTCTCTCTCTCTCTCTCACTCTCACTTTTATTCTCTTTTACTTTCATAATGAGAGATACAAGTTACATTAATTTACAGTATGCTTCAAGCAAATACTGGAGAGATATTAGAAGAAATTAATAAAAATAGGGGAAGAAAGTGAAAAAGTTGATCCAAAATTGCCTTGTATACTCCAAAACATACTTGGATAACCTTGCAAAAGGACAGGAAAGCATTTTAGAGGTAATAAAAAGGAAGATTTATTTAATCATAGAGGAGTCTAAATTGACTGTCTTGAAGCAAAGAACCTAGATAGATGGATTTAAGTCATCAAATGGAATTATGATGTTCGGTATAAGAGAAACAAAAGGAAGGTAAAGAATATAAAGTGTAAACCATTGGAAGTGAAATTGACCAAATTGAATTTTGATGGATCATCTAAAGAAAATATAGGACCAACGGGAGGAGGAGGAATAATTAGAAATAATATGGGTGATATTTTATCACATTATGCTTTCAATAGTGGCTTTAAGACAAATAATGAAGCTAAAGCTTGGGTAACTTTTGAAGGGTTAACAATATTCAGAAAAATGAAATGGAATAGAGTATGGTTGGAAGGCAATTCAATAATAGTAATAAATGTAATTTTAAGTAAAGTAAAGGCTCTATGGAATATACAAGAAATCATTGTGGAAATACAAGACCTTGCTACAAAGTTTGAAAAAATCAGACTTACACATACATTAAGGGAACGAAACAAATTGGTAGATAGACTAGCCAATAGATGGGTTTTAATAGAGGATCATGAAGTTAAATTTTCTTTTCTATGGTTAGAGGAACTAGTAAGTTTTGTTGAAGTTGAGAAGAAAATGTTGACTACCTAAATTAAATAGTGATTAAGATTTAATTTAATATTTTCCATTGGTAATATTTGTTGTATTTCATGACATTAATAGGTTTTCATATAAACTATTTATTACAATTCTTGTAGTTGCACTTATGCTTCAGGAAGGAAACTAGCAGTCCATATTTGGTAAAGTGAACTATGATAGCACACAGTGTTGGAAATACTACTCTACTAAGACTTAATGCATAGATAGTAGAGGTAATTTTTTGGTATTATGAAGGTTGTTGTAGGAAAACACCAAGAAGAAAGATGCTAAATTCTAGAATGTTTGTATTTGCAAAGGAAATTGAAGAAGATTCAAAAAATAAAAATCAATAATTCAAAGAGTTTGGCTAAGAAGAAGAATGATCGCTTTGCGAAGGATTATGGCCCTTTTTTAAAAAAATGTCTCATATTTTAGGAGTCATATCTTCACGAAGGGTTATCTGATTCAACTGATTCTTGGAACAACTTGTGTGAAATTCGAATAGCTTTGAAATAAGTGGTCATATGAAGTAATCCAAGCAATATCAAGGAAGATACGATCCTATGAAGTCAACCTTCTAGAATAAGGGTAGTGATATTTTTTCAAGGCATGAAAAAAAAAATTGTAAATATTTGTCAGCTAGGGTTCAGATTATGGGAAGAGCAATAAAGGACTAGGACTCTAGTGAGGTAAGATATTCTATATGGATAGAATTTTTCAGCTAAGTTTTTTTTCCCTTCTTTATCTTAGAAATTTTGCATGCAAATTATTATAATTTTTTTTATCAAATATTATATTTGTTATAGGATATTCTGATAAATTTTAATAGATTTTGAGTTTTTTTTGGTAGATTGATTGTATTAACAATGGGTTTTTATAGAGGATCCCAAAACCTTATGTACAAAAGTAGGGTTGAGCCCATTTTGTCCTTAAAAACCTTAAGGGCTAGGATCAAACAGACTTGCAAAATCTAACTAAACCTAATTTAAAATTGCCCACAGGGCTTACAAAGGGGCCTCTCCGTGAGAGGATCGACATACAAAAACCAATCTGAAGCAAACTAAAATGGAAGCAATAGAAAACCATGGGAGAAATAAGAAAAAACCACAAGGCAACCTCAGATCCTCCGCTCCTCCGGATCCTCCTGGTCATCCTTAACGTTCCCAGAGAATTGGTGGTCGAGAGGATGCACCACCTCTGAGTGTATTCCATTTATGCTTATATGTCTTCATGGGGAAACTCTGATCTGGCCATCTTCTCCACCTCATCCAGAAAGGATGACCTCCATACTACCAACACAGAGGTCAAAAGACCTTTATTAGCCATTTAATATGCTAGCCTGTTACCCTCTCGATAGATGTGATTGATTTGGGCATCAATCCATCTAGATAGGAGGATCCTTGCCTCAGAGACAATATTGAAAACTTTCCATGAAGGATATTTGCCATTCGACAGATACCTTATGATATTCATAGAGTCACCTTCGATGACCAAAGGGTGAGGATCCTCTGAGAGGAGTTGAAGCCCTCTAAGGACACCCTTGGCATTTGCACTATGATTAGATTGGATACCCAGGTTCTCACAAAAAGTTAGGATAATCCTCCCCTTGTGATCTTTGACCACCCCTCTTGTAGCTATTGGCCTCGGGTTGCCACAAGCAGCGCCATCAAAGTTCAACTTAAGCCAACCCTCCGGGGGGTTTCTCCATTTGACCTTGAGCTTGGGTGAAAATATGTTAGGGTGGTCTAGATCCTCCTTGAGGTTCATCCTTTTGAACACAGTTTCCTCCGATCGGATCCTGGGGAGAGGACTAGGAGTGAATTTTGAATTTTCTACTACAAAGGCAAGAGCTCTGAAGGCTGTGGAAGGGGGGTATCTTGGAGTATTATCAAATACTCCTTCGTTCCTATCCAACCAAATATGCCAAAGGATGTGATGGAAGGATGCATCAAAAAGAAACCAGAGCTTAGGATTTTTGAACAGGTTTGGCCATTGAGCAAAGGCTTCCTTGATTTTATTATGAGGGCTCCAAGGGACTTGAAAGGAGGAGAGGATCATGCCGAACACCATGGTGGTGAATGGGTAGTGAAGGAAGAGATGATTTGTGGATTCACAATCTGCCATGCACAAATAACACCTACTAAGGAAGGCAAACCCTCTTTTGTGGAGGTTTTCCATGGTTAGAGCTTTATTTTGAAAACAATCCAAGCAAATAAATTTACCTTCGGGATCACTCCTTTCTACTAGACTATCTACCATAGGAAATCCCCCTTAGCCTCCTTGGAAAGGATCTCATGGGCTGTCCTAATCAAGAAGATGCTAGTGTCAGTCCCCGTCCAGATCATCTTGTCGAGTCTTCTAGCAGTCCCTGAAGGATCTTATCTAGAGAGGAGACTTCAGCTTCACGACCAGTGAGGTTCGGGATGTTCCACTAAGGGCTGCCATCCTTCCTCACAATGTAGTCTTCTGCATTCTGCTAGAAGTTTGGGTCCACCAAGGATTTGAGGAGGGAAAGTTCAGCCTTCTGAGATAGAGGATGTTCTTCGGCCCATATATCCTTCTAGAAGTTGATTGTCTGCCCATCTCCTAAAATCCATCAAACTCACTTGTTGAGCAACTGCCTGGCTTGGAGGATTGCTTTCCAGAAAGTGGATCCGCCAGAGGGGGCCTCAGCATCCAGGAAGGAGCATTTTGCGAGGTATTTCTTCTAGATGATTTTGACCCACTCCACAGGCTCATTGGTTAGGATCCTCTAAGCATGCTTGGCCACGAGGTCCAGGTTCATCAGACTAGTTCTCCTTAGCCCAAGCCCACCTTGGTCTTTGATTTTACACACCTTGTCCCATGCCACCAAAGGTATCCTAGATTTATCTTCGTTCCTAGACCATAGAAAGTTCCTCTAAATCTGTTTGATCTTTTAATGGAAAGACATTGAGAGGCTGAATACTGACATGAAGTAGGTCGGTATCCCTTGGAGGGAAGCTTTGGTGAGGGTAGCCTTGCCTGCCTAGGATAGAAACTTGCCTTTCCAAGAGGCCAGATTCCTATGAATTCGCTCCACCACCATATTCCACATGCTGTCCTTGGCCTTGTCATTGCAGAAGAGGGGGAGCCTAAGGTAGGTGGTAGGGAGGGTTTCGATCATGCATCCTAGGATTTTTGCAATGCAGATCTGCCGCCCCTAGGGAGTATTCAGGAAGAAAATCTTGCTCTTGCTATAGTTTACTTTTTGGCCCACAGCTTGCTCATAAAGGGAGAGGATCCTCTTGATGTGTCTGGACTGGGCCACAGAGGTGATAGTAGACAAGAGGGTGTCATCCACAAAATACTGGTGCGTGACTAATTCCACTCCAGAGGTGGGGATGATGCCCGAAATCCTCTGTCTCTGGAGGCTCTCCTTGAGGGTTCTACCCAGAACCTTTTCCAGGATGATGAAGAGAATGGTGGACAAGGGGTCTCTTTGCCTGAGCCCTCTGGCACTCTAGAAGTAGCCTGTAGGGGACCCATTGATTAGGACAGAGAAGTAAGGGGTGGATATGCAGCTTTGGACGAGGTCGATCCAATAGGGAGGGAAACTAAACTTCAAGAGAACAACGTAGAGGAAACCCCTATCCACCCTGTCGAAGGCTATGTTCATGTCAAGCTTGAGAAATAGGGCAACCTTATTAGACAAGGACGAGGAGTGGAGAGTCTCATGGATAAAAATGACACCATAAAGGATGTTTCTACCTTTTACAGAGCTACCTTGGCAAGGGTCAATGAGCAAGGGCAATATGGGCTTCAGCCTGTTAGCTAAGACTTTGGTCAGGATCTTGTAGAAAACATTATGAAGGCTAATGGGTCTATAGTTTGAGAAGGTCCTGCAGGCAGAGGTTTTTAGAATAAGAGCTAAGAAGGTGGAATTCAGACAGGGGTGGATGGATACAGAGGCTTGGATCTCATGAATGGCATCACAAACATCATTTCCCACAACCTCCCACATGCTCTGGAAAAAGCAAGGAGGAAACCCATATGGACTCAGGGTTTTGTCAGGTTGCATAGGAAACAATGCCTTCTTGATCTTGAAAGAAGAAAAAGGATCCAGGAGCCTGAGGCTAGCCTCCTGGGGTACCAAAGGGGATTTTCACCAAAAGATCTATTTGGGCCTATAAGTCACTTTTGGGGGAGGATCCCAGAAAATCCTAAAAGAAGCTCGCCACTTTAGTTCTTATCTCAACAATGTCCTTGGTAGCCATACCATCACTTCACTTAATTTTCCTGATTTTGTTGGAACCTCTATATCGGAGGGTAGAAGCATGAAAAAACTCGGTGTTGGAGTCTCCTTCCTTTAGCCATAGATCTCTAGATTTCTATCTCCATAAGGTCTCTTCCCTAGCCAGGATAGTGTGAAAGTTTGCTAGGAGGATTCTCTCTTCGTTTCTATTAGATTCGTTGAAGACACCTATCTCCAACCTTATTTTCAATTTTTTGAGGCTTTCGGATATGGATTTCTTGGATTCAAAGATGTTGTCGAAGACCTCCTTATTCTATATCTTGAGGTTTTATTTGACATATTTAAGCTTTAGGGCTAGGCGTTTTGAGGCAGATCCTTTTGCCTCCTGCTTCCACCATCCCGCTACCTATGCTCTAAAATATTTATGATGGGTCCACATGGATTCGAACCTAAAGGGTGTTTTGAAACTAGGCCCTTCACCCGATTCAAGAAGGATGGGGTTGTGGTATGATCCGATCCTGAGAAGAGCAAGGAGGGTTACATCCCCCAAGAAGGGAATAGCCTCCTGGGAGATAAGGAATCTGTCTAGCTTGACCTGGATAAGCCCACTCCCTATTATCCTGTTGCTCCAGGTAAAAGAGGAACCTTTGAGCTCTATGTCAACTAGCTCGTTGGTGTTGACAAAATCTTTGAAGTCTTCTATGCTTCTAGAACCAATATCAAATCCTCCCTTTTTTTTGAAAGAATGTAAAGGGCAGTTGAAGTCCCCCCTATTATCCAGGGAAGGGCATTGAAATTCCTTCACATCTGGGTGATGGTCTTCCACATCTCAGCCCTCTCAATGACCGAGTTGGGGGCGTAGATATTGGACAGGATCCACGATCGATTGCCTATATTAGAATGAAAGAGGATATTGAGAATCTTGCTGGATGAAGAAAGCAGACTTCCTTCTACAAGGGTTGGGTCCCATAAGACCATGATCCCACTTGAATATCCTTGAGCTGGACTGAACAGGAGCTCTTTTTTGGCCCAGATAGCTTTCGCTACTTTTTTAGTAGAGACCACATCAACCTTGGTCTCTTGGAGGATAAGGATAGAGGGATTTTATCATTTTCAGAGGTCCGTAGCCATCCTCTGCTTGGCTACTCCAATCAGTACTCTCACATTCCATGAGAGAAACTTCATATTGATGATTTGGAGGTTTTCTTGCCTCCCTTCACCATCTGGAAGGGGGGTTTGGTTCCATGTGCTTCATCCCATTGAGTGTCCGAATCATCCAAAAATAGCAACAATTGGGTCCCATTCGCCACATCCTTCACTATTTCTTTGTCTCTCTGATCTTTGCTAGGAGGTCTTCCTCTTTTCCTCTCATTTCTAAAATCCACTGATTGTTTCCTGTTTCTAGTGTTCCTAGGGCTGACCCTTCCTGATAGGGAGGATCCCATTTTTTCATAATGATGAGAAGGAAACTCCCCCTTTTTTGGATGGGGTGAGGTTTTATTATTGCCTAGAAAATAATCTTCCATGAGGGATTGTGGGGAGTTAGTGACGGAGATATTTGTACCTAGGAATTTAGTTCCTTTGCTTCATCTTGGGGTGGAAGGATTAAACCCGCCTCTCGATGCTCCTATTCCTGAAGGGATTTTCCTCCTTACTACGAACCTTGCTTCAACTGCTTGACAGACCCGTCCTATTCCTCCTCTTGAGCTTGTTGTTTGTCCGATTCAGGTTTGGGCTTCACTAGGATTTGGTCAATGGGAGGAGGATTCCTCTTATGTTTTTCCCCCATCTCTAGCTACGAGTCTCGAGGGTATGTGAATCCTTTGGTCAGCTCCTCAGCTCGTTGACCCTTGGCAGCTGGACATTGAGTCTAGAGGTGCCCTGAGTGTGGTAGTGAGAACAAAAGGCAGGTCTGTTCTCATACTCGATGGCCTATCTCTTGATGAAGGTTGATCATGACCCTAGGTTTATGAATGAGGGGAGCTCAAAGTCTAGGTATGCTAACACATAGAATCGAGCCTGGGTCAGTCTAGACCGGGCTTTAGTGGGGGGATCAATGGAGACCAATTCTCCAATGGATCGTGCTATCCCTCTGATAACATTTTCATGCCAACAGTGAAGAGGAAGGCTGGGAAGCCTTACCCAAATTAGAGCAATGTTGATGTTTTAGGTATCCGGGTTGAAGTCGTTTCTTCAATTTTGAAGAAAGAGGCTCCTACGCCTCAGGAACCATGGTCCTTCCACTAGGATTTTGTAGTAATACTCCCGGTTGTTCAGGATGATGGCAAAGAAACCTTGGGTTAGTTTAAAAATATCCATTTTTCCAAAGATTCACCACTTGGAGAGAGCCCATTTGCGGATGGATTCCATGTCTGGGTGTCCTCCTATGAACTTGCCAATTAGGGTAAAATTTTTGAGTTCCAAAAAACTATTCAGGACATCGCCAGGGATGTCCAAATCCTCGTCAGATGGAAATAGTTCCTAGGTAAAGCAGCTATCTGGGGTTGCATGGCTCACCACCATGTGGGCATAGGATCCTCTTGCATTAGGTTTGGGGGCCCCCATTTGGCCTCCTTTGTGCTGGGGGTCCTTGTATTTCTTCTCTGATATGTCTTGTTAACCTTCTACTATCGGGTGCACCAATTCATCCCCACTGGATCCCCTTCGACCTCCATCCGCCTCGCTGGTATTCTTGCCTCCTGTCGATGGGACGAATCCTTTCCCGCATTCCATCGTGTGGATCCTCCTTCGCTCTCCTTCATTATTCCATCTTCCATCCATGTTCAATAGATTTTGAGTTTTAGTTTCCTTTCCATTGACTAATTTATAGTTAAATCCTAAGAATCATCTCTAGTGGTAGAGGTTAGTGAGTGCACCTCAAAGAGATCATTATTGCTCCAATATAGGGTAGTTTTTGATAAATTTAATGGGTATTGGCCACGAGCTTCAGCCTTGAGAAAATGGATTGATAGAAGTTGGAAATCTCCAAGAGTGACTCTATCCTTTATTCCCAAAGGTTTCTTCGTAGACATTTTTTGTTCTACAAAAGAAAGAAAAAAAGCCTAAAAGGAGGTCATTGGTTTATGGGAAGAGCAAGATTCTTCCTTAGCTGCTGGTATGACGGTTTTTCACCTAAAAATCTAAGTCTATCCCTAGTACCAATATGGGTTAGGATGTTGGGTTACCCATTGAATTTTAGGAAATAGATACCTTCAATACAATAGGCAACACTCTAGGATAATTCCTTGAGATTTCAAATACTATGAAAGATGGATTATTGGCTATTTATGCTTGAATATTGGTCATGATTGATATAAGTAAAGCTTTACCAAAATTAATCATTCTTAAGTATGGGGATTATATGTGGATCTAAACCATAGATTATGAAAATATATATTTTATATGTAGAAGATGTTATGAAGTGGGGCATGTTGAGAGATCATGCCCTAAGAAGAGCCTAACAAAATCATATGTAGAAAACTGCAAGATAAACTTACAAATGGTTATGGATGAAGATGGTTTTCAAATTCCAAAAAAAGATCTAAAAATATGAAATAAAATAAATAGAGGAGACCAGTAAGGAAGGATACTAGAAGAAATACTGGTTTTTTTGAGGCTTTAGCCTATGAAGAAAAAGTAGATCAAAACTTAGAGGGCACAATACAATAGGTTCAACATATTAACAAGGAACCACATTTTCAATATGATCTTATTTAAGGAAGAACATTCTCGATGAACCTAAGAAATGTGTCTTATACAGTTTTCAAGACTCTCTTGAAGTACCATGCACCATACATGAGAAAAAATTGGCAAAGAAAATGCACTTTTAGAATTTAATACCTCTACCATTAATAAAGAAAACCAAAAAATGAGCAGGACAAGTCAAAATATTTTGTAGTAGAGCTAGGAGAGGATAAATATGATGAAAAGCAAGATTGTGAAAGAATATTGAGGAATCGAATAATAAGATCTACTCCTAATATAAGAAAGGCAAAAAGAGGAAAACCCTCAAATTATAAAGCAAGAGCAAACATAGAGAAAGGAATACAAACTAAGTTGGTTGAACTTCTCTTTATTAAACAACAAAGTGATATTGGTAATACATAGGTGGGACCAATAGCCTCTAATGAGAAATGATTATCATATCATGGAATATAAGGTGTGCTAATACCATCTCAAAGCAGAGGTGTATTAGGGACCTATTTTTAAGTAATAAGCTTGATATTATTTGTCTCCAAAAAACCAAAATGGTACAAGAAGTTTCAAAAACTATGAAAGTAGTATGGGTAATATGTGAATGGGATGATATGGATTCTGAAGGAGTGATAGGGGGAATTCTAAATTGTTGGAATTTTTCTAGAACCTCCTATGTAACCATTCATAAAACTAGGTATTGGATAGCCTCTTTAGTCACTTGCTACTTTGTAGATATTTTTTTCATCCTTATTAATGTCTATGGACCTACAACTCAGTCAGGTAGATTAGAATTTTGGAGTGGGATTGAAGCCTTTATGAGAAGTAAAGACCAAGAAACCTAATTCATGATCATAGAATATTTTAATGCCATAACCAAGCTGGATGAAAAATTTGGGGGAATTAGGAAATTAATCCAAAGTGTAACAACCCAAAACTACCAACCCAAACATTTTAAAAGAGAATGATTAGAAGGTAAAGGTTCCCAAGGGAGACTTATTTTATTTATCTCAGCGTACAAGACTTCACCATATTTGAGTTCTAATTTACTGCAGATGACACTTAGTGGATAGGAGTGGCCAAATCTCATGGTTTATGGGATTCACTTTACTAAACCTACACATTTAGAAGCATGCCAAAAAGTGATCCCCCACTTTTCCCATGCCCTCATCAGCATAGGACCATATGATCATGGTGTAGAGATTATCCTTTAAGGCCCATAATACTTAAAGGAGGATGCCTATTACCTAACCCAACTCTAAGTCCATCTAGGTAGGTGAATAAAAAGTAGAGCCTTGGTGCTTAGTTACCACACCTCCATGGGATAACTAAAGGATCACCACTACCGTCTTGTGAATGGTTCCACTACTCTTAGTTGGAGTACACTCAAGCCTTCTCGTTCAAGGTACATTAATTCATAAGAAGATCTGGATATTGTATCTGCAAAACTTCTTCCAGGTTTATGAGTCCTTAGCTATTGCATACTTGTAACTCTGTTTAGGCTCATGGCTACCTGGGTATTGCATTCATGCAACTCCTCCCAGGATTGGGCTTTAAATTATTGACTCGGATCCACAAGATAATATAACCACCCCAAGATAAATTTATCATAACACTTTGTATAATTCCAAAGTAAAGCAACATACATCACATCATATCAAGCACTTTAAATTAAGCCATACTCCATTTAATCCAAAATGCTATAAAATATAAACAAGGATACCTCTTAAAATAAAGTCCTTATTATGCATAAATTCAAATTCTTAACATAAAGCTTTAAATCAAATGCTTTACAATAACAAATATGTATAACATGATAACCCAAGTATCTATCATAAAGATGCCTTCTTATAGCTGATAGAACTCAATAATAACTATCCAAAAAGATTGCTCAAATCACATAATGTACAAAATCCAAGATATCATTAAATCAACATAATATTTCAGTTTGTGCAATAATTAGGTTTATAAAACTTATTGAACAACTCAACCTTTACATAACCTTTGATTTCCAAAACATTCAAAGTACTTAGAAGTCATCCCCAAAGATCTTCAAACCATCCGTAAATCAACCAAATCCTTATTGAAAAGGGATCCACCCACAACTTATGATGAATACTAAGGGATCAAGACAACTCTATATGCAATGCAATTTAAAACATACTATTTTCTATTATGCAATTGTGGGTACTTTTTGCACCTACCCACACCTAGCTATTAGTAGCTATATATTAGGTTTGATTTTTATAAATAAAACCAGAGATTGCCAAAAGTTTTGCCAACGCAATCCCAAAAGCCATGTCATAAGCAGAGCAAAGTGAAAAGGAAGTGAAGAGACCCACCAATGAGCTTGCTGAAGCATCCACACCTGATTGAAATCTAAAAAAGGGACAAAGGATCAGCTTGTGGCCTGAAGATATGAATAGTTGTGACCTAAAGATCCACTGATATTCATCGAGATGCTATAAGATGACTAAGGTGAATTGACCAAGGCATGAAGTTGTTGAAACTATTGTATCTAGATAAAGCATTTAGAAATCCATGATTATTCCTACTATTGAAAGACATGCTCCAACCATACTGGTTATCTCTCTAAGATGCTGAAATATTTGCACCTGATCGGAACCCCATGGTGGTGCCAATTCCTCATCCACTGGTCAAAATATCACAAGAGAAAAATCAAGAAAATGACCAAGTCAGGGGTACACTAGAATATTTGTACTAAGGTCAAAGCCCAATAAAATGTCAAAGATCCATACCAATTCTAGAAGAAGAAAATAAGAGTATAATGACTAAGTTTGGGGAATACCAAAATAATTGTACTCGAACAAAACCTAATGAGGTCCCAAAAACTGACCTTCACCAGGGTAAATGGCTAAGTCCTCATGGCACCAAAATAATTACATCCGATCGAAACTTGATAGGGTCCCAAACATCCAACCAGGATCTGTTAATTCAAAATCAATATGGAAGTCAGAATTCTAGAGAGTGTCGAAGGATTTGTACCTAACCAAAACTTGGCAAATCATTGAAATCTTAGTGCGTGCAAAAGCATAAAATAGGCTAAGTGTTGAAGGCACTAAAAGAATTGTACCCGATCGGGTCCCACCAAGGTTCTAAAGATCTAACGCAAGCAAAAGTAGAGAGGAGATGTTCAACCAAGAGGTGAAACCTTCAAGAGGATGGTAAATGGTTGAAAGCCATTTAATTCTTGAAGAGGTATCCCATAGGTGCACCAAAAGTCTAACAATCATTCTCCAACAAGAAAATGGCTCTTTTTCTTGTGATGCTTGTTGGGCAAGACTTCGTGTTAAAGGATCTTAACGGTACAAACCATCATGTGGATGACAAGGCGGTTGAGCAAAGAAGGTTAATAGATATCAAGGGACTAGATATGACTAGCAAGCTAGATACAAATCAAAGTGACGTAGATCTAGGTCATATCGATCAACCACATTTTGGTAGTTGGGGCAACCATACTTCCAAGCAATCTGACAGGCTAGCATACTCTTTGACCTAAAAACAATCCACTTCTAAGGCAATCATGATTTGATAACTGTAGCATTGTAAAAATTCTATATATACTAAGGATGTAAAAGAAAAACGGGTTAGCTCTTAGGCTTTTACAATTCATATGTAATGAGGAGATTTTTTGCATATCAATACAAAGGGATTGTTGTTTGGCTTCTGGTTTATTTCATTTGCAGAACATGTATGTATGATGACTACTTATTTCTAATTTAGGCCTATTGAATGCTCATGGGACTTACTCTATTCAAAATTTGTACTCATGTTCATTTATTGGTTCTGGAATTTGTAGTTTTTGATTACATACAAAACATTGTGACTAATAATTTTGTGGGTGGTAATCGAACTGGCTAGTCTGTTAGGTAATTTCTTAGTTTGGTCATACAATCTCCAAATATGCATGTCTTGATGTGGCTTAATCTACACCATTATAAGTTCTATCTTTAGCTCCTTTTGCTTTTTTAGCACCTGATAGGGTACTATGGAATAGATATTTGGGGATATATTTGTAGATGCAAATCGAACAACACCAAATAATTGAATTTAAATAAATGAACAATTAAAGCAAAATAAACACATGTGATTGCATAGAAATAAATTTTATTTTATTACTTTCATGTGGATTTTTGATATTACAACCAAATATGCCCCATATTGGGGTTTACAATGCTTTATTGCTTAATATAATAATCTTAACATGCTAGAGTTCTCTAAAATCCTAGAAAATAAATCAGGGTGGTGTCTTCACGCTTGTTTGATCCCAATAGAGGTGAGTGGGCTTGGATATCCTAGACTGGACCACTCCAAATTAAATAGTTGCTCAATGCCTATGCATATTCAGATCTGCACACATAAGATAATAACAAAGGGTTAGTAATAATTGTGAGGGCTCCACTGTGTGAGACCCTCATAAATTAATGAAACCCTAGCTATCCAATAATGAAACTGCATGCAAATATGAAGAATACTAAAATAATAACCAAAATGAAAGATTTACCTTGTGATGCTTGTTTTTCTTTGATTTGATTATAAATGTTGCAGGAAGTTGGTGCGACGATACCATAGCATCACCCAAGGGTTTGTAGGGTTGCAAAGCTCTGGTCTGAGATTCCCGTGAATGCTCAACGGTAGTAAAAATGCTCGTGGATGCTTGAAAATGGTGGAAAGCACCCAAAGATGCATGTTGGTGGAGAGGAAGCACCTGAAGGTGCTCGATGGTGATAGGGAGCATCCGAAGGTATTTGGGAGTTGAGGTGAAGATCTACAAAAGTAGATTTGGATGAGCGAAAGGGACGATGACGAATGCAGAGGTTATGGAAAGCAAGGACGGATGGAGAACACAAAGATACTTGAATTGCTTAGGAGCCTTTGGATACTCAAAAAATTCTCAAGGAAAAACTTAGGGGTTGAGCCATAAAAATGACTCTTATTAATAATCCACACTAGGGTATGCTAGGGTTTGAGCGATACAAATTGTGTGGCTTAGATTAAAACACATTGAAGGGTGGATATTAATTTTGGTTGTGTGGTATGGATTGATGTAAATGGATGGTTGGGATTAAGTCAAATCGGATGGCTGGGATTTATTCACATATATAATATTTATATTTATTAAATATATATAAAATATAATATTAAAATATTAATATTAAACATATATTTAACAAATATTCCTAAATATACATAAATAAGAGGGAAAATGGTGGGAAGACCTAGATGGATGACAAGTGGCTAGGTTTTGGTGTCTACAAATGCCCCTTTTTGTATTGCATTGCGTGAAACACAATGTAGTGCAAAAACACAAGACACATGTTTTGGGTAAGGTGCAGAAGCATCTTTCTCTTGAGATGTGAAACATGAGCTTGAAGACAAAAGAATTAAAGAATTTGGATTTGTGTAGCTTACCCCCTCAATTGGCGAGTGAGTTTGTGGATGAATCTCATGAGCCAATTGAAAAATATGTGCAAATGAATGGTGGATGATATGAATGATGTAAATGTGATACCATTTTTTCCCCAACGGTGGTAAGGGGATTGGTGAAAAATGTGAAATGATTGCGTCTATTTTTTCCCCAACAGATGAAGGATGTGAAAATATGATGTAAAATATGTCTATTTTTGTCCCAACAAATGAAGGGAGTTTTACCAATTATAGATGCCATGATCATGTAAGATGTATCCCGTTGTGGGAAAGTCAAAACAAAATGTGATTACCCCAAATTTTGGGGTGATTCGATGCTGTTGAAGAATGTGACTTTTTGCGTCATTGATATACAAGTATGAAAATGTAAAAAGTAAAATAAAAATAGTCTATCCTCGAGGCCGCTCATGATTGCAATAATTCCTACACGGAATCCCTAAACGGTTGCTCAATCACTTTATCTGACCTATATCCTCAAAGACTAGTGTAATTACAAAGGAAATTATGAAAGTTATGATTTTGTTCATATTTCAAGCCCCACAAACAAGGCCATCAATGATAACTTTTGAGCAAATTGGTCTTGGCATAGTCTCACCCGAAAGGTGAAGTACCAAAAGTGATTTTGTTTTTGAACAATGAGATATTTGATGATGAAGATGACCAAGTGTCCTTATGGTGATTTATTCATATTACCAAATTGCATGGACAAAAATTGTTGTAAATCATCAAGGAGATAGAATAAACCACTAGATACGAGGTTCACTTTAAATTGTAGGTGAACTTGGAAAATATTGAATGTAAATGCAATTGTTGATGGATTTTATGGTGACATGAATATGTGATGATGAGAAATGTATTGATGGATGCAATGTGGAGTGATTTTGTGGAGGTAAGCTACATTTTTGAATATATGGATTCAAGTGACTAAGTTTGTTTTTGCCCCAACAAATGAAAAGGGTTTTTGACATGTTTATGATGCAATAACTGTGTAAAATACAATGATTGTGTTTGTTATTTACCCCAAAAGATGAAGGAATTTTGACATGGAAAATGCAATTAAATGATTATTTCTATTCTTTGCACCAAAATATGAAGGGTTTTTGACAATGCAAGTGTCCTTATGGTGATCTACCCATCCTACTGGATTGCATGGATAACTAGTTGCTACAATCACCAAGTAACTAGGATAAACCGCTAAATATGAGATTCACTTGTACTTGTGTCTATTATTTGGCCCAACTGATGAAGGGTTTTTGAAATGAGGAGAAATTATTGCATTTGTTCTTTGCCCTAATAAATGAAGGGGTTTTTGAAATGGAATGAATGCAAGGCAAAGGGCACAACCTTTGATAGAAGGATGTAACATTTTGAACCTAGCAATGGATTACTGATGATGTGAATGCGAGGCAAAGGGCACAACCTTTTAAACCTAGCAATAGATTGTTGATGATGTGAATGCGAGGCAAAGGGTGTAACCTTTGACAAAAGGATGCAACCTTTTGAACATAGCAATTGATGTGTTGATGATGTAATGTGTATGCATGACTGAATTGTTTTTGAATTGGTGGGAAAATGTGTGAGACCTTGAGCACTCTCAAATTATGTGCTTGTTTGCTTAATTGGGGGGAAGGTGTGATACCTTGAACACCCCCAAGTTGTGATGTTGTTTTAAATTTCTAGCAATATTTGCATATGCGAATTATATATATATACATGGCTTATAATTTTTGTGTTATGCTTTTGTGTAATGTATGTTTATATGGATGATTAATGCATATGATATGTTATGGATGATTAATGCAAGTGGTAATGTAAGGAATGCAAATGGAATAATGCTCTAATGATCATTTATAGTTTAGATTTCTCTTGACTATGTTTAGCATTGTTGTTTAATCAAGGGCACCAAACTTGGTGATATGGATGTTGATATGGAAGAAGATATGGATGTTGATATGGAAAATTGATTGTTTTGCAAAGACTCAGACATACTAGTGATATCAAACAAACTCACTAAAACTGCCTAATCCCTCTAGGATCAAATCTGTGTGCAGTGAATTTATTTACCGAATCAAGATTATGGTAATGAATTGAGGCAATAAAGAACCAATGTGTGTGCAAGTGAGTTTATTAACCCATCTTGAATAAAGTGGGGGTGACCTGTTATGGATGAGACCAAGAAGCTAGCTTGTCCATATGTGTGGACATAGGTATTTTTTAAAAGAGATGTGTCGCAACACATGAGCATACTCCACTGCCAGTCAAGCATCTATAACTCCGGTGGAGGCTAAATCCATAGTCCACAATTTGTATTTTGATCTCTTAAGTTTTGGGTATGACTACTTAACCATCTAATTGGAAAGTAGTATGATCCTTACAACATAATGATCATTGTGTGTGATGTAAAAGGTTTAGAGATTTTATTAGGGAATTTTTCCTACTCTTTCTTTTATTTTTGGAATTGTGATAGTGGTGAAAACCACTATTTTTGTGGACTATGTGGCATTATGGGACAATCAAGGATTACCCTTTTCACTTCGAGGCTCCAACCAAGTATGGTGTTGTCCCTATTTTACACAAGATATTTTTAAAAATGTGAAATTGTGGTTTGGTTCAAGAATGTTTTCGAGTCAATTACCAGAAATTAAGATTTTATTAGTATAGATGTGTAATGGTCCTAAAAGGAACTCAACATGTATTTTGGAGGTTGCTTAACACACTAGGAGTGGCTGAGTGACCGAAAACACCTAGGAATTTATGAAAATGTGGCTTTGCAAATGATAATTTTGGCTTGGTGGAATGGTGTGGATAATGTTTTGAAGGTGCCCTTGATTAAGGCAACATGACTTTATTGGACCAATTAAAATCTTGAAATGAATAAATGATCCCTAATATGAAATGTGGATGAGATGTATGATGTGCAATTTGTGAAATGGAATGTGTATAATGCAATGTGAAATGTAAGGTGTAAAATACAATACATAAAATGAAATACAATGTTTTTGTGTATTAGTCATATATATATATATATATATATATATATATATATATATATATAAAAGGGATTATGCATAGAATGCTCTCAAGTGTATGTTGTACATGGAATGTGGAACATGGAATGTGTGAATGTGGAATGTGGAATGTGGAATATGAAATGTGTGAACATGGAATGTCGAACATGGAATGTTGAACATGGAATGTGGAATATGGAATATGGAATATTGAATGTGGAATGTGAAACATCGAATATTAAACATGGAATTTTCAACATGAAATATGGAATATAAAATATCGAATGTGGAATGTTAAACATGAAATGGTGAATGTGGAATGTGTGAACATGAAATGTTAAATATAGAATGGTGAATGTGAAATGTTAAACATAGAATGGTGAATATGGAATGTGGAATATGGAATATTGAATGTGGAATATGGAACATGGAATGGTAATATGGAATGTGGAACATGGAATATGTGAACATGGAATGTGGAATGTGTGAACATGGAATGGTGAATGTGGAATGTGTGAACATCGAATGTGGAATGTGAAATGTGGAATGTGGAACATGGAATGTGGAATATGGAAGGGTGAATGTGGAGTGTGTGAACATGGAACGTGGAATATGGAATGTGTGAACATGGAATGTGGAATGTGGAATGTGGAACATGGAATATTAAACATAGAATGTTGAACATGGAATGTGGAATATGGAATATTGAATGTGGAATGTTAAACATGGAATGGTGAATGTGGAATGTGTGAACATGGAATTTTAAATATGGAATGGTGAATGTGGAATGTTAAACATGGAATGGTGAATGTGGAATGCGTGAATATGGAATGTGGGATATGAAATATTGAATGTGGAATGTGGAACATGGAATGGTAAATGTGTAATGTGGAACATGGAATATGGAATTTTGAATGTGTGAACATGGAATATGGAATGTGGAATGTGTGAACATGGAATATTAAACATGAAACGGTGAATTTGGAATGTGTGAACATGGAATGTGGAATGTGGAATGTGGAATGTGGAATGTGGAATATGAAATGGTGAATGTGGAATGTGTGAACATGGAATATGAAATATGGAATATTAAATATGGAATTTTGAACATGGAATGTGGAATATGAAATATTGAATGTGGAATGTTAAACATGGAATGGTGAATGTGGAATGTGTGAACATGGAATGGTGAATGTAGAATGTTAAATATGGAATGATGAATGTGGAATGGTGAATGTGGAATGTGTGAACATGGAATGTGGAATATAGAATATAGAATGTGGAATGTTAAACATGGAGTGGTGAATGTGGAATGTGTGAACATGGAATGACGAATGTGGAATGTTAAACATCGAATGGTGAATGTGGAATGTGGAAAATGGAATGGTGAATGTGGCATGTTGAACATGGAATGTAGAATATGGAATATTGAATGTGGAATGTTGAATATGGAATGTGGAATATGGAATATTGAATGTAGAATGTGGAACATGGAATGTTGAACATGGAATGTGGAACATGGAATATTGAATGTGGAATGTTAAACATGGAATGGTGAATGTGGAATGTGTGAACATGGAATATTAAACATGGAATGGTGAATGTGGAATGTGTGAACATGGAATGTGGAATATGGAATATTGAATGTGGAATGTGGAACATGGAATGTGGAATACGAAATATTGAATGTGGAATGTTAAACATAGAGTGGTGAATGTGGAATGTGTAAACATGGAACATGGAATATGGAATATTGAATGTGGAATGTGGAATATGAAATGTTAAACATGGAATGTTGAACATGGAATGTGGAATATGGAATATGGAATGTGAACATGAAATGTGGAATATGGAATGTGTGAACATGGAATGTGGAATATGGAATATTGAATATGGAATGTGGAACATGGAATGTGGAATATGGAATATTGAATATGGAATGTGGAACATGGAATGTGGAATATGGAATGTGTGAACATTGAATTTTTAATATGGAATATGTGAACATGGAATATTAAACATTGAATGGTGAATGTGGAATGTGGAATATGTAATGTGTGAACATGGAATGTGTTAAATGTAGTGTGGAACATGGGATGTGTTAAATGAAATGTTGAATGTGGAATATTGAATATGGAATGTGTGAAAATGGAATGTGGAATATGGAATGTGGAATGTATGAACATGGAATGTGTGAACATGGAATGTTGTGAACATAGAATGTAGAATATGGAATGGTGAATGTGGAATGTGGAATATGATATGTGTGAACATGTAATGCGGAATGTGGAATGGTGAATGTGGAATGTGGAATATAGAATGTATGAACATGGAATTTTAAACATGAAATGTGTGAACATGGAATATAAAATATGGAATGTTAAACATGGAATGGTGAATGTGGAATGTTGAACATGGAATGTGTGAACATGGAATGTTGAACATGGAATGTTGAATATGGAATGTGGAATATGGAATATGTGAACATGGAATGTGGAATATGGAATGTTGAACATGAAATGTGGTGTTTTGGTTTAATAATTTCTATTTATTTCTTGTTAATACCATAATAAATTAAACCAAAATACAGATTATGCAGTAAAATGAAACACAAAATTGAAATTTCACAAGAAAAATAAAAAATAAATGCTATGTTTGTTCAAAACAATGTGTCTTACCTCATTCCTTGATTATCTCATTTTAATGTAAATATATTTTCTTGTATTTTGATTTTGTGTGTTTCAATATGCTAATCTGAATTAGAAATGGGTGAATCCTATGGCTTATATGGGGCAACAAGATTCTTGCTGGTGATGAAATCCAACAAGTTTGCTCAGGGGTAATCTAAGGCATATAGGGGAAGATATTGGTGGATGGAGATGAAAGCCACCATCATCAAATCTCAAGCAATGGTTGGTGATGAAATCTAGCCACTATTATTTAATGTGAAGCGTGAAGTGTGTGATTATTTTTAAATTTTCCAGTTCTCTATTGTGTACATACAATGTTAGAAAAATAACTACTTTCGACAATCTAAATCAGAATCCACTACTTAGAATACCAATTTTTCCAAAGGATGTAAAGTACACTGCTTAAAACCTGCTCTAGACAGCTGGGGGGTTCGTCTACTCCTCTGTATGAAATCACCCAAGTATGAGGATAATTTTGGTATCTTAACAATGTTCCTATTTAGACCTATAAAAATAGAAATATCTAACCCTAGGATGCAAACTAATGTATGCACTTAACAATTCAAATGCAAACAATAATGCACCATACCAAAAAATTGAGAAATCTTGAAGCAGAAAATGTGTGGATGAATGTAATTATTAATATAATGTCTAAAATGCAACTAACATGATTTTTTTTTTACTAGATTTATTAATGATGTTCATTTTAATCCCAAATTTGAAAAAAATGTAAAAGTGCCAGAAAACATAAAAACAAAAGTTAGGGTTTGATAGTAAACTTACCCAAAAGCCTATGTTTTTGCTTTAAATCTCTATAAAATGCCCCTGGGCACTTTTGAAATGCACCTGGGTGTTTCTGGATGATCCTCAAGCACCACTGGATGTTCGTGCACCTTCTACAAATCTCCAAAAAATTTGATCCAATGAAAACTATGAATTCTGCTCTTTTAGAAACCCTGCAAGAAGACACAGAAAACAACAAATTAGTAAACAAGGTAAAAAAAAAAAAGAAAACCTTAGGGGATCCCACCATGATTACCATTTGTAGAAACAAAAACACAACACCAAATATATAACAGAAAATGAATAGAACAATGACACAAGATTACATCGTAAAAATGATCTGAGACACCCGCAAGTGCTTGGAATGGTGGAAAGCATCCAGAGGTGCTTAGCAGCAAAGAGGAAGCACCCGAAGGCACTCTATGGTGTTAGGGAGTGCCCGAATGTGTTTGGGAGCTAAGGTGAAGATATGTAGAAGCAGATATAGCTGAGAAAAAGGGGCGATGATGGATGCGAGGGCTATGGCGAGCAAGGATGGATGGAGGACACAGGGATACTTGGATTGCTTAGGAAACTTAGGAAAAAATTAGGAATAAATTGGAGGTTGAGCCATCAAAATGCTCCTATTTATAATATTCCCTCAGGTATGTTAGGGTTTCAATGACACTAATCATGTGGTCAAGATTAAAACATAACGGAGGGTGGAGATTAAGGCTGGGCAAGCGGCATGGATCAAGGCGGATGGATGGCTAGGATTAGAACAAGATGGATGGCTGGGATTTATTTACATATATATACATATTTATTAAATATATATAAAAATAAAATATTAATATTTAAATATATATTAAACAATTATATATAAATATATGTAAATAATGGGTAAAAATTACGGGAAACCTGGATGGATGACAAGTGGCTAGATTTTGGTGTCTATAGATGCCCATTTTTGTATAGCATTGCGTGAAACACAATGTAGTGTAAAAATACGAGACATATGTTATGGCTTCTTGCTCTCGTGGAAGAAGCAAGCGAAAGATGGACTCATGGATGGGAAATTTTTTGAGATAAAACTCATCTTGTTTGGTATGGAGAATAATGAGTGTATCGCTCCAAATTTTTCACACCCTTACCTTCAGGCTATAGGATCCGTGCCCGGAAGGGGGATGTGAAAAGGATGGCGTGGTACCTCGGACTGAGAGGCCTTGCGAAGGTCCCACCTCTCAAGGGAGGTGTATATTGGTGATTTTTCGACGGATGGTGGGTTCACCAGGAAACATTCAATGGCAGTTTCCATGCCTAGGTTTGGAATGTGTTTTATGTGTTCGTTTTAGCCTTAAGCATTCAAGTCCTAGGTTTGGCCAAAATGCGTCTAAGCTATTCTATATGAAAATGCAGATTAAATGAATGCAAAAAATAGAATAGGACAGAAAAATAGAGAAATTAAGGAATGTTAAAGGAAAAATACCTGATCCAGATGTCTAATGAAGATTATGATTCTTGAAGTAGTCAGGATCGTCTGGAATTCGACAGAATATTCTGAGATCTGACAGGATCGTCTGAGATCTGACGAATTCGTCACATGAATTCGTTAGAGACCTACAAACAGAGAAATAGGTGCAAAACACAGAAAATGCAACTATTCTAACAGAGGGAAACAGTGTAAAATGACAGCAATAATATCAAACTAAAACTTAAAAACAAAAACATGGATGAATCATGCTAATTTAATCACAATTATGGCTTAATTATGCATTTAATCTAGATGGGTGAACTCCAAAATGCAGAATAGCATAAAATATTGAATAAATTAGCTAATTACAATACAAAACAACAGAGAAAATATGGAGAAATGCAAACTTTAGGCACTGATTGCCTCAATGTTGACTATAGTCGAAATCGTCTCGCATTGGTATGAAATCATCTCTGATTCGATAGGTTCGCCTCCGATCTGAATAGGATCGTCGATGACGATGTAAGCTTGCTCTAACTGAAAAACACTAAGGTACCTACAACAAAATTGGTATAGAGCTAATGCAAATATGAATTTGAGATGTCTTAATGCGTATGAAGTCGGGTTACAAGAATTATCATCAGGGGGTGCTAAGGGAAGGGCTTAGGATTAAATAGGCTTAGGAGGGAGGTTAGGAGGTTGGAGATCATCCCTATTTGGGAGATCTCCAACGGGGGAGGGTCTCTAACGATGCAAACACGCTTCTACCCGGATTAGAGACCCGTTGGAACAGAAGCTAATTGTGCAAAATCAGTTTAGGGACAAGATCGTCTGGACGTCCTTGCCCAGACGAAATCATCAGATCTGGGGCGATATCGTCTGATCGGCGACGATATCGTCAAATGGTCAAAACAACCTCTAAAAATGGTGCAGGGAAAAGGGGGAAATGGATTAACCGACGATTAACGGGCGGTTTGGGAGGTTAAAATTTGAATTTAAATTATTTACTAAAGTGAATGTAATTATTAAGATTTCACTGCGCCAATTTTAGGGTGCTACATTTTGCCCCCTCTTTAGCGAATTTTCTGAAGAAAATGCGTTAAAGATGAGTTCTTCTCGATCTACAAGAAAGCAAAAAAATTATTCCCATTTTTAGGCGACGATTCTTGGTCGAATCGTACGACAGCTTACTATGGTGCCCCCTCCGTGTTTTTACCCAAATCGAACGTTTGAGGTAAAAACGCGAAAAAGAAAAATTTGAAAAAAATGTTTTTAATTGTGTTTTGAATAAAATTAAGAAAAATAGGGTAAAACCCTAATTCATTTTTACTATTCATTTTCTGGTTTTAGAGCTCTGGAAGCAAAAATGGTGGAGACGGCGCACAGATCAACAGAGGTCCGGCGCGGGCTACGGGTAAGAGTCTAGACTTAGTTTAGAGTGGTTTAAATTGAATTTACATGCTTTTTAGGTAAATTTTAATCAAATTTTGAGCATCGCTGCCATTTTTGGGCCGTCGATGTCGTCGGGACGAAATCGTCCCGATTTCGACGAAATCGTCTCAAGTTCGCCGATTTCGTCTAAGGGCAAAATCGACGAAAGGGGGACGATTTCATCAAATTAGGGACGATTTCGGCTTGCGAAATCGAAGACGATTCTGCTCAAATTGGGGATGATATCGTCCAATAGTGGGCGATATCATCATTGGTGTAAAATTGAACTGATTTTACTTGCATTATTAATTACTTGAATTGTTATTAATGATTTTTATTGTTTTGTTGTTTATGTTGTAGAGAGGTTTGCTAAAGAGTAGGGAATGGAAATATGGAGGTTTGAGAGATGACTTGGCCGCTCTTACATAGGCAGAGCGGGATCAGCTGGCACAAGCCGGCTTACAGCATGTGGTAGAAATGCCACAAGTGTCTACAGACATGGGGCTACTGACAGCCCTAGCAGAGAGGTGGTATCCGGGTTCTTCCTATTTTTGGCTACCAATAGGGGAGATGACTCCCACTTTGGAGGATGTATGGAGGATTCTGAGGATCCCCATACAAGGACGGTTGATCACTCCTACGGCCAATCAGGGCCATGCTATGGGGCGGTTGTGTGGTGACCCAAGCTTCGCCCTGGAGAAGGGCAGAGTTAACATCGAGGCGCTACGTCAGATTCCTGGGGCATCTAGACTCACACAGGTTTTATCTGGAGTGGTTGGTGGACTTCTGCTGTGCCACCAGAGTAGGTGCAGGGTGCCATGGATGCTAGCAGATGTGATCTATGATATGCGAGACCATGGCTATATGTTCTCTTGGGGCAGCTTTGTGCTATGTCGGTTGTATAGGATCCTGCATGGGGTCGTGTACAAGGGCGGCCGATGTCTAGTTATGACATCGCTCCTACAAGTTTGGTGCTAGGAGCACATTGCAGTGCGGAGGCCGATAGGGCTTCCTCTGATAGGGATTGATGGGGAGAGGCCTCGAGTCTTCTACTGGTGGCTCCGAAGAGGGTCACAGCGGCGGATCGACCTATCGATGTCCCGGAGACTACTAGATGACCTTGTCCCAGACTAGATTACCTGGAGGCCATGGCGAGAGCACCCAAGGTGGGCCGAGGACGAATAGGAGTTAGCTCGCATCAGGCGAGTTTGTTGGTTGAGGATGGAGAGAGGAGAGGTGGAGCTCCATTGCTATGACCCAATTTTGTGATAGTTCGGTCTGCAGCAGGGGATCCCATCTCTCAGGGATTATGAGTTTTCTCGGACTATCCGGGATAACACCACAGTGAGTGGGGCTCTAGACATGCAGCGCTTCTGGAGTCAGGACTCGGACGATGCCCCCATTCAGCCAGTGGATGGGGACAACGTAGGGGTAGCCGATGGCTACGATGCCTGGTACGTAGGCATCCACCCTCCTCGGATGACGAGGGCTCAGGGTCCGATACATGCAGTTGTGCGTCGGATAGGGAGGCGGTGCCAGGAAGCTATGGAGGTGGCCCAGGGTTGCAACGAGAGAGAGCTAAGGAGGCCACAGGCGTAGGAGAGGCCACGACAGAGGAAGAGGAGGGAGGTGAGACCCCCTTCTCCACAGAGAGAGGCCACCATCGCCCGATAAGGGCAAGGGTGTCGACATTGGGGAGAGTAGCAAGACAACGACTCTCCAAGCGGAGACGATCCGTCTCCAGGCGTAGGTGCAAACCCTACAGGAGGAGGCTGCACGACATCGAGCTAAGGTTACACAGCTTCGAGACGAGATTGCATGCCTCAGGGCACGAGGCGGAGGGGCGAGCACTAGGGAGCTAACACGGGCTATTGCCCAAATCACTTTCTATCATACATTGTACTATCAGCTAGTGCCAAAGGAGGATAGACTACCCCTGCCAGCTAACATCGTAGATCCGATCAGGATCGGGTCATCGAGGACTTCGTCCCGATTGACAACTAGGACTCGTAGTACTACACATACTGCGATGGGGCCACCTCGTCCACCTCAGGGCAGGGGAGGAGATGAGGCTGAGAGCTCGAGGGGTTCTCGAGGCTAGAGTACTACATGGCATTGTACAGATTGAGACATAAAGCATTTATTATTATTTTTTTGTTGATAGAGGATTGAGTATGCCGAGGTACAGATTGTGGCATACCAATCCAGTTTTGATGATGTATATATTGTTGATATATATATGAGATGAGATATGTATTTTGATCATATGACTTGTGTCTTGTATTTTTATGATGCTTTTATGTTTGATTGATTGATTTGATGATTGAGGATTCATGTAATTATGTCATTGGAAATATTATGGTTTGAGTGTCATGCTTGTAAAATTTAAATGAAATAATCTGATGTAACAAATTGGTTGTTTATGATGTATTGATTTGATAAAAATAAAAAAGACTTCTAACAATAATTTCAAAGGACATTGTCGCTATTATAGACCATTTCATGGAGTCGCCGCTCACTCGGTCGTCAAGCTAATCCCAGTATAGAAATATTGTTAAAAGGAAAAGAGTGCTTAAGAGACTGTCTTAAGACTTTGGTGCAATGGTGCAAATGATGATGATGATGGTTTGTTTTCAGATTTTCATAAAAAAGTATGCATGAAATAATGTTAAAATGATTTGTGCTAGGCATAAATTCCTAAGTGTGATAAATTTTTTGGATAATTCCTTAGGAATTATACCATCATTGCAAAATTGAAGGTTGACATAATGACATGAAATAGTGAAAATGTGTTTGTTTGTTTGTAAAGCATAATTGTATAACAGAATGATTTAAGTCATATGGTTTTTCATGATTTTTAAATAAATGGGGAATAAAAATTGTTACAATGGTTTGCGCTAGGCATAGAATATGTAGGTATAGACTTATACCATCATCGCGAAATCCAAAAGGAGATAGTTTTATTGCATGGTTGATTTTTTAATAAATGAAAAATATGAAGATGAGGACTTGCGCTAGGCATAAAATTCCAATTTTGGTTTTGGAACTATACCATCATCGTGAAAGTCGATAATAGTATATATATATATATATATATATATATATATATATATATATATATATATATATATATATATATGTGGTGTGTGTGTGTGTGTGTGTGTTTTTGATTGGATGGTTTGAAAGAAATTTTGATTTTTCTATTATATAGTTGTCTTTATGCTAAACAACTGTACTTGAAAGAAGAAAATGAATTATTCCAAACAAGTTGCAAAAAAAATATTTCAAAGTATTTTGAAGACAAAAGTTAGATTTATAAGGAATCCCATGTGCATATGTGAATTCATTTCCAATCTTGATTTATCATAATGATACACAAAATCTCTCAAATACAAATGTGTGTGCAATTGCATTGTTCATTTACCACTTTTGAGCAAGATAATATGATACAAGTGATTTGAAGAAACCAAATAAGTGTTCATTAACCATGATGTAGATGCATATAACCATACTAGACTACTATGTAGGTCGGATTATCAAGAGCTAGCTAATCCATAAGCGGACATAGGTCTCGTACAAAAGAAGGTCGCTAATGTGACGGACATATTGCCACGCTAGGAGTTACCCAAGGCCAAGCAAGTTGGGCACAAACCACCTGTTATGGGGCTTACCTCACAGTTTTCGAATAATTGAGAATTCCAGGGATTCAAGCTCATCAACCCTTCTTTTCTTTTCAAAGGGTAGGGAAGGGGATTTTATTGCTTTTGCTTTTGCTTTCTTTTGCTTTTCTTTTTTTTCTTTTGCTTTTTCTTTTTGTATTTTTGCTTGATTTTTGAGATAGTGCTTGAAATATTGCTGTAATGATATAAAATAACATTTTTTTGTCCTTTTCTTTTTCTTGAACTTTGCTTTTTGTTCTATGCTAGGGATACTTGCTCGGATTAGCTGTAGAGCAAGGGATTTTTATTCTGGGTAGGGGTGAGCTTGTCCTTTTGCCAATTCTCAAAGATTCTAGACCATGTGCATGATAGGATAGCAGGGGAAACTTTTCGCTCAAGAAACCACTTCTACTATGTAGCAAAGCATAGAAATTACAAATATAATCATTTTATTGTGAAAAGATGTGCTTGGTTTAAGTAAATAACAAGATCAATTCTCTGTGCTCAAACTTTATTTAATTGAATTTTGTGGACTTTGATATAAGAGAGATTAGTAATCATGCCAGATAAAAATCAAGATATTTATTTTTGTGAGTGTGCAAGTGAGGGATTCCAAATAAATGCTAATTTATCCAAAATAATTTGAAACATATAACTGCAATAATTGTAAGAAAATATATATAAATGATTTTTGAGAAGTTTTGAGAATGTTGACTCTCTCTTTCTTCTTTATTTTGTTTTGGTTTCGAAAGAGTCAAGAATATTGTTGTTTTTATATTTTTATCATTTTTTTTGTTTTGATTTTTGTTTTTGAACAAAAAATTAACAAGTGCCATAAATAAATACAACAAATAGTTTTGAAGATTTTGATGATTATGAATGTTTTTGGTGTTTTTGAATTTATAAAATTGAAAGAAATACAAGATAGTGATTTTGAATTATTTTAAACAAATATATACAAGGATGAAATGACCAAATTTATACATAGTAACGTTTAAGATGCAAAATATTCATGGGTTCTTTAAGTTCTTTACCATCTAAGGTAGATAATTTGTATGCTCCTCGATTCAAATTTAGCAAGTGATAATGTATGGTCCAAGCCGGTTGGGCTCAAATTTACCTTTAAGGTCCTTAGTTGCATTAGTATTTTTTTGATTTTCTTTTAAAACAAGGTCGCCGATCTCAAAGGATCGATGACGAACTTTTTTAGCATATGATCTTTTAAGCTTGTTTTGGTAGGCACGGAGATGCTCCAAAGCATTGATGCATTTTTCATCTAGGAGTTCCAACTGACTGAGTCTACCAGCTCGATATTCATCTCCTACTTCGGTATCTTGAAGTAGTAGAGCTAAAGAAGGAACTTCTAATTCAAAGGGAAAAATGACTTCAGCACCATAAACCAAAACAAAAGGTGAAGTTCCAGTGGGGGTTCGAACACTAGTTCGATAGGCCCACAAGGTCGGATATAAGTGAATGTGCCAATCACGACCAATTTTATTGACCAATCTCTTAAGGATTTTGATTAAGGTTTTGTTAGATGCTTCTGCTTGACCATTACCCTGAGGATAATAGGGAGTGGACCAACGATGTTGAATCTTATATTTTTGGCATAATTTTTTAACATCTTTATTTTTGAAACAAGTTCCATTGTCAGAGATGAGATTTGTAGGAATTTCAAACCTACAAATGATTTGATTAAAAATAAATTTAGAGACTTGTGTGCCAGTGCAGGAAGCTAAAGGCATAGCTTCAACCCACTTCATGAAATACTCGATGGTAGTTATGATGAATTTGTGTCCATCAGATGACACAGGATTGATTTTGCCAATAATATCTAAACCCCATTTTGAAAAGGGCCAAGGAGATGAAATAGCCTGCAGTTCTTGTGCAGGCGCATGGACAAGGTCAACATGTTTTTGGCACTTGTCGCAATGGCGCACATACTCATGTGCATCCGTTTCCATGGTAGGCCAAAAGTATCCTATCCGAAGGAGCTTTTTAGCAATGACACTACCACTGAAGTGTCCTCCACAAGATCCATCGTGGGCTTCACTCAAGGCTGATTTAGATTCTTCTGAATTTAAACATCTTAATAGGATACCTTCAAAATATCTCCTATATAAAGTATTGCCAATTATTACAAATCGACTTGCTCATCTACGTAATAATATACGCTGGTTTCTATTAGAATTGGCAGGGAAAGTCCCATTTTGAAGAAAATCAAATATATTTGTATACCAAGGTTCAGGAGTAGTTTCGTTGATTAGAAACACATCCAAAGGTTCTAAGCATGACTTATTTGAAGTGGGTTCCTAGAGTCGACGAATAATGATAGTGGCATATTCGTCATCTAACTCCAAGGGCAGGAGAGATGCAACTACGGCCATAGCATCAGCTGCACGGTTGCAAGTTCGAGGAATAGCTTCCAAGGTAACTTGATCAAATAGAGACATTAGTTGTAAAACATAGGCCTTATATGGGCGCAGTTTATCATCTCTGGTCTGATAAACTTCATTAATTTGGTTTATAACAAGTTGAGAATCACCAAAAACTAATAGATGTTTAATTTTTAGCGCCAAGGCAGCTCGTAATCCAAGGATTAGAGCTTCATATTCAGAAGTATTGTTGGTGCAAGCAAATGTCAATTTGAAGGATAGAGGAATAAGATGTTTTTGTGGGGATATTAAAATAATACCCGCACCAGCCCCACTCATGCATCGAGCTCCATCAAAGTATAAGGACCATTGTTCAATGTGGTCTGCCTCTAATTGAAGGCATTCATCAGGAAACTCAATGATGAGGGGATGGGTAGACTCTAAGGGCGTAGCAGCTAATTGATCTGCTATGATTTGACCCTTAACAGACTTCATGTCCTATGAATGTGAGATCAAACTTGCTTAGAGCAAGAACCCACTTGGTTGTGCGACCCGATAAATAAGGTCGACTCATGAGATACCTTAAGGGATCGTATTTGGCAATGACATAAGTTTTCTGACTAAGCATATAATGTCATAATTTTTGCGTAGCAAACACGACTTCTAGACATAGTTTTTCCAATGTTGTGTAGCGGGTTTCATAACTGATGAGGGTTTGGATAATGTAATAATTAGCACGTTCTCTCTTCTCATCATCAAGTTGAGCTAGCATAGCTCCTAAGGCAAAATCTGAAGCTGAAATATACAGGAGAAATGGGCGATCAGGTTTAGGTGGTGAAAGCATTGATGGATTAAGGAGGTATTGTTTGAGAAGTTCAAAAGCTTCTCGACATTCGTCATCCCAATTAAAAGGGACATCCTTCTTAAGAAGTTTAAGAAAGGGACCGGTTTTGTCCGCCAGCTTATCGATGAAGCGACGGATGGCTTGAAGCTTACCTTGTAAACTTCATAACTCAGATATATTAGTAGGTGCGGGCATATCAGTGATAGCCACAATCTTGAGAGGGTCGATTTCAATACCACGTAAAGAAACTAAAACCCCTAATAGTTTACCGGACTTGACTCCGAATATGCATTTTTCTGGATTTAATCGAATAAGATATTCTCGTAATCGATTAAAAACTTTTCTCAAATCATCTAAATGATTATCTTCAATAATAGAGCGAGCTATAATATCATCTACATAATCATGTAGGATATCATGCATCATATCATGAAAAATGTAGGTCATAGCTCGTTGATAAGTTGCACCTACGTTCTTTAAGCCAAATGGCATCACTTTCCAACAAAAAGTACCCCAGGGGGTAATAAAGGCTGTTTTAGCTTGATCTTCAGGAGCTATCCTGATCTGATTATAACCGGAGAATCCATCCATTAAGGACATCATCCCACTCCTGGCAGTAAAGTCAATGATTTGATCCATGTTTGGAAGAGGAAAGTCATCTTTAGGGCATGCAGCGTTAATATCTCTAAAATCTGTGCAAACCCTAACTTTGGTAGCTTCTTTCTTGGTGACTGGAACTACATTTGAGATCCATTCAGCATAATCAATAGCTTGTATAAAAACAACATTCAGGAGTTTTTCTAACTCCCCTTGGACTAGCAGAGCCACTTTGGGATGCATTTTTCTAAGTTTTTGTTTAACAGGTTTAGCATCCGGATGGACCACTAGATGATGCATGACTACAGAAGGGTCTAGACCTAGCATATCTTCATATGTCCAAGCGAAGACATCTTCATACTCTTTAAGGAATGCAATGTATTGTTCTTGTTTTTCTTGACTTAATTCTGATCCAATATTGATTATGTGAGGATTATCCTCAGTTCCAATGTTAATTTTAATGACGTTTTCTACCTCCATGTGTAGATCTCTTTCAAAGTTAGGCGGGGCGGGTGAAACGCCCAATTCTTGTAATTCTTGTAAGGTTAATTTGGATAATTCATCTTGAGGATTAGTGGTCTCAAGTTGGGCTATAGTTGGTATAGAACCATCAAAATAAAATCCATTGTGTAACATCTCTTCAACGGAGACATCATGGAAGATATCTCCTTCCAACTCTTCATCGGGGTCGAAATCATTTCGGGGTAAGCTATGGATAGCATGTTACATGTAAATGGCTGATTTTTTAGAGGCAAATCATCATGCCTATCCAAATAATCTTGATAACATATGAGTTGATCATCATCTTCAAAAGGAAAGGGTTGACCCTTACTAGGAAATAGGCCCACGCCACAGCGAGCAGGCCACGGTTCTACCTCGAAAGGCTCTTTCATGCCATTTTGGAAAGGTCCCAAGCCTTTCCCTTTATATCCCATTTTAAGCATTATGGGTTTAGCTTTAATATATTCATTGGTAAAATAACATCGAGCGTATCCCTCATGATGAGGTTTGATATTCCGAGGGATTCTTCCCTAGTCATATCCTTTATAAATGAAGGCACAACTCCCGACTTGGTAAATACTTCCCATAGGTTGTGGGAGGCCCAAAGTATGAGGAGATGGCGGCAAGTTATTTAAAAGAATTGAATCTCGCATGAAAGCATTTGTTTTTTCTGATATTAAGGTTGTGGATAAATTTGGTAAAAGTTCATCAGAAAGAGCATAAGATGTAGAAGGATCATTCCCTATATCTTTAGATGTGGAAGGCATGATAGATGTTGATAATGTGGAAGTGTTAATAGATGGGTCTATAGGTTTTGAAATTATAGGGATAGAACATGAAGGATTGGTTGTAGATTTAAGATCTTTTTGAGGTTCTAGAGTGATTTGTTTAGAAGATTGTTGATCTATATAGGAGGATGAAATTAATGGAGGGGAAATAGGTGAGGTTATGGGTGTGTGTTTCATAGTTTTAGATGAAAAATAAGAACTAGGATGTGTGGATGACAGAGCAAGGTAAAATTGCACTCCAACGGGTTTTGCCAAAGCACACATATCAAAGGGTCTAGGGTCACCATGGATAGTGACCAACTGATTTTTAAATTCAAATTTAACACATTGGTGTAAAGTTGATGGGACCGCTCGCATCGCATTGATCCAAGGGCGACCCAAAAGTATATTGTACGATGCTAGGCAATGTACAATAAACATAGTTGTATCTAGGGTTCTAGGACCAACTTGCAATGGGATGGTAATAACTCCACACGTTTCTTGTGTTTCGTCATTGAAAGCTTTGATAATCATGTCAGTTTTCTTCATTTCATCACTTCTAAAGCCAAATCATTGGTAGAAGTCAAAAGTGCAAATGTTTAGAGATGAGCCATTATCAATCAAGACTCGTTTGACAGCCTACATCTCCAATTAGAGCAGTAATATATATAAACCGTGTTGTGGGATATCTTTATCCCGAAAGTCAATACAATCAACCTCTCGAGTAATGATAGTATTGGCCATAGCTTCAAGTTGAATGTTTTGAGGTACCATCATTTGGCTTAATGTAAGCATCAACTCATCCCTATGGGTAGGAGAAGATCTTAATAAATCCAAAAGGGAGATTCTGGCTGTAATATTGGATAATTGCTCATTAATATTGTAAGGGGGTTTAGGTTGAACATTAGGAGCATGATTCCCTTTATTGGGATTTTTCAAAATGAATGGAGATGATCCATCATTCTGATTTGGTTCTTGTTGAGAATTTTGAGCCTGTTGTCGGGTAACAACTCCAATGGTACCTACAATGTTATATTGAGGACGTTGAACTGGTCTCGGTCTTGCATTTATGGCTTGTTCATTTGGAAGGAATTGATTAGAAGAAGGTCGAGTAGTAACTCTTCTAGGAAATGGTTCTTCTGGAACCATAGCATCTGTGATGGGTTGAATAGGATCTGATTCATTTTCAGAACTATTCGATTGGTTTGAAGTGATGTCCACTTCACTTTTGATGATCTGATTCTACATCACTAGAATCGAAGTTTGAAAATTATGTAAGGGCCTGGTCGTAACCAGGGATAAGGTTGTGTCAAATATTTGAGGATCCTGAATAGGTAATTGTCCACTAATGGTTCCTACATATCGGGTAGGAGGCGGAACATTATGATGTTTGATTTGATTGGCTACCTCTTTACCATGTCTTGGTAAAGGGTGTTGAAATATGTCTAATGTTTGATTAGCATTTTGATTTTGATTTTGGGGAATGGTCTTTTGAATATTATTAGGAGCATTTTGTTTAGGTTGGAAGGCTTGCACCTCCATTTCATTATTATCAATCAAATCTTGTATTTTATGTTTCAACCTTTTACAAGCGTTGGTAGAGTGTCCAGGTCCTCTATGGAAATCACAGAGTGTAAGTCGATCTTGTATCCGAGTATAGTTGGATCAGGTTCCCGGATAGCTGGTAATTGGATCAAACCTCTTTCGAGTAATTGAGGTAAAATAGTTGATAAGGGTTGATTCAACCGAGTAAATTCTCGAGGAGGTTTGTCAGGAGGTTTCAATATAAATTTTTTTGTTGTCTTCATTGCATTGATATTAGCAACATTTCTGCTGTCAGTGACTCCATCACCAACAACTTGTTTGTTTTTATATTGATTTCTAGAGGTTTTCTCATCATCCTTCTTCCTAAGTTGGCCTCTCCTAATGAGGGCATCTTCTACTCTTCGAGCTAAATCTATAGCTTGATCGAAGGTAGTTAAAGTAGCAGTTGATAGCTCATAAGATATTTGTTCTTGTAAATTATTGATAAAAATGTCCAACATTTCCCTATAAGGTAGCACAAAGTGCAGTTTTCCTGTCAACTGCCTCCATCTAGCTAAGAAATCGGCAAAACATTCATCCTTGTCTTGTTTTAAGTTGTATAAATCTTTAATGGTTACATGCCTCTCGATGTAGGCACTAAATTGATGGACAAAAGATTCAACTGTTTCTTCAAAGTTTCTCAAAGAATGAGTGGGCAATTGATAGTACCACTCTAATGCCATTCCACCTAAACTTTTTGGGAACATTTTTAGTAATAGCAAGTCATCATGTGATATATCATGACATGCTATCCTAAACATGCGAAGATGCTCTATGGGATCTTCGGTTCCTTTATATATAGGCAAGATAGGCATGGGAAAATGCTTAGGGTATGGTTGAGCTACAACTATGGGATCCAAAGGTTGACTACATATCTCTCGATAATTGTACGAGGGACGATAAGGATCTATCTGGTCCATATGCGAAGCTAACTATTTCACCATGGCTTCCAGATTACTAGTTTGCCCACCATATTGGTTCGGTAGGGCATTGACATGGGTTTTGTGAGCATATGATGGAGGGACATGAAGATTAGATGCTATGTTGCTATTGTGTAAATTGTTGGTAGGAAAGGTGTTATGAAGGAATTTTGAAGTTGTATTATGTTGTATTCCAGATTGTTGAAAATTGGTGTTTGGCTTCGTTTTAGGTTTTTGTTTACTTGAAGCATATTGCTCAATAGTTTGGCGAAATAAAGTAGTGAAGGAAGTTTTATTTTGTGTGGGAATGATTTTAGGTTGAATAACAGGTTCCTTAGGAGGTTGGGTAACCTGTTGTTTTGACATGTTTTGAACCATAGTGACCATATTTGTATTGGATGGTCCAGCATTATCACTTTCTTGATCAATGAAAGACAAGGGATTAGTGCATACATCAAACACATGTTCCATGGCTGCTTGAGTGTCACTAATTTGCCCTTTATCAATATGAACTGCCACATTAAGGGCGTCAATGTTATCATTGAGAAATTTCTGAAAATGATCTACGTTGTCAAAAGCAATAGTTCCATCTGGAGCTACTCTAGGGGATGAGGATCCATCCTCTTTAACACTTCCTTCTTGTTCATTATCTTCACCTAAGTCATCTTCTAGGTGATCTAGATTTTCTCCTTCCAGAATTGGATCTTCAGGAAGGACATTTGGGTCTCTAGTTTTATCTTGTAACCAATCTTCTTCTTCTCCTAAAGTTTCTTTACCATTCCTAAGTTTAGGCATGGTGCTTAATTTTAGATTTCAGCAAATATATATATATATATATATATATATATATATATATATTGCAACAAGCTTAAGAGGTATATATTAATTATATACCTACTACAATATTTAAAATGAAATGTTTTTGGTTTTTTTTTTGTTATGTTTTTTAGTTTTTCTTTTTTTTTTTGTAATAATATTGTAAAGATGACAAACAATACAATAAATGCAAGAAATAATAAGACTGAAAGTAATGATCTAGTTTTCTATAAACAATTTATAAATATCATTAATGGGCTCAAGTTGTTCAGGAGTCATGAAGTGTTCTTCAAATTGAAAGTTTTCTTTCAAAAATTTAATGAAAAGAGCTATAGTGATATTATCTGTCTCAGATGCTGATTGATAGAAGTAAAGCTCGTGACAATACTCTCGATATAACACAGCTCGAGGAACTCTATTCCATATTTCCCTATCTATAAGAACAACCTCTTGGTCTTCTACAAGACCTAGGAACTGGTGTACAATGGCTGCGTTCTCGAGGTATTCCTCGAAGGTGAACAATTTTGAAGATACAAGGGCTCTCCTATAAGCTAACCATCTATGGCAAGCTCTCTGAAGTTCATGATAAAAGACAAGTTGATGAGGATCCAGGATTCTATCTAGGATAAGCCTCTTGATTTTTTTAAGTTTTGTTGACCTAGATGAGATGACACTAAGTCTCCTATCAAGTTCATCCCACAAGAGTTGATTTCTATCTGTTTCAGGCACACTAAGCACATAATTGATTTCTATGGTTGCCAATTGGTTTTCTACATTTATAGTAACTGCTAATATTTTCTTAGGAGCTACCATCTAAACATGATATTAAATTTAAATGATCTGAAATGCATCTATGTTTTAGTTGTTTTATTATTTTTTTGTTTTTGTTTTCAAAAGGTTTACAATGCATTCACGTCGGGTTCACCAAAATGTATCGCTCCAAATTTTTCACACCCTTACCTTCAGGCTATAGGATCCGTGCCCGGAAGGGGGATGTGAAAAGGATGGCACGGTACCTCAGATCGAGAGGCCTTGCGAAGGTCCCGCCTCTCAAGGGAGGTGTATATTGGTGATTTTTTGACGGATGGTGGGTTCACCAGGAAACATTCAATGGCAGTTTTCATGCCTAGGTTTGGAATGTGTTTTATGTGTTTGTTTTAGCCTTAAGCATTCATAGTCCTAGGTTTGGCCAAAATGCGTCTAAGTTATTCTATATGAAAATGTAGATTAAATGAATGTAGAAAACAAAATAGGACAGAAAAATAGAGAAATTAAGCAATGTTAAAGGAAAAATACCTAATCCGGATGTCTGATGAAGATTTTGATTCTTGAAGCAGTTAGGATCGTCTGGAATTCGACAGAATCATCTGAGATCTGACAGGATCATCTGAGATCTGACAGGATCATCTGAGATCTGACGAATTCATCAAAGACTTGTAAACAAAGAAATAGGTGCAAAACACAGAAAATGCAACTATTCTAACAGAGGGAAACAATGTAAAATGATAGCAATAATATCAAACTGAAACTTAAAAATAGAAACATGGATGAATTATGCTAATTTAATCACAATTATGGCTTAATTATGCATTTAATCTAGATGGGTGAACTCCAAAATGCAGAATAGCATAAAATACTAAATAAACTAGCTAATTACAATACAAAACAACAGAGAAAAGATGGAGAAATGCAAACTTTAGGCACTGATTGCCTCAATGTTGACTGCAGTCGAAATCATCTCGCATTGGTACGAAATCGTCTCTGATTCGACAGGATCACCTCCGATCTGAACAGGATCGTCGACGATGATGTAAGCTTGCTCCGGCTAAAAAACACTAAGGTACCTACAACAAAATTGGTATAGAGCTAATGCAAATATGAATTTGAGATGTCTTAATGCGTATGAAGTCGGGTTACAGGAATTATCAGCCAGGGGGGTGCTAAGGGAAGGGCTTAGGATTAAATAGGCTTAGGAGGGAGGTTAGGAGGTTGGAGATCATCCCTATTTGGGAGATCTCCAATGGGGGAGGGTCTCTAACGATGCAAACACGCTTCTGCCCGGATTAGAGACCCGTTGGAACATAAGATAATTGTGCAAAATCAGTTTAGGGACAAGATCGTCTAGACGTCCTTGCCTAGATGAAATCGTCAGATCTGGGGCGATATCGTCTGATCGGTGACGATATCGTCAAACGGTCAAAACAACCTCTAAAAATGGCATGGAAAAAGGGGAAACGGATTAACCGATGGTTAACGGGCGGTTTGGGAGGTTAAAATTTGAATTTAAATTATTTACTAGAGTGAATGTAATTATTAAGATTTCACTGCGCCAATTTTAGGGTGCTACAATGGGTTTCAATCCTTCTTTAGATTCATTCAAAATTATTGACATAAGTTTGAATTCTTCGTAGATTTCATCATCAGAATCATCGAGATGGATGATTTCCTCTCTTGAATTTAGATTAAGCCTTTGGAAGGCTTGTTCAAGAGAATAGGTGGTGGAAAGTGGGTGATAACCTAGACCTAAATGGTCGTGCACTTCTTGATATGGAACATCAATAGGCTGAAGCACTCCCTATTCATGCAATCATAGTCCATGACCTTTCTAATTAACTATGTAAAAATAGCGGGATGGGAATATCGACATGTTTGGAATGTTGGCAAGTGCTAGTTCCTTGGGTTCCTCGAGGGGAGCTAGATTTTATGAAGAATCAATCCCCCATACATAAAATTTATGCTATTTGGAGCTGGACCCATATCATATACTGCTCCTATGGATAAAGGTGGATCATGTGGGTGACCGAAATCCTTAGCATTAGGAATGGTGAGCGAAGTGACAATGATGTCTTGGACCACATATTCACAAATATCAAGATTTGTGAGATGGAATTCGACTTGGGATGATGTGGAAAGACCATGGTTGGATGATGGCTCAGGGAATGGTGAAGATGAAGATGTCTCACAATTTGTCAACTCAACTTGTGAAACATTAGTTGATGGTGGTGGATTGGATTGGGAAGGTTGTTGGATAATTGGTGATGATGAAGTGGAAGTTAAAGATGTGGATTGACTTTGACCACATGTGCATGTAGTCAATGATGAGGATGATGGAGGATGGGTGATAAGGGTCTCTTCAGGAATGGGAGCCTTTGATGAAGAAATGAGTGGTGTGGTAGATGTATTTGCTGACGATGATAGGAAAATATGTATGGAAGGAAGCATGGATTCATAAGAATTTGAATGAAATTGCAATACTTGAACGGTTTGACATCCACTGGTATGCAATGTAATTATTGCTCATGAACATATTTCAAGCATTGGTGTAAAATGGAAGGGACACATTTCATTTACCTCATCCAAGATCTTCCAAGGAGTACATTGTATGCCATGGGTCCTTCCAATATGTGGAACATAGTGTGCAACATTTTGAGCCCTAATTCAATGGGTAAAACAACAATGCCAACTGTGGAAAACAAAGCATCGTTGAATTATTTTAGAGTGAAGGATGACTTGATGATATGAGATGGAGGAATATTCAAATAATGAAGGGAATATGTGGTGATGATATTTATGGAGGAACCGGTATCAATTAGAACTCTTTTAAACGACTTCTTGTCAATTAGAGCCATGATGTGCAATGGAGGATCTACTGATTTTGATGATATTGGCTTAATATCAAAGTCATAAAATGTAATGGAAGGCTCCATGCATGTTTGAATGCTCCCTAAAAAGTTATTGAAGGCATTAGAATCTTGAGATTGTAATTCAATGGATTTTAGAATGTCCATTAATGCCTCACAATGTGGGGGAGATTGTTGAATTAACTCATATATTAACAATTTGGCAGAAGCCATCTTTAGACTTGTAGTTAACTGGCTACTCAATGAGATGATTGGTCATGGTGGATGATTGATGGGTGGAATTGGAGGATTTGATTGGCTAGGAATGTGGATTGGTGATGAAGGATTGGGAAAAATTTGGATGAGAGGTGATGTGGGAGGTTGTGACACACTTGCTTGAGGTTGTTGCCTTGTATTTTGTTGATTATTTCGTTGACCTCTAGTGACCACATGAATGGCACCTACAAAACCTTGGTATTGTTGGACGTGATTAACTTGGTTAGGAGGAGTTTTGGTATTAGCTCCTCCCACATTTGGTTGTACCTCCTCATGATGAGGAAGTGGTGTTTAAAAAATACCAAGATTTTGGTTTTGTTGAGCAAGGAGTTGTCAAGCTTGATGCCCCCCAAGTCAATTAGGTCTTGCATGATGTCTTTGAACACATGGTAATTATTAATATCATACCCATTTTGCCTATGGTAAGGACAAAATAGATGTTCTCGATAATTTTTTCCATGTTTAGCGGGATCATCTGGTCTAATTTAAGGTAAAGCAAGTTTGTTTGTTTCATACAACCTTCAAAAAATGGAAGCATATAACTCGGCCAAGGGAGTGTAATAACAATTTTTTTGGACAGACTATCATTGAGGATGATTTTCTATAGCTGACACTGTATTTTGCATGGCTTGAGTTATCGAGGGTACCGTATGATAAGCAATTTGTTACGATGGTTGTTGCACTAATTGTTGTTGAGCCATTATCAACTAGCTCATGACCACTAGATTAATATGATTAGGCTGACTAGCTGAAGTGGCCTGCATTGATTTTGATTGGCTAGAATAATTACTTTTATATTGGCCATTGTTTTGCCATTCCTTTTTCTTAGAATTGAGTATGTCGTCTTGGATTTTTATTTCCTCAATGACACTAGCATGTGCTAGAGCTTCTTCAAATGAATGATATGTCTGTAATTGAAGCATCTAAGAGAGATTTTAAACAAATCTTGGTGAATAGTTTGATAAGCTCTTCCATTGGTAGGGTGAATAGCAACTTGGTAATGACGACCCTCCAACGGTTTTTAAAATCATAGATAGACTCATTGTCATGTTATCTTAAAGCATAGACATCTAACAATGAGACTTTATTTCTAACATTTAGGATGAAACACTCAAAGAATTGGTCAACCAATTTTTCAAAAGTATAAATACTATGACTGGGCAATTGATTGTACCACTCTATGGCATCTCCTCCTAATGTTTGAGGAAATGTTCTAAGCATGAGAGCATTATAATTTTGGATTCTAAAACATGAGTGTACAAACATGCTCACATGCTCTTTGGGATCCTCAGTTACCTTGAATTTGTCAAACTTAGGCACCGTGAAATCTATCAGATATGGCAAAGATGGTAACAAAGGATGAATGGGTTGGTTGATCAATTGACATAAGGTTGGCTTTTGATTTGTCAAACCAGGAGTATGTTGTATCAACTGATCTATTTGTTGTTGCATGGCCTTAATTTGAGGGTCTTCCCTAGGAATATAGAAGCCCTAAATTACCTGATGATTTTGAGGTGAGGTGGAAAAATGTTGTGGGGTGACCAAATGATGATAAGATTGGTAATGATGACTAGGTGAATGTGATGAAAATTGATTAAGGGGATGCTGATGATGAAGATATGGAGAATTTTGGAATGTGATCGATGAATGAGGGTTATGGTTGGGTTGGCCAATGGGAATAGGATGGGTATTGGTATAACTTTGTGGAGGAATAGGGATAAAAACCATAGAATACTATGGTATCCATGATAGATCCTGGTTAATGAGGACAATCTGAGTAGAGTTTGGTAGAGGTTTAGGATTCACTTGCACTTGCTACTGAGCATTTTGAAACTGCTTAAGAAATTTGTTCAAATTTTTCCATACTTCATTAATATATCTATTTGAAATAGAGGGTATGGAAGCATATGGTATGGAATATGTGGTTGGGGGATAATTTACACTTGGTATGGTAACTTGGGAGGTTGGAACTTGTGAAGAAACATTTACATGTGCTTCATACAAAGGGTTAGTGTATGTGGATGTGTATGAAGTGCTAGGAGCACATGGGTTAGGGAATGGACACATGAGAGGAACGTGCAACTGATGCCTCGAAAAGAGGGTTAGTGTACATATGGGTAAATATAGATGGTGGCTGGGAATAAACAAATTTCTACTGTAAAGTAGGATCTTGTCTAGGTGAGTTGGGGACTAACTCTAAGACATAGAAGACTTCATAAGAGATTCTACTCGTGCCATGTCTATGTGGGTAATGTGATGATCAATGGTTGGTGAGGTTGACTCTATTTGGGGAACAACCATATGAAATGTTGTGGGTGACAAGGAATATGAGGGACCTATAGAAAAATCTACTTGTGTCACATTTAGGGAATCTACCACAGAAGTGGTGGGGAATGTGGATGAAGGTTCCATTGAATTGTCTTGATTTAATGTTTTCTTTTGTTTTATTTTTAATACCATAAGAAATTAAACCAAAATACATATTATGTAGTAAAATGAAACACAAAATTGAAATTCCACAAGAAAAATAAACAATCAATGCTAAGTTTATTCAAAAAATGTGTCTTACCTCATTCATTGATTATCTCATTTTAATGTGAATTCATTTTCTTAGATTTTGATTTTGTGTGTTTCAATGTGCTAATATGAATTAAATGGGGTGAATCCTATGGATTGGATGGGACAACAAGATTATTACTAGTGATGAAATCCAATAAGTTTGCTTGAGGGTGATCTAAGGTGTTTAAGGGCAGATATTGGTGGATGGAGATAAAATCCACCATCACCAAATATCAAGCAATGACTGGTGATGAAATCCAACCACTATTGTTTAATGTGAATCATGAAGTGTGTGATTCTTTTTAAAGTTTCTAGTTCTCTATTGTGTACATACAATGTTAGAAAAATAACTACTTTCAACAGTCTAAATCAGAATCCACTACTCAAAATACCAATTTTTCCAAAGGATGTAAAGTACACTGCTTAAAACCCACTCTAGTCAGTTGGGGGGTTCATCTACTCCTCCGTATGGAATCACCCAAGTACGGGGATACTTTTGGTATCTGAACAATATTCCTATTTAGACCTAAAAAAATAGAAATCTCTAACTCTAGGATGTAAACTAATGAATGCACTTAATATTTCAAATGCAAACAATAATGCAGCACACCAAAAAATTGAGAAATATTTAAGTAGAAAATGTGTGAATGAGTGCAATTATTAATATAATATCTAAAATACAACTAACATGATTTGTATTTGCCATATTTATTAATGATCATTTTAATCCCAAATCTAAAAAAAATGTAAGTGCTAGAAAACGTAAAAATGAAAAGTTAGGGTTTGATAGTAAACTTACCCAAAAGTCTACATTTTTGCTCTAACTCTCTTTAAATGCTCCCGAGTGCTTTTGAAATGCATTTGGGCATTTTTGGATGACCCTCGAGCATCTTCGAGCATTCGTGTGCCTTATGCAAATCTCTAGAAACTCTGATCCAGCAAAAAACTACAAATTCTACACTTTTGGAAACCCTACAAGATGAGAGAGAGAACAACAAATTAGAAAATAAGGTAAATCAAAGTAAGAAACCCTTAGGGGGTCCCACCGTGATCACCATTTGTAGATGCAAAAGTGAAACACCAAAAAAGATGATAAGATAAATTGAAATCAAAACCCAATATTGCACAAGAAGAAATAATTTTTATTAATATGGGGGGAGCCTCAAATCTCCAATGTTACAATGAAAGAATTGATTTCTTTGATACAAATGTTTACAATAGCTAGGGTTCTCTAAAACCCTAGCAAACAATGTTGGATGCCCACGGGCACTTGGTGGCAACATAAAATGCTCGCGAACGCTTGAGAATGGCAAAAAGTGCCCAGAGGTGCTTGGCGATGGAGAGGAAGCGCTTAGAGGTGCTTGGTGGTGACAAGGAGCACTCGAAGGTATTTAATAGCTGAGGTGAAGATCTGTAAAAGCAGATCTAGTTGAGTGAAAGGGGCGACAATGGATGCGAGGTCTATGGTGAGCGAGGATGGATGGAGAACACAGGGATACTTGGATTTCTTAACAGTTCAAATGCAAACAATAATGCAACACACTAAAAAATTGAGAAATATTTAAGTAGAAAATTGTGAATGAATGCAATTATTAATATAATGTCTAAAATGCAACTAACATGATTTGTATTTGCCATATTTATTAATGATCATTTTAATCCCAAATCTAAAAAAAATGTAAGTGCTACAAAATGTAAAAATGAAAAGTTAGGGTTTGATAGTAAACTTACCCAAAAGTCTACATTTTTGCTCTAACTCTCTGTAAAATGCTCTCGGGTGCTTTTGAAATGCACTTGGGCATTTTTGGATGACCCTCGAGCATTGTTGAGCATTCGTGCACCTTCTACAAATCTCTAGAAACTCTGATCCAACAAAAAACTACAAATTTTGCACTTTTGGAAACCCTACAAGATGAGAGAGAAAACAACAAATTAGTAAATAAGGTAAATCAAAGTAAGAAACCCTTAGGGGATCCCACCGTGATCACCATTTGTAGATGCAAAAGTGAAACACCAAAATAGATGACAAGATAAATTGAAATCAAAACCCAATATTGCACAAGAAGAAATAATTTTTATTAATATGGGGGGAGCCTCAAATCTCCAATGTTACAATGAAAGAATTGATTTCTTTGATACATATGTTTACAATAGTTAAGGTTCTTCAAAACCCTAGCAAACAACGTTGGATGCCCACGGGCACTTGGTGGCAACAGAAAATGCTCGCGAACACTCGGGAATGGCGAAAAGTGCCCAGAGGTGCTTTGCGATGGAGAGGAAGCGCTTAGAGGTGCTTGGTAGTGACAAGGAGCACTCAAATGTATTCAATAGCTGAGGTGAAGATCTGCAGAAGCAAATCTAGTTGAGTGAAAGAGGTGACGATGGATGCGAGGGCTATGGCGAGCGAGGATGGATGGAGAACACAGGGATACTTGGATTTCTTAGGAAATCTAGGGAAAACTTAGGAATAACTGAGGGGTTGAGCCATCAAAATGGTTCCTATTAATAATCCACGCTAGAGTATGTTAAGGCTTAAGCTATACGAATTGTGTGGCTTAGATTAAAACACATCGAAGGGTGGATATTAATTTTGGGTGTGGTATGAATTGATGTAAATTGAGGGTTGGAATTAAGTCAAATCAAATGGCTAGAAATTATTCACATATATAATATATATATTTATTAAATATATAAAATATTATATTAAAATATTAATATTAAACATATATTTAACAAATATTCCTAAATATACATAAATAAGAGGGAAAAATGACGGGAAGACTTGGATGGACGATAAGTGACTAGATTTTGGTGTCTATAATATTATTATATGGTATTAAGGTTAAGGTTAATTATATTATAATATAATATTATTTTATAATATTATATTATATTAATAGTAGGCTCCCAAAAGAAAATATTGGTCATTGTAATAAATGATGATGGAACATAAATATCCTTGTAATATCATATCATATTGGTCATTGTCATTGTAATAGTCCACGAAGTGGCTTACAATTTGAGAGATATTGCAGAGTTGTTCCTTCCTTGAGGAATATTTAATTGGTGTTTTACTACTTAAGGGATTTACGAACAAGGTTTGTATCAAGTGGTATCGCTTCGTCTGCAAATTTTTTTTATTGTTGGAAGAACGCAAAGAATAAATTTACTCATCTCAAAAATCACACTAATTACAAGCAGGTTCAATTTGCGTGGAGTCTAAATTCATTTGTAGCAATAGTGCAATTTTGTTTGTAAAAAATAAAGATGAAGTTATTCATTTTTATATACAAGGTCAAAACAAATAGTTTGGTTTCATAGTAATAGTGCGGTCATGTTCATAAAATAAAGATGAACTTTTCTACCAGGCATACCAGGTGTTCAATTTCTGTCTACAGCAAAACCAACACAAAGATTATTTACAACACATTCTAAGGTTTAGTCACCTCTTTATACCCAAAATGAGCACTAAGTAAATGTTTAAAACTATCACAGATAGTGAAGTTTTTATTGAGTACGTATAACCTAAATTTGACGAGCAAGGAAATTTAAATATTTATAAGGTTTAAAATAAACCAATAGTAATCTGTTTTTATTTTAATCAGTATTTTCAACGAGAAAAAAATTGTCGTACACAATAGGGTTATCAAATTTCGGTAACTAAACACGTTTCTAACAAATTCCCAGGCAAAATTTACTTTTTTCGGTGACGTTGTTATTTTTCGAAGACATTCTTCTACGCCTGGTGTTTTGAAATTCTTGGTGATGAATCATTCGACGATAAAAAAACACAGCAATTAGCAGATGTAAACCTTCCAATAAAACATTTATTAGACAGTTTGTGTTTTCTAGAAAGCGCATAGGCTATTCGTAGGCAGCAAATAAACAGTTACAACATTTTAATTTTTATTCCTAAAACTAACGTCGCAAATCAATACGAAACCCTAAATTTTTTGTGAACGTTGAATTAGCTTACTGGACGACATAATATTTTGAGAACGTGCTAAGGTTGAACAAACAAATTAAAATTACAGTGCCTTGAATTCCTACGGTATATTTCTTTTGCGAACAGTGCGGACGTTGCTAAAATTAAACCTAATATATTCGATAGATGGGTTACACTTGTACAAGCATACATTGAAGATTTTGCGCGAAAGCATACCAATAATTTTTGGAAAAATATTTTTTCCTTAACGTAGGTGAACATTGAAAAATCATATTGTAGGCGAAAGTTCGTAGTTTCGATGCTCAGTGACATTTTGTTGAAGTATAAAACCTATTCTTGGAGACTTCTCAGGTTTTTGGTGAAGAAAAATAGAGTTCTGGTGATAACTTCAAAGTTTTTGACCATCTCCGATGCCGTTCATCACATTTTCAATGATTAAAACTATTTTTCATCATATTTTCAAGGATGTTCACCACAGGTGATCAAAAATACTGCTCCAAGGACATTGAACAGTGTTCTCGATGTCACTAGTTTATTAAATCCTTTGTTAAAAGTCCTCCTTCCTAACAATCCGGTGTGAATACAACCCTAAAACCTCCTTCCCATGCATCGCTCGACACGCATCATCCTTGGATTGCACTAACAATTTTAGCATCATCTCTCGGTAACATTAGGAGCAAAATCAAACAAACCCTAAATTTCTCCCACCGATCAAAGCAAGACACGTTGCAATCGTATCGCGGATGGGTTCTGGGGTAGTCCCATTTACCAACAAGGTTTTTTTTGTGGTTATTCGACGTGAGTTTTCAAGTATTCGATGATTTTTCAAATGATTTTTCAAGACCTTCGGTGGTTGAGACAGGTGAGAAGAGGTTTTCAGACGTTTCTTCTGAATCCGATGAATAATTTCAGGCGACGAACTAAATTTTTTTACGATCGACGATAATGGCGACTTTTTTATTCCCTGACTACCGATGGCCAACAACATATTTACCGCAAATTCTAATTCCTATAAATTCTCGACGTTAAATTGTTTACTCCGACGTTGAAAATCAAACCGTTTTTTTTTTTTCTTAAGCGAAAAACCCCTTGCGTAGCCGCCTTGACCCTGCCAGCACCAACATTATCAATTGGATTTTCGATACCCAATTCAGCTTTTTGGTAGGGTGGAGATTTGAACCTGGGACCTCCCTTGGAGGATTGCCCTCTCCTCTCCAACTCACCTACAACACCTGGATAAAATCAAACCCTTTTTCAACGAGAATGGTTGGACGATAATTTTTGATGAATTGTTTTTAGTTCAACGCGGGGATACTTGGATTTCTTAACAGTTCAAATACAAAGAGGTAACTGTCAGGGAAGATAACGAGATGAATGCAGAAGGTACATCTTCGGATCTACAAAAGCAAGAGCAGAATAAAAAGGGTTTAAATTCAGCTAAAAGTTCTATTTTGCAGGTTTATGAAAGCATTCAAAAGGAACAAGTTACTGTTTCCATTGACCCTACTAGCAGATATAATTTTATTAATATTGCTTTGGCTAAGAATTTGCAAGTTCAAGCAACAAAAATATTAGACATACAACTAGAGGGTGAGCATGTTCAGACTTTTCAAGATTTGAAGCTTACCATAGATAAATATGTATTACATTCAGTTTTTCATTCTTTAGAGATGGATGATATGGATATTGTTCTTAGTTATCCTTGGTTAGACTCCTTCGGGACTGTTAACACTAATGTGCAAAAGAAGTTTATGAAGTTATGGCACAAGAAAAATAAGATAACATTGCAGGATATTTCCTAGCTTAAGGAACAAGGATCCAAGGAAAAACAAGAAGCGGTTGCAAAAAAACACATTGCAGAACAAATAGAAGAACCTAAAATAGAATCCATGAAGGCAGTAGCAACAACTAAGTCCAGGGTAGAAGCAACAGAGTCTATGAAAGAAGCAACAACAACTGAAGCCATGGAAATAACAATAGTAGAGTCCAAGGAAGAATTGATAGAAGAGCATAAGGACACACCAAATGAAGGGAATATGAAAGAGCAATGTGTAGAAGAATTTAAAACAATGGAGCCAAATATTGAAGAGTCAAAGAAGGTAGAACATCAAGTTAAGTTTGCACCATATCACCATCCACACCACCAGGAGCAATAATAATCTTGGAAGCATGGCTCAAGGCAACAATATTATAGTTGTACATGGAATCAAAAGGACATAAACTATGGTAGTATTTGGAAGATAAATCATAGTAATATCGTTCTTAAGATTGGTTCATCAACATTAAGGAACAAGGGGAACCATCATTCGAGTTATCAACATCCAACTATAGAATAGTGGAGCCAACGAAGCAGGTTTGGATACTCAAGTAACAAAAGAGTATACCAACATCTACATGTTTCACTTGGATGGCTGAATGATCAAGATTAGTACCAGTTGATAACATTCCTTAGCAAATCATATTACCTGGCTTATTCCTATGTTTCAAGGATGAAACATTTGTAAGGAGGGTGGCATGATAGGGTACCTAGGAATAGATATTTGGGGATATATTATTATATGGTATTAAGGCTAAGGTTGATTATATTATAATATTATATTATTTTATAATATAATATTATATTAATAGTCGACTCCCCAAAGTAGAATTAGAAATAAGATATATAAGGAAGATATTGGTCATTGTAATAAATCATCATTGAAGATAAATATTATTATCGTTTGTGCCCATGAAGTGGCTTACACTCTCATTTGAGAGATCTTGCGAAGTTGTTCCTTAAGAAATATTTTATTGGTGCTTCTCTACCATAATGGAATTATGGATAAGGTTCGTATCAACACCCTTTTCCCCAAAATTCAAGAATAGTTAGCAGGGAATTTAGCTTTGAAGATTGATCACTATAGTTTTCACAGCTCCCTGGTCATTTAATGTTGGTTAAGGTTATGGGTGCACAACCTTTCCATTAGATAGATTATTCGACCAACAATTTTTTATCATGCTCGGTGGGACCTGGTGGTCCCACATTTAAGATTAATCAGAGATTGGTGATGCTTTGATCTATCCACAATTTCTATCACTTGGCAACTCCTTTGCATAATGAACCACATGATCGGTTGCCTTTGAAATTGAATAGAGCCTGGTGATACTCTATTTTATGACATCAATATCCAAATTCACCCGATGACTCTATTGTAGACTACATCTTGGATCTTGCTAAGAATTTTTTGCTAAAAGATATCCACCCATCGTGCTATCGACAGTATTTGGTATGCTTGGTAGGACCCTAGGGTCTCGTAATTTGATAATATAAGGATCAATGATGTCCTCTATTATCAGGTTTTATTAAAATCACTTGGCGACTCCACTCAAATTCAAAGACCTATATTCTATGACCAGTTTCCTTTGAAATCTAGATAGAGTTTGGCTATACCTTGCATTCGGTTCACCTGGTGACTTTGCTAAGGATTGAACTGAGGTTCATGATTGGTTGTACTTTTACATCATTTTCAAAGATTTATCTCTCAGAGGATTCAAGGTTTGATGGGTAGCCTTGACCTCACTAGCGAAGAAGTTATGCTCATTTGATGACTCCAAATATTCTGAAGCATCAACCTCGTAACTGCATCAATGGATCAGTTCAAATGTCCTGGTTGGAATTTTGCAAAACCCCTGAATATTCTAAATCTTCACTATATTTCCAAAGCTACCTTGAAGTCCTTGTCAAGTTTTTATGGGACAAACAAAATTACATTTGAACATTACCAAGATGTGGCTTCCATGGCAGTGATTCATAATATCATGTATGAAGATATAATTCTTAGGCTCCTTGTTCTCTCTCTCAAAGGAAGGGTCCTATTGTGGTACAAATCCTTGGAGGATGGAAGTATTGGTACATGTATTGATCTAGCGAAAGCACTCATTAACACATTTGATGACTTAGAAGATCATTTTCTTTTGCTCAACCAATTCTCGTTCATCAAACGCGATCCTCAAGAGAATATCATTGATTTTTAACATCCATTTTAAAAGAAATTGGAAAAGGATCCCCTATGAGTTTCATCCATCCCCTACTCAAGCATACCTATATTATGCCCAGGCCTTCTGCTCAAATATAAGCCTCATTATTCAACAATCCAGAGAGATGAGGTTTCCACAAATTTACAAGGAGGCTATATGGGCTGAAAATATGTTAATTATAGTAGGAATATTTCCCCCAGGGATGTTCCTTCTTCATGTCAAACCTTGTCAAAACCATCCCTAGATCTATCCCCTGAAGAATATATGTTGGGCCTTGCCTAGAATCTAAGGAACACCCTCCCAATCAATGTCTACAAGAGAAAACCCCTGACTGAGTGGGAAGTGTTGGAAGTATTTTGGAAACTAGTGGAGGAATATGCAGGTCAGGTGACCTTTCCTTTTGAGCAAAATATCAGCACCACAGATTTTCCCCAACCAACACAAAATATGAATACTAGGAACTAGTGCCTTTGTGACTCCCCTTACTTCCAAACTCTCCCATGACTCAATAGAAGCTAATGGAAAGTAGAAGGCCATCATTCTCATCTGATGAACCTAAGAAAAGAGAGGAAAGGTTGACACTCTTCCACAACCTATTCAGAGGAACCCCTCTTTAGCCAACTAAATTTTGGGATGATATTAGCTCTGACAAGAAACAATCAATCAGGAAACTCTGACCTAGGCCACATGGTATATTGCCTACCACACCATTCTTTGGAGAGACAACTATCAATTTTACAACCTCATGGAAATCAATGCATGACAATCCTAGGGGTTGGATAATAACTCAAAGCACAGTGGGAGTAAACCAAAATGAAGTATGGGCCTCAAATCAGATAAAATCAAATGCAATATAGCACCAACACCCCTCCTCGAATGACTTAGGTGCCAAAGATATTGGATGGGCACATACCCTATGCTAATTGAATATGACCTAGGTTTACTAATCCTAAGGCAAAGTATCGAATCTAGATGGTGTCTTGTTAGATCTAAGAATGATCGTAGACAGTACCAGAATCAACATGAAGAACAACTTAGGTTTGGCATCATCTAGTTCAAACATAGTAGGTTCACAGGATGAGCTATAACATTTATTACCCAAGCATGCTAGGTACATCAAACTTTTGTGTAAATAATTAATAATTAAATAAAATCTATGATGGAGGTATGGCTGCTTACAACTTGTAGGAAGAAAGCTCCAACAATGAATTTCCAGTTAGCCAAGGCACCAGAAACTATGAACTGAAGAGCATAAGGAGATTCCCCTAGCCGCATCTTGGAATCATAACACTTTCTTCTTCATCTTATTATTTTCTTCCTTTTTGTTCATTATCTATTCTTATTTTTTATTTTTTGGTTTTTGTGACCCCGTAGTCCAATGAATATCATACAACAAGTATACAAGGCTTTACATGCTATCCTTGAAAATATAAGATTACATAAAAAAAAAAAACTTAGAACTCGTATAAGCAGGACAATATGCCATGCCTACATGGACATGAAATCACTGGTGGAGAAAATACCTAGGAAGAAGGATCCAAACTCATGCACCAATTGGACCTCTATGCAATTCAATACATGCCAAATCTATCCAAAGTGGGGTAAACCATTCTATAAATAGGTCGCCATACACAACTATAGAAGTGTTCAAGAAATATAAGTCTCAAAGCGTAGTTGGAGCTGAGGGACCCAATGATGAATGACGATAAGCAAAAAAGGTCCTTCCTAGATTACGTCAGAAAGAAGAGCCATAACAAGATGGACAAGTTTCCCTGGCATTATGTCTACTTTTAGAATTTTTTTGAGCTACAGTGGGGCATGTTTATGTAAATGTGATATGTGGGGGTGTCCCATGGATTGGAATATCCATCGTGACATTATGTGATAGCCCTCGAATTGCCTTCCCTTTTGTTTTTTTACTTTTCTGCATCCTTCTCCTTCCTCTATTTTCCCTTGTTGCATGTTGTCACCAATATTTTTGGTTAGTGGCTTTTTTTGTATTTCTTCTGTTGTTTCTCATTGCCTCCCATTTCCTTTTGTGTCATATAGTTCTAGTTTTTGGGTTTGCTTGTTGTTTCCCCTTGCTATCCCCCTTCTTTTCTTGTTATTCACAATATATCACTATGTTATTTCCATCCCATTATCCATCGCCTCCCATTTTCTTGCAGCCTCAACCAACTACATTTTTTCTAGCTTTTCTTCTAGCTCCTTCTTCCCTTCCCTTTCCCTCAAAAAGTGTTAAATTCAAGAAAATTTTGACTTTTTGGATTCCTTGTTTCCACAAAGCAAAAATCCTTTGTGAGTTGCCAAGAATATGGGTATTTTTTGCACCTACCCATGTCTAGCTATTAACAAATATATATTAGGTTTATTTTTTTGTAAATAAAACCAAATATTGCCAGAAGTTTTGCTAGCAAAAGCCTAAAAGCCATATCGAAAGCAAAGCAAAGTGAAAAGGAAGTGAAGAGACCCGTCTATGAGCTTGTCGAAGCATCCACACTGATAAAAATCTAATAAAGGGATAAAGGATCAACTTGTGATCTGAAGATATTAATAGTTGTGACTTGAAGGTCTACTGACATTCATTGGGATGCTATAAGATGACTAAAGTAAATTGACCAAGGTACGAAGGTACTAAAACTATGGTACCTAGATGAAGCATTCAAAAATGCATGATTATTCTTGCTATCGAAAGACATGCTCTAACCAAAATGGTTATCTCTCCAAGATATTGGAAGGTATACACCTGATCAAAACCTCGAGGTGGTACTAATTCCCCATCTATTATCTGGAATCTCACAAGAGCAAAATCAAGAAAATAGCCAAGTCAGGGGTACACCAAAATATTTGTACTAAGGCCAGAGCCCAGTAAAATATCAAAGATCCATCCCAGTACCAAAAGAAAAAAAGATAAGTGAAAAGGCTAAGTCTAGGGAATACCAAAACAATTGTACCTGGTCAAAACCTAGTGAGGTCCCAAAAGGTGACCTTCACCAGGGTAGAAAAATGGCTAAATCCTCAGGGCACCAAAATAATTGCACCTAGTTGAAACCCGACAACGTCCCAAAAATCTACTCAAGATCTAGTAATTCAGAAGCAATATGGAAGTTGAAAGTCCAAAGAGTGTTGAAGGATTCATACCTAACCAAAATTCAGTGAATCATTGAAATACTGATACATGCAAAAGCAAAAAATAGGCTAAGTGCTGAAGATGCTGAAAGAATTGCATCCGGTTTGGTCTCGCCAAGGTTCTAAATATCTGATGTGAAAGAAAGTATATAGGATATGTTTGACCAAGAGGTGAAGCTGCTAGGATGATGGTATATGGTCAAAATCCATTTGAGTCTTAAAGAGGTATCCCATAGGTTCCAGAAGATTAGATAGTCGCTCTCCAATAAGAAAAGAGTTTTTTTCCATGATGCTTGTTGGGCAGGATTTTATGTCAAAGGATATTAACAACTCAAACCATCATGTGGATGATAGCGTGGCTGAGTAGAGAAGGTCAACAAATATCAAGGGACTAGATGTGACTAGCAAGCTGGGCACAAATCAAGGTGATGTAAATCTAGATCACGTTGATCAACCATGTTCTAGTATTTTGGGTGACCATGCTTCTAAGCAATCAGATAGGTTGGTAGACTCTCTGATGTAACAACAATCCACTTCTAAGGTAATCATGATTTGATAACTATAGCATTGTAAAAAGTCTATATATACTAAGATGTAAAAGAAAAATAGGTCAGCTCTTAGGCTTTTACAATTCATTTGTAATGAAGATATTTTTTGCATATCAATACAAAGGGATTGTTGTTTGGCTTCTGGTTTATTTCATTTGTAGAACATGTATGTATGATGACTACTTATTTATAATTTAGGCCTATTGAATGCTCATGGGACTTATTTTGAATTTTAAATTTGTGCTCATGTTCATTTATTAGTTTTGGAATTTGTAGTTTTTATTAGATACATAACATTGTGACTTATTGTTTTGTGGGTGGTAATCGAATTGGCTATTCTGTTAGGTAATTTCTTGGTTTGGTCACGCAATCTAAAAATATGTATATTTATAGATATGGCTTAATATACACCATTATAAGTTTTGGATTTAGCTCATTTTGCTTCTTTTAGCGACCTTTTCCCCCACATTCGGGAATAGTTAGTGGGGACTTCAAAGGAATCGATCACCTCAAAAGATCGGTTGCTACAATTTTTACAACTCCCTGTTCATTCAATGTTGGTCAAGGTCTATGGGTGCACAACCTTTCCATTAGAAAGATTCTTTGACCAACAAAAAACAACCATGTATAAAACATAAACAAGCTACAAGAAGAGAATCATGATCCCTTAACTCATAAAAGTCTCAAGAATCATTATATTAGTTTATCTTTCACAACCAACATACAAACAATACATATTATAAAATATAATCTCATACTTCTCTTTATAATGATCCCTTAACTCACAAAAGTCTCAGGAATCATTATATTAGTTTCTCTTTCAAAACCAACATACAAGCAATACATCTTATAAAAGAGAATCCCATACTTCTCTTTATCTGTCATAATGAAAGCTTATCTTTCACTTTATAAAGATACATTCTCTATATAACATAAATAAAGCCTTATATTTTTTATTATAAAGATACAACCTCTATCTACCATAAAGAAAGCTTTATCTTTCACATAATTAAAGATACAACCTTTATCTAGCATAAATAAAGCTTTACCTTTCCCATTATAAAGATACAACCTCTATCTAACATAAAGAAAGCTTTACCTTTAACATAATAAAGATACAAACTTTATCTAACATAAAGATAACTTTATCTTTAACATAATAAAGATACAACCTTAATCTAACATAAAGAAATATTTACCTTTAATATTAAAGATACAATCTCTATCTATTATAAAGAAAGCTTTAACTTTCATATTAAATATACATTCTATATCTAATATATAGGAAGCTTTATCTTTCACATTAAAGATACATTCTATATCTAATATAAAAGAATCTTTATATTTCACATTAAAGATACATTCTATATCATTTATAAAGTGAGCTTTATCTTTCACATTAAAGATACATTCTAAAAAGATACAAAATTAAACATACAACCCAATTGACCTTTGACATGAAAAATAAGACTTGGGGGCCACAAGACCATATGTAAGCCAAAATGGTTCAAAATAGTGGCAACAAATGACTAACCAAGAAAACCTTGGTTGCTATCCACAAAACAAGACTAAGAGGGAAGGACATGTCATAGTTTGTGCACCAAATAACGGTAACAAGATAACAATCTAGCACAAACACAAGCCATTGGTTGAGTGCAAAGAATGACCCACAAGGCACAACCTATGAACCTACTTCATATTCACACCAAATATGTCCTAGCAAGGAATGGGCATGATAGACATGCACAAAGGTGATATTGATATGAATCAACCTAAACAAATGCCTAGAAAAATAATCAAAGCAACAACAAGCATGGTTCACACAAGGGAAAATATTTAGCTATATAAAACACATGATTTGAAGAGTTCACCCTTACCTCCAAACCGGATTCATCACAACAAGGGAAGAGCGAAACAACAAAGTACACAAACACACTGGACTAGGTTGACTTAAACCACTAGCCTGGGGTAAAACATCCAATGCAAATCTCCCAAATAGAGAATAAAAGCAAACCACAAGGAAATATGAGCACAACTTTGTTTTTGCTAGCCAAAGGTGCACATACTTTAAATTTTACCTTTATATCCAAACCGAAAATGACATAGTGATGCAATGAAATAGGGCCATAACAAAATAACAAAACATCAAAAGAACAAACAAGGAAGAACCAAAGCGAGCAACAAACTAAGTTGGAGTAAAAGAGGATATATAGAGACTCATTCAAGAGTGGTTTACTTCTATCCAAACCAATTCAATGAAGTTACCTTAGCAAAAATGCTTTGATACCTCTTGCTCTTGATTTGGTCAATGCTCCCTTCTTCTTCCAAGCTGTCGAGCATTCTTTTTCCAAAAGCCTTTACCTCGAACCAACCCCCTTTTGAAGACTTGTTTCCCCCTTTTAACAAAACTCAGGCATGGTCTTCTCACATGCATGGCTTGGTAATGTATGCATGTTACCAAGAACATCTACCACTTCTCAAACAAATTTGAGCACTCAACCAAGCATGCCAAGAGATGATTATGGAGATTTATTAAGCTAAAGGAGCCTTAATGATAATTAAAACTTCTTTTAAACAACCTTTATTAATATCAAAGGCCAATACTCATTGTTGAACTTAATATTAATATATTAAAGCATTAATATTGATTATAAACAAAATGCTAAATTGATTCTATGTCTACTATACACAAGCATATATGCCACACAACAATAATATTAAATTGGTTCACACCTGAGAATAAAAACCAAACAAATAATAATAATACACACCATTATTTTAATCCTTAAGTATGTGGCTATTCTTATTTAAGGTAGTCCAATGCTATAGCCAACCTTATCAAGAAGGCTCATGCACAAACATATTATCGATCCAATGGTATAAATATTAAACATGACTAAATGAAAATGCATCTACATGAAAGGGTATTTATCCATGTTACCCTAAGCTGTCGATGAACAAGACATCATCATCATTTCCTTAATTAACTCTCTTTGTAGGTGGTTCACCTATATGGTCCCACCAAGGAGAGCACCTTGTCCTGCTCCCACAGATATGTCAATAGTATCATATTCCAAGCTAAAGAGGATGAAATCATCTCATCAAAAAGACATCATCAAACAAAGTTATACCATTATATAATCTCATCGAAATAAATTCCATTGTCTATAATGAGTTCTACCAAGGAGGGGTGTTACATACTCCTCCCTTGGACTAAACATAGTCCTCTATATTTCATACAAGTGAGTAAACAAGTATTAATTTAGTTACAATTGCAAATTGCTACCCCATTTCATAAACATATTTATCAAAATATTGATCCCATTGGACCTTACATAGATCTAGGGTCCGTTTCCTCAACACCTTGGAACAAAACCTCAAATTCTTAACTAGTCTCATCTCAATGGCAGAGGGATCTGACATCTATAAATAAAAAACATTCCACACATGAGTAGGATTAGCAACATTTTTCTAAATAGGAATATGTGGAAGGCATCTTGTATCTTTAATAGGTTGGATGACAAGGCAAGCCTATAGGCTGCTGGACAAATCTTATCTAGGATCTCCAAAGAACCCAACATAGAAAGGATCCAACTTTATTGACTTGATGACACTTTTCATGGGTATTACCCTCAAGAAGACTCTATCTCCTACACAGAATTCTCTTGGTGATATTTTTAGATAAGCATAACTCTTCTAGTGATTAGTAACTTCCTTAAGCCCTAGCCAAATCGCTTTGAGCTACTCCTCCATCTCTTAGACAATGAATGGTTCGATCATCACTTGGTCCTACAAATTATCCCATGATAGAGGTGTCCTGCATATTTTTCCATACAAGGCTTTAAATGGGACCATCCCCAATGATGCATGGTATCCAGTTATTATATGAAAACTCCACGAGATGCAAGAAGTCTTCTCACTTAGCTTTGATCTATGCACATGTCTTCTAAAACCTAGTTTAACCTCTCGATCTGAACATCTATTTTAGAATAATATACAAAACTAAAATTCAACTTAGTATCCCTTGCACACTGTTGAGCCTACCAAAATTCAAATGTGAACCTAAAAGTCCCTATTTGGTATGACTTCCTAAGGAAATCCATGTAGCCTAAAGGTTTCTTTGGAAAAAAATTTTGCCATCACTGGTGCATCACCCTTGATGCCCCTGATATAAAAATGTGCAACCTTGGTCAACTTATCAACCACTACCAAGACCACATCAAGTTAGTACCTAGTCTTAGGTACACTCACAATAAAATCCATAGAGGTTACTTGCCTTTTTTGCATAAGTACCTCATGTGGGTATAATTTATCCTACTAGGTGTTGATGTTATACCCTCGCCTTCTAAAATTCTAACACATTGTAAAGGAACTAGTGATATCTTACTTTATTCTAACCCAAAAGAGAGTCTTTTCCATGTTATCCCTTATTTTTGACCTTCCTGAATGAGCAAAATAAGGAAAAGCATATACCTCTTGCATAATAAAACTCCTTAGATCACTAGTTTTGGGTATAACTACCATATCCTTTAAGCATAAAAGTCCATTTTTTTGTTGAAATCCTTATTCTCTTTAAGATTTTTCTTGGTTTTGTCCCAAAATTTTCCATGCAAAATGGGTCTTGTATTTGTATTTTTCTTGACTCTATCCATTAGATAAAAATAGCTTTGGGTTGATGTTATTATGTTTCTTCTCCTTCTTAAGGCACCCACAACATTTCCTCCTTTCCTTTGATGTAATCAATACCAAAGTCGTATTCAGTTAAGAACTCTACCCATTTTCTTTGTCATGAATCCAACATAGATTGGGTAGATATACCTTAGGTTTTGACTGTTTGTCCTTAACTCAAAAAGTCTACCCAATAAAAAATATCTCTAGCCTTCTTAGGTATGCACAACTATGGCCAAATAGGGATAATCTATCTTTAGTAGAGGATACTTAATCTTAATGGTTGCATTATTCAACATTTTAAAATATAATCTCAAGAAACTTACCCTTTTTTCACACCAAAAATATTGGAGTACCCCCAAGGCAGCATGCTTGGTTTGATCAGACCCTTTTCTAACATACTTTAAAATTACACCTTCAGTTCTTGCAACTTGATTGGGGTCATCTTGTAAGGTGTCCTTGAAATGGGTTTAGCTACTGTGCAAGGCATATCCTTGCTTTCTCTTTGAATTATAATTATTTATCAACAGTTTAACCATAAACTCACAAGATTGAATCACATACAATGCATCCAAAGAATGAATGAATAAACCAAATATTATAATAATGTTGTGCCTCTTAAGGAGGGAAGATCCCTGCCACAAGGGCAATAAGTGCGAATACGCAAATGACAAAATAATATTTATAGATGATTAAACCCTACGCTTGGATAAATATCTATATATGCAATAAAATGATTTTAAATATTATGGCCAACTCCTCATAATATTTGTATTGTAACATGACTCCCCTCCTTAGAAAGCTTTGTCCTCAAAGTTGGAAATGTCTAGAAAATACTTCCAGGTTCCCATGTAGCCTCTTCTTCTGGTAGGCCCTGCCATTTGATGAGAAATTCTTGGATGTGATGAGATCTCAGTATACGTGTTTTGATTTGTAGAATGGATTTCGTCTGGAGATATATACACCCTTCTGCATCTAGTATTGGTAATTTTTGACTGAGATTTCACTTTCTAGCCAATCACCTTCTTGAGACACCGTCTGGCATGGTCATGGGATCGTTTAGGAGGTAGTCCCTTTGGTTCTTGGAGGACCTCCTCATAGTTAGCCGTAATATTTTATAGATCTTCTATTTAGATTTCTGGCGTATCTTGTGCTTGCATTTCTGTACAATTAATTTGAGTGAAGAATCCATAACTACCTTTTCTTACTATTTTTTTCATTCTGTGCAAACTTACTACCTTTTATGGAAGTGTTGGAATTCCTTGGAGGCGAATGGTTTTCCCATTTTCTTTCCATTCAACAAAGTGCTATTTTTAATTAAAACTGACCGTGGTTTCCATTTGTTCTAACCATGCAACTCCCAAGATAACTTATGAATTCCCTAAATTCATAACAACAAGAGGACCATGCAAAGTATAACTTCCCATTTGTAATGAAATTGAAGATGTTTTACCTATACATTGAGCACTACTTACACTTGTAGTTCTCACTTAAAATTTATCTTGATTGGAGGAGTTGATGTGCAAGTTTAATGCCTTGGCAAGCCTTGTGTCAATAAAGTTGTGAGTACTTCCTGAATCAGTTAATACAGTTACCTTTTTTAGTTGAATGAATCCTTCCTAATTTGATTGTATGGTGAGCTAATGAATCCATAAGAGCATGTACTAAAATTGCCATAGTATCTTCCCAAGCTAAAACCACCTTGTGTTCAATTTGGTCATCGTCTAGGGAATCATTAGGTGGGTTGTTCTCTATTTCTTCATCTTCCTTATCAACATATTCAATTTGAAAGCTCTGTCATGGTACACATGCTTGATCTTTTAGATTGTGATTATGAAATTTATAGCAAAAATATCTTGATGGTTGATCATTTTTACAAAAAGAGTTGTGATATTGAGGTTGACCATATGAATCACGTTGTATGGATGTCGCCATTTGCACCTTATTCTTAGCCAACTTGGCAATCCTTATACAATCATCCATCTTGGATGGATCTTGTAGGTCCACTTTGACTTTAATATTTTCTTTCAACCCATTTCTAAAAGCAGCTACCACTACATTGGGTTGTAAGTGCTTTGCATAAGAAAGCATACTAGTGAATTCTGAGATATAGTCTATTACCGATCTTGTTTGCTTAAGTGATAACAACCACACCATGTAAGAAGATGTGGATCCTTTGTCAAATATCTTAAGAAAATATTTGATGAAATCATCCTAGTAGATGTTGTTATCTTACTCGCATTTGATCTATACAAACCATTGATAAGCTTTGGTACCAATTCTGGAGGCAGCAAATTGAAATTTTTCTAAATCTTGAATTCTATATAAGTTTAAAATACCTTCCATTTTGGCTATCCATCCATGTGGATCATGACCCTAAAAGGTAGGCATATCAATGCATGGCCAATTGACTCCATTAGGACCTCTTGATTGGTGGCATACTTCATTTCTATCTTGGTCCTCATTATTCCTTTGTATATGGAAGTGATTTTGGGAGGGTCTGTTAGGACCATATTGTTGTTTATAAACTTCCTTGTTTCCCAAATCCTCATTATTTCTTTTTCCATTGAAGAAATTTGGGGAATGACCATTATGACATTTTTGGTGTGTATCTTCTCCATACTGATCCTCAATGCTCTAGTGGTTTGGTCTAGGAGGATTTGGTTGGACTTGTCTTTCCAATAGTTGGGTCATCTTGTCATTCATGATTTTAATACTAGCCACTAAGGATTGTAAGACCATGTCAGTGGTCATGGGGCTTCCTATTTCTTCTTGTGTGATGTTCTCATGGGAAGATTTTGGGGAGAGATTGGATGCCATATTTTTAAGCAATGGATGACCAGGGTTAAAGCTAGTAATCCTTAAAGAAGAAGAATAATTATGTGTACCTTTGCTTCTAGGAGGTCTTCTTGGTGACTTTAATATTCCTTCATTGGAGTTATTTGAGATTGATAGTCTCTCGTTTGGTCCCTTGGTCCACATTTCGCTCATGCACTTGTCACTTAGATTCTACTAAACACTTTTGCTTTTGATCTCTGCCATAATTTGGATGATTTGGGTAAAAAAAGTTGTTTGTTTTTTGCTCTCAATGTCACTCCAACTGTGATGTAGATTTAAATTTGGATTTCCCACTTGAAGCTTTAATGGCTACTCGGCTACTTTTGAGTTTGAATTAGTGAACTCAACTTGGACCATCACTTTGACACTGCACTACCAATTTGACACCTCAAATTGACATAGCACCACCAATTTGACACAACGCAACCAATTTGACACTCAATTTGACACCACCACCGAGCCACCAATTTGAAACTCAATGACATGAGCAGACAGAATAGTCAGACGTAGGAATGGTATGACCACACATGGTAGTCAAATATGGAACTGACGCTTAAGGATCATTATGTTGCCATCCAATGACACGAAGGACACGAGGTAGTGGGGGACACGATGCGATCAACCAATGACATGATGGACATAGGACAGTGAAGGACATGGGGTGATGAGGGATGATGCAACCAACCAATGACACGATGGACACAGGACAATGAAAGACATGGGGCAGTGAGGGACACGTCCAACTAGATGATAGTGAAGGACACGGGGCAGTGAGGGACGCGACCAACTATGCGATGAAGAATGCGACATGTAGGACCTTTCACACATGAGGCTTAGGGTGGGATTCATGTGACCATAGTCACACCCACTTAGTTGCACTTTCCCTTACTTAAAACCTTTTACATCCACAACACAAAGGAGGTGGGAAAATTGTCTCTAATATTTTTTAAAAATAATGTAATGTTAACCTTAGGTTTTGCATGTAATAATTGTATTTCCTTGCTTTTGATTGGTCATCCATCGGTGAGCAGAACCGTGATTTTTTTTTCATTGAGTTGGAATCAATTTGTTTCTTTTGTGTAGCATTTTACATGATGATCCGGTTGGCTTCTTCCCCCCAATAGCTTTCCTAAAATCAATTGGTGATTTGGATACCCGAGAAAATGAACCCTTCTACCCATTGCTACTGTACGATTCGATGACTTTTGTGTTTTGTTACACATTTACCTTATTGCATTATCAATAGTATAAATTGCATCAGATGGCTTTTCAATGGTGTTTGTTTCGAAAAATAGTTTCCCAGTACTGTTCAATGGTGTTGCTTTTGAAAAACGTGTTCTCAATGCTACAAAAAATGTTTCTTTCATAGTTTGTTTAGAAGCAGAAGTAGAATCCACCTAGCCCTTTTGTGAACCTAAACTACTGATACCACTTGCAAGGTGTTTCCTTGCCTTATCTTTGAATTATAATTATTTATCAATAGTTAAACCATAAACTTACGAGATTGAATCACATACAATGCAATAGAAGAATGAATGAATAAACCAAATATTATAATAATGTTGTAACTCTTAAGGAGTGCAGATCCCCACCACAAGGGAAATAAGTGCGAATACGCAAATTACAAAAGAATATTTACAGATGATAAGATGATTAAACCCTATGCTTGGATAACTATCTATATATGTAATAAAATGATTTTAAATTTTATGGCCGACTGCTCATAATATTTGTATTGTAACATATTGGCATTGATTCATTAGGGAAGAAGAAATTTTGATACCAATCTTATTATCTCTCATTATTGCTCCATATACTCTTAAAACAACTTAACTATGTAAGAGAGGTTTTCTACCCTCTTATTGGAACTTGCTTATTTCTTTGGTTTTCTTATTGAATTATGTTGTCCTCCCAAACTTTCTATTGTGTTTCGTTGCTCTTCCACTTTCTCTTGTTGAAATCATACTACAACTTCCTCTTGTGTAGTTGATCCTACCTTCTTGGAAGATCCTTATTCCAACCAAGTGTTATCTCCTATCCACAAAAGGAGTTGGTAAGTCATAATTTCTTCCAAATTATACTTATAATTTGTTAGTTTCATCTCCCCATGAACTAACTTAGACCATTATGGTCATACTTGTCTAGACAAAATATGTCATCTCTAATAAACCCATCATTTTTTTATTGAATAATGATTATGGTCATACTTGTTTGCCCACAAGGTACCATCTTCGATAAGAAAATTATTACTTGTTTGATAATAATCATGGTCACTCTTCCCTCTTTGCAAGGTTCTACTCTCTATGATTGTGAATAGAGCTTAATTATGTTACAATTTTCCCCAATATTGTACTTCTAACTTTAGTCACTTGCTTTTCCCTCATTAACTAACTCAAATCATTATTACCCTCAAGGTAATAGCCACACTTGTCTACCTACAAGTTGTTATTTCTAATAGGATCATTATCACTCAATTGATAATGATCAGGGTTGCACTTGCCTTCATGCAAGGTACCTTACCCAAAGTAGCACATCAATTCAAGGCTTACCCTAAGCACACTTATTGGAAGCCTTAAGCCCTACGATCTAGAGCTCTAATACCAACTGTAACAACCCAAAACTACCAACCCAATTTTTTAAAAGGGAACAATTACAAGGTAAAGGTTCCCAAGGGAGACACCCTTATTTTACTTATATCATTATACAAGGGTTCACCACATTCTAAATAATTGTAGATGATACCCAGTGGATAGGAGTGGCCAACTCCTATGGTTTTTTGGATTGACCTTACTAAACCTACATGTTTAGAGGATACCAAAAAGAGGTCCCCCACCTTTCCCATGCCCTCATTAGAATAGGACCACATGATCATGACATAGGGTTTATCCTTTAAGGCCCATAACACTTAAAGAGGACGCTTATTCCTTAACTCGACTCTAAGTCCATCTAGATCATTGCCTTGGTGCTTAGTTACCACACCTTCATGGGATAACAAAGATCATTGCCACTTCATTGACAACTAACATGATCCTACACTTAGTTACCACACCTCTGTGGGCTCACTGAGGGATTACCACTACTATATTGTGAATGGTTCCACTACACTTAGTTGGAGTACACCTGAGCCTTCTCATCCAAGGTGCATTAATTCATAAGAAGACTTGACTATTGTATACACACAAGTCCTTCTAGATTCATGAGTCCCTAGCTATTGCATACTCACAACTCCTTCTAAGCTCCACACAAGTCCTTCCAGGTTCATGAGTCCCTAGCTATTGCATACTCATAGCTCCTTCTAAGCTCATGGATGCCTAGGTATTACATTCATGCAAATTATTGACTTGGGTCCACAAGAAAATCTAACCACCCTAACACAAACTTATCATAACACTTTGCATAATTCCAAAATGCAACATACATCCCATCATATCAAGCACTTTAAATTAAGCCATACTCCATTTAATCCAAAATGCTATAAAATATAAACAAGGATGTCTCTTAAAATAAAGCCCTTATTATGCATATTTCAAATGCTTAACACATAGCATTAAATATAATATTTTCCAATAAAAAAGATGCATAACATTATATTCCAAGTATGTTTTACAGTTGATAGAACTCAATAATAACTATCCAAAAAGATTTCTCAAATCACATAATGTACAAAATCCAAGATATCATTAAAGCAACATAATCTTTCAGTTTGTACAATAATCAAGTTTACAAAACTTATTGAACAACTCAACCTTTACATAGCCTTTGATTTATGAAACATTCAAAGTACTTAGAACCCATCCCCAAATATCCTCAAATCATCCATAAATAATTCAACTTCTTCTTGAAAGGGGATCCACCCACAACTTATAAGGAATACTTTGGGATCATGATAACTCTATATGCAATGCAACTTAAAACATGCCATTTTCTATTATGCAAACAACCATGTATAAAACATAAGCAAGCTATAAGAAGAGAATCCCATACTTCTCTTTATAATTATCCCTTAACTCACAAAAGTCTCAAGAATCATTATATTAGTTTCTCTTTCAAAACCAACATACACACAATACATCTTATAAAAGAGAATCCTATACTTCTCTTTATTTGTCGTAAAGAAAGTTTATCTTTCACTTTATAAATATACATTCTCTACCTAACATAAAGAAAACCTTATTTTTCTCATTATAAAGATACAACCTCTATCTAGCATAAAGAAAAATTTATCTTTCACATAATTAAAGATACAACATTTATCTAGCATAAATAAAGCTTTACCTTTCTCATTATAAATATACAACCTTTATCTAACATAAATAAAGATTTAGGTCTAAGGTGTAGACCAATTGGTGCAGTGAAACCCTGTAAGGGGGACAAACGTCTAGGGTTCAAATCTTGGACCTCACCAGAATGAATGCTTATCCCTTTCCTAGTGCTTTTAGTTGCATAAAAGTTTTAAAATTATTGTCGCATGATGGTTATAGGGGTGGATTGCGTAAATTACTGTGTGGCAACTTTAAGGGTGGACAACATAAAATACTATGGCGACCATAAAAGATGGAACAATGTGCTGGAATCATTGTGGTAGCTAACGATTCCACCATGTAAAATAAAATTATTGGAATATATTATATTATTTGATACATGCTAATGTAACATATTGGGTACATCTTTATATTAGGAGAGTGTCTTAGATTAGAGCTTGAGTATTTACTTTATGTAATGTAATAAATGCACAAAGTATTATTAAAATGTGCAATGATGTAAATGTGCATGTTGTCCACATGTACATGAGTCCTTAGAATAGGAAGATGAATATTCATAGGAATATGTAAGGCCATATATATAGTCCTTTTATAGATGAATGAGGAGTGTAGAGTGGTAGAAATAAGCACAAGATAGATTAGATACAATGCGGAACTTGTATGAAGCATGGAATATTATAGATCTCCATTTTGTATCAAGTTCCTATTTTCATGAGCTTTCATTAATGGATATTTCATGAGTTATTTTAGAAGTTTCTCATGCTATTTACTTGCTTATTATATTGTCATTATCATAGATATAACATTGCATGCTTATTTTACTTCTTGTGGTTGCATTTCCTTTAATATATAGAATCAAAATCTAATAGTGGTATCAGAGCACAAGGTAGATTAATAGGAGATAGAGAAATCCATAAGATATATTGAGAGGAGATATGAAATCTCATTTTTAGAATTTCTAAAATTGCATTTTGGCTAGATTCTTTCCACAAAGTTGCAGAAAAACTCATGAAGACTAGGACTCAACATTGATTCCACTAGATTGACAAATCAACTAGTGAAGTTTATTTTATTTATATTTAAAGAAATTTCCATTATCATTTTCTAATACTTTTTGTAGAGAAGAGTAGATTCAAATAAATTTGAGAAGCTTCCTACAATAGCTAGGAAGAATATCTTCTTTGGAATCGATCCAATACTTGAAGCAAAAAGTTGAAGATTGGAGTTTTTTGGAGGCCTAAGGAAAAGATCCCATTGCAGGATTTGCATATTGAAGATAGAATATTGAGGAGACTCAAGAAAGAGATCTCCATAGAATATTTAAGTTGAAGACACCCAAAGGAGTCCCCATCGAATATCTTCCAAATTTAGAATATTGAAGATAGAGAAGGACTAGAAAAGGTCCTATTGCAGATTTTAGAAGCAACAAAATTTGGAGATCCAAGAAAGAGATCTCATTGCAAAAATTCCATAGTTGGAAGATTGGAGAGATCAAGGAAAGGTCTCATTGAAGTTTTTAGAATAATACTTGAGGAGATATAGAATTTGAAGGCCTAAGAGAAGAAGGGCTCAAGCAAATTTGAAAGGAAAAGAAGCAGGAGGCTAGAAAAGCCCCATTGAAGAAATTGAAGAAGTGATCATTAAATGAGATTTGAAGAAAGCCCAAGGGATAATATTACAAGCAAGGAGAAGTTCTTGATAAGAAGAATTCAGGATAATTATCGCCATCTGACAACAAGCCCAAAAGAAAAAAAAAATTTGGTAAGAAGTTTGCCAAATTTTGGAAAGGATTCTAGAAGACCTCAATATATTCAGATTCTTGATAAGGAGTCCAGAAAATATTCCAAGTTTGAAGTCAAAATTCAACAAGGATATTGGAGGAGAAATAATCTAGAAGATACCACCAGATTTGAGAAATATGAAGACTATCATTAAAGGCTTGATGGTTGATTTGTGAAGGATAAGAGTGCTAATTTTTACAGCAGAAGTAAAGACTCACAAGACAACAAATCAAAGGAGGAATTGGCTATGTTAGAAGCTATAAGATTATAGAGTTTAGGATAGTAAGAGGGCAACATTTGAGCAACATTGATAGCTACAAAATTTTAGAATTCAAGAGAGCAAACTTGGAGAAGAATTGAAGCCACAAAATTAATTTTTGGACACCATACAAACTGATTTCTAAACATCGTTGAAAGTTGTAAATTAAAGCCTTTTTGGATAGCAAACCAAAGGCTAAAATATAGAAATAATTGGACAATATTATAGCTACAAAATTATACATTCTTGGGAAACAAGTTAAAGGAGTTATAAAGCTACAAATTGGAAGAGTTTATGATCTGATTTGGACAACAAGTAGAACTGCAAGACAGACAAATATTAGGGTAACAAAGCATAACAAATTGGAGCTATAAATTTAACAAAATTGGGTAAGCAAATAGGTGATTCAAATCACCAAGAAATAAAGCTACAAAAGAAGACCAAAAGGTATGCAATATCTGTGTAAAAAAATTATTATTTGAACATTTATATTAACTTAGTATTAAGTCTTCAAAAGCACTGCATTTGAGGTTTTAAAGTTGCAAGAGAAAAGGTCTTAAGTTTATGTTTTCAAGGTTGGAGTAGATTGCATTTACAAGGGAGTAAAACTTGCGCAAAATAAAGCAGAAGTTAGATATAATATAAGGAAAAAAATATATCAACTTCTTACTATCTATTAGAAAGAAAATAAGCCAATATTGTATAGCAAAGATTGGCAAAATTTTTGGCATAACTTAGAAGCTTGTAGCCACCATAGAAGATATCACCAAGTAGTGAGCCAAAAAGGAGATGTGGTAGAATAATAGCCAAAGAAGAAAAGGCTATGCAAAAGAGAAATCACCATTACCACATCTTGGTAAAAAGGAGCCACCAGAGGAATAGTAAAAAGAAGAGGCACCACCACCACATTCAAGAGGAGAAATAACCATTTCATGAAAGCAATGGTGATGGTTGAAAGTGCAGGGGCATTTGAAATGCACAAACTTGTGTCTCCTTAATCTACGTATAGCAACCAAAAAGCATCAAAGTGCCACAAAAAAATAAAGTGTAGTCACCAAAGCACCATTAGCAAGCAAAGAATAGCAAGATCCAATAATATTCTGCGTTGAATATTTGAAAACACTACATTATCTTGAAAATTCCAACCAACAACATTAACCAATATAAAGGAGAGGCATCATTCATAACAAATGAGGTTAGTTGTAGCATCAAGCGTTACTAAGTTAAGGAGTAAGCTTATCATCAAAGAAGCCATGTTGAAAAGATACAGTTCCTGTAGGAGTGTTACATAGCAAAAGAGAGTGCTACGTAGAATATAGCACATGAAAGAGAGTTACAGAGCATAACACCACATGGAAGGAGCGTTATAATAGATAACACCACCTAAAAACAAATGTTACAAAGTGAAGAACAATACCATACCAAGCAAAGAAGAAATAAGTTAATGCCACGTGGAAGAAGAGACAACATGCTAGGAGTAGAAAGAATATTACAAAGAAGTACCATCACTTAAAAGGACAAGGAGGTGAAGAGTTTAGATTCTAAGTGTCACAATGCAAAATAAAACTCCAAGGAAAAAGAAAATATTTATCTTGCAAGTGACAAGTCTCACACTTATTCATGCAATAATAAGGTAATCCAAGAGAATGTAGCGCAGTATAGTGAAGTGAAACTAGCAGCATAGTGGAAGGAGAACATAACCAACATCACGTTGAAGTTAGTCAACATTATTGAAGGTGCCAAAAGGGAGTGCAATTAATGTTGTATCATAAGCATTGAATATGGAGGAGTGAACAATACTTTATTACAAGTGCAAGTTGTAGAGGAGTCAAAGGAGAAATAGACCTCATACTCAATGCACGTCCAAGTCAAGAAGGTATTAAGATTTATTTAAATAAAATTAAATTTTTATAAAGTTAAAGGAGGAATAAGGAACATTAATACTAAGGTTAAAACTTGTTAATATTTATGCTTGAGATTAATTAGATAAGTGGAGGTATAAGGAATTGCATTGTTATATTATTGCCTTAGATGTATTATTGAAAGATTTGAAAATAGTTTTGAAGCAAGAAAGATTTAATTTAATAACATTTGAAATTACTTTATTCAAGCACAAGAAATATTTGTAAATTATCCAATTGGAGGAAAAAGAAATTCTACATAGAAATTGAAACATTAAATTTGCAAATATCCATAGTTTCTAAATTTCCAATTAGGGAGATATAAGGAGTTCAACACCAAAATAGATTATTGAAACTTAGAAACTATTCTATTGAAAATTGAAAGAAGCAAAACATAGAAGCTATTGAAAAGTTGGAAATTACATTTTGAATTAGTCTCTTGCTCTAATTAATGAGACATAAGGAATCCAACTTTAAGGTATTTAAGATAGAGAATTTTACCAATTGAAATTACATTTAATATATATTTAGCTTTCTATTCATTCATAGGGAGAAATAAGGTGAAGGATAGAAGTTTAACATTAGGGAGATAAAAGGGATTCAACTCAAGAAAAACTTAGAAATATAAGCATACTATCAACACCATAGTACATTCAAAATACTTGCAAGATATAAAGTATTTTTAAGAATTTGAAAGATCTTATCAAACTTGATCTTATACTTAAAACTAGGGAGTCATAAGGAAGTCAACCTCAAAGGTTTAGAGTTTTTTAAAATTCTTCCAAAATTGTTCTTTTTTAACAAGAAATATTACTTCAAAAGGAACTATGGAAAAACTTATTAAGTATACAGGATTCAAGGAATCAAAATGGTTTAGAGACATACTTGATTCTAGAAATGATAATAAGAAAAATACAATTAGAAGAGAAGAACCAATATAGCTTAGAAAGATTTCTGAGAACTCACAAACTAATAGTTTGGCAAAAGTAGATTCTATAGAGATATATTCCAATGACATGATGAAAGGAATTTATGACAACTATATTAATGAAGATATTGAGAATGAAATAAAAAACCATACACAAAAGGTAGAAAATAATATTGATCAGAAATATGTCCTACATATTTATGAAAGAAGTAAATATAGAATAGCTTTAGTTCTACACAAATGGTTTTACTATTTTATCAGGGAAATGGATGAACTTATTTCTTCTAAGAAAAATAACAAAGAATTTGGGATATCTTCACGATGTACTTATTGCAACAAATCTGGTCATGAGATAGATAACTATTGGAATTTCCATCCATGTAAATATTTTAGAGGAAAATCTCATTCATATTTCTTATATTGAGAAATTGAAGAGAAATTGATATTCATATTAGATTGTCTCTTTCAAGTTCTTATTTCTAAAGCATATACTAACAATGAGTTCAAGTTTGAAATTTTTGAAGAACAAGAAGATAGGTCATTCAGAGAACCAAAGGAAAAAAATGGATAAATTCTGATCCACTTATGTCTTACAAGATTATGAGATCTCTTGTTCATCAAAGATACTTGGAAAATTTCAAGGACAATATATTACCAATCACTTTGAAATATAGAAAATCTTTGGCATGACGAAGACAATAAAAGACAACATGAAGACTGAACCAAAAGAAGAAAAAGAACCCGATCAAGTTAAATAACATTTGAAATATGAAGACCCATATTAAAGACTAAAGTATTCAATAACCAAATAATGTAATACAAGGGGGTGTTGGAATATTACATTATTTTGTACATGCTAATGTACCATCTTGGATACATCTTTAGATTAGGAGAGTGTCTTAGATTAGATCTTGAGTATTTACTTTATGTAATATAATAAATGCACAAAGTATTATTAGAATGTGCAATGATGTAAATGTGCATGTTGTCCACATGTACATGAGTCCTTAGAATAGGAAGATGAAGATTCATAGGAATATGGAAGGCCAAGAGTCATGTCTCATTATATATAGGCCTTTTATAGATGAGTGAGGAGTGTAGAGTGAAAGAAAGAAGCACAATATAGATTAGATATAATGTAGAACTTGTATGAAGCATTAAACATTTGAGATCTCCATTTTGTATCAAGTTTCTATTTTCATGAGCTTTCATTAATGGCTATTTCATGAGTTATTTCAAAAGTTTCTCATACTATTTACTTGCTTATTATATTGCCATTATCATAGATATAACATTGCATGCTTATTTTACTTCTTGTGGCTGCATTTCCTTTAATATATAGCATCAAAAGCTAACAAAAAAACATAAAGAAATATTTTCCTTTAACATAATAAAGATACAACCTTTATCTAACAAAAATAAAGCTATACCTTTAACATTAAAGATACAATATCTATCTATTATAAAGAAAATTTTAGCTTTCATATTAAATATACATTTATATATATTATAAATGAAGCTTTATCTTTGTCATGACCCTCCTAGATGAACCTTTGAACTTGGAAAAATAATGTATAAACAATTATGGCTAATACTCGATTTTGTGTAATTAGGAAGCCTCACAATAATAAATAGATAGTGAAGGATATGATACTACTAATGAATTGCCAATGTGTAGGATCAGGTACACTCGTGAGTGGAAGAAATTGAGTCATCCATTGGATACGAGAGTACTTGAGGAAGGGGAAATGATAACAAGGCAACTCGGAGGTAACATGGATAGATACCTTCATATAGGCATGCATTCGATTAGGGATAATCATAAATGTCTAACCACTTTGAGCCCTAGACTGATGGCCTAGTAGCTATTGTAAGTTCTAAGGGTTGATACAGGTGATTAGATTGATGGAAAGACTCCCTCTTTGTTTGATGCACTTGCGTAATTGTCTTTTACTTAAACATTACTAACCTTGATATCTAGTAGGCATGGAGTAAATGGTTTACCTTCACAACTTCAGGTGTGCTTGTTTAAATAAATGTTTGATTTATTTAAAAAGCAAAAAAGATATTGTTTAGATAAATGTTTGATTTATTTAAAAAACAAAAAGATATTTTTTAGATAAATGTGTGATTTATTTAAAAAGAAAAAAAGATATTGCTTAAATAAATGTTTGATTTATTTTAAAATCAAGAAGATATTGTTTGGATAAATAATTTTTTTATATAAAAGCATATATATCATTGAAAATGAGTGGTTGGTTATATAAATGATGTTGGTATATGTCATTTGTAATAAAATGATTGATTTATCTATTAGCATTAGTATTGAGATAATAACAGAGGTAATAAATTTTGGTCATCTACTGATCCATCATAGTCAAAGTCCATGAAATTCTATAAGAAGAATTTATCATTCTTCCTATACTCTAAACCATACTCCACACTACCACAGATATAGTGGAGAACACGCTTTGCTACTTTCTAGTGAGTAACTTTTGGTTCTTGCATGAACCGAGAAAGATAATTCACAACAAATGTGATATTTGGTCTAGTGTTTGTCAGGTATATAAGGCTCCCAATCATCTAATGATAAAGAGTTCCATATACCTGAGATGAATCATCATATTGTGACAACTAAAGCCCTTGTTCCATCAGTGTTGCTTTTGGCTTACAATCATTCATACGATACTTTTCGATCAGTGTCTTGGCGTACTTATTTTGAGTCACCCTTAGGTAATTAATTTTCTATTCAATATCTAGACCAAGATGATAGTGGATAAGTCCCAAATATGTCATATCAAATGACTCTCTCAAGTCATTATTCACGACATCCATCAATGTCTTTGAGTTGTTTGTTATGATCAAATCATCGACATAGATTACAAGTATCACTATCTCAGAACCAATGTTCTTAACATAGATATTTGCATATGAAGGACTTCTATTAAATCCATGTTGTAGAATGTGATTGTCTATCTTTATATACCATGCTCTAGGGGCTTGTTCCAACTATTAGGACTGAAACTGATGAGATTAATTTATTGATACAAATGGTTACAATATATAGGCATAAGCCTATATGAAATGCATGACACTTGTCAAGTGAAACTGACAAGTGTCAAGGAAGGCATAGTGCACATTACATTAATTCTAACATTCCCCCTTAATGTGCACTATCCTAACTAAAGAAAAAAACAAGTCAACATTAGGTAAAATTCCCCTTAATGTTGACTTCTCTAAAACAACCTATCATCCTCTCTTATTGTTGATTTGGTCTAGGCTCATGCTCTTTGCGCTTGGCTATCCAACTATGAATAATGCTAGATTCATTATGTATACATCTTGGTCTGTTGCCTCAGGGTCAACCACTTCCACGGGTTTTTTGCCACTGGGTCAGCTGTCTAAGTGCCTTAGGGTCATCATGGGTGCCTCAGGGTCAGCCACTTCTGGGTCTGTTGCCTCTGTAGGTCATCCTCAGAGGATGTTGCCTCTCGTAGGTCTCTGCCAAAAAATGCACCTTAATACAAATGAAAAATGAGCCATATAAGAGTGTCGATCTCTGTCGAAAATGCACTCAATACAATAAAATGAGCCATAGATCCAAATATGGAGGAGAAGAAGAAAGAATAATAGAAGAGAATATTTTGAATTTTCTTCATCTATAGTCTTCAGAAGTAGATCCAGAAAAACCTCAGATAGAATCTAGGGTGTCTATGTCTGTAGTCCCTAGAATAAGTGTCCTTATTGTAGTCTCCTCATCTTACCAAAATGCATGGGCAACCAGCCTCTGCATCCGCCAAGTAGAAAGAGGAGACTACTAGATACTAGGTTCACTTATAAGTGCCTTGGGAGTGTCGGGTACAACTGAAAGTGCACTCCAAGGTAGAAAAACTTTGAGGCTAAAAAACTTAATTGAAACAGCCTCAAAATTACAATATGACACCACCATTGTGTCCATCACGGAAAAACATTTCCAACGACTATAAATACCCCTATATTCCACCATCAAAGGGGCCTTCATCATGAGAAAAAAAAAAAAACTATCATGCCTATGTAAGGCAGCAAATAGACAACATTGCTCAATAGCAGCATCTCTCTCAGGCGGAAAAAATAGTATCAATTTCCCTTGTGGAAATATATTTTAAAGGGACCATATTATCGGCCAATGGGCACTCTCCAAGTGTCATAAAGTGGTCTCTTCACTTTATAAAAAAAAACAATGCCCCTCACTAAAAAACAAACTGAGCCCACCCACTATGGTCAAATACAATTATAAAAAATAAAAGGAATTATTCCTTTTAATGTAAATGCTCCCTTCTTAAAATAAATATCCCCATGATTTTAGTTGGCCATTTTATTTTTCAAATGCATTTTTGACTGCAAGATCATTGACCAAGGCCTCTGGGCAATATTTTGCTATTATAGAGCGGAGAGTACATCAAAATCAGTAACAAAACAAACACATGGCACCCCAGCATCGCGTGCTCAACCAGTGTCGCGTGCAGGCGCTTTAGTTCATCGACCCATGGAATGGAAGCTACAGTATTTTTTTCCCACTCTCGCTCGACATCGGCGTCAAAGGCTATCAGTAGGTGACATCATAGTAACAAAACAAACACATGGCACCCCCAGCATCGCGTGCTCTACTAGTGCGGCGGAGGCTTCGACATCCACCATCAATGAACCATTAACAAAGAAACTCGGTCAAAATCATCCTTGATGTTATTAAGCTCCATGATTCAGTTAGAAATGCAAACAATATCACTTCAAAATTTGTAAATTACGGAAACACAGGGTTAAAACCGGATATGGTTTTCCAAAACCGCCATCGCTCAGTTTCGAGACCGGCCAAAGAAATACTGCTTGATCCGACACAGCACCATCAATTTGTATACCTCAATGATGAAGTTGCGTTTCCATATGCAGCAACCAACGAGATATGGAGAATGCGATGACGGTGGTGTCGTCGTCGGTTTTTCTTAGGAGCAGATTTGAACTTATAGAGGCATCGAGTCCGTGCATTTGTGAATTTTATGGTTCTGGAGTTTTGGAGACTGGGCTAAAAATTTAGGGCTTGTGTATATCTAGCAGAATCTAAGAATAATTTCCAATGGCTTCTGGTGATAGCTGGGCTGATCAGTGGGACCCCCATAATGATGATTACAATAACTCCCATGGAGCAACGAAGAAAGAAAATAGCAAAATATTGAAATTAAAAGGGGTTGCATCGACATGGTGTTCTCCATAACTAAAATACATGTTACCAATAAAAATTTCATCATGTGAAAAATCTGCACTCGGATCAGGGCAAAAATGCATAGTCACATCCCATGCCATCATCGAGCTTCTCCTCATATCAATACGAATAGAGGAAGACGAACAGGGACCTGACACGGATTCACCTCCACAGGGCAAAATTTTCGTGTAGTTTGGCATCGAATGTTTTTGGGGCATCGAGCTTGCTTTCTAGTTTGTCCACAGCATCCGATCATACGAACAGATGAACAGAGGAACACAGCATAGATTTGGCATTTACTACTATTTCCTAGAGTATGAAATCTCGACTGTACATTGTTGGCCAGAAAAGTAGGACTGTGTTTTACCTTGTGGAGAGCAATTGGCGGCACTGGTATGGGAGCTGGTGGTGTGGATACTACCCGGGGATGGAACTCGAGATGAAAATTTTGATGACTACGGCTCGATCCACCCGATTGACTAGTTTGAGTGCCCAAAATCTGAGTCAGACATGCAAACCCCATCCATCGGCACCATAACACCCCTAAATCCTCATCACTCTGCTGCTTCCCCCGTCCATGTTCTGAAGCTAGAGATATTTCAATACTGGATTTGGTAGAGTAGATTTGGGATTTTTTTTTGTTCTTACCCCAATCTGTGCAAGCCCCCCAGAAAAGAGAGAGGGCATCAGCAATAGCACCGAGCAATTTAGAAAAGGGTAGTATAGCTTATCAGAGTCGAGAATCTCTGCCTCGAGTATGGCGTTGGACCACGCATCAAAGATCTCTACCGACAAAAAATAGCGGCACTCCTGAAGCGTCAGGGACTCCGAGCAGGAGCTATGGGGGTAGCATATCGCTTGAGGAGCTATTTCCCCATTGTGTATGAGCATTGCAGGGTCGAATGGCCTTCCACCCCCTTTCCTGAATGACCCTGAGCATTCAAAAATCCCAAAACCCTAAGGATTCGAGAATCAAAGCTTAGAATTTAAAAACAATTAGCATTATTTGTGGCATATAACCTCCAAATTGCACAAATCATGCGAAAGAGGAATTCATTTCAAAAAATTCCTCTGCAAATTTCCATAATGCTACTCTCCTTTCAATAATAAAAAAACAAAACTAACTGTCATTAAAAAAATATCCCACAAAACCAGATCATAAATAACATATTTTACCACCATTAATATTTCCTCAAGCTTCTGGTTTCTGATCCATCAAATATGGAGAGCATACTCCCTCGCATGAAGAAACAAATAGGAAAAAAAATGAGGGGAGGAGGGAGGATTTCCATGAGGGAAATCCCCCTCAAGGGTTTCATAGGCAGGAGAGGGAACCTGCTCTGATACCAAATGTTGGGACTGAAACTGATGAGATTAATTTATTGATACAAATGGTTACAATATATAGGCATAAGCCTATATGAAATGCATGACACTTGTCAAGTGAAACTGACAAGTGTCAAGGAATGCATAGTGCACATTACAATAATTCTAACATTCCCCCTTAATGTGCACTATCCTAACTAAAGAAAAAAAACAAGTCAACATTAGGTAACACCAACCCATACAAGCATTTAACCAGTTTGCAAACTTGTTTCTCATGGCCTTCCTCAACAAATCCTTGTGGTTGAGTCATGTATGCTTCCTCGTTCAAATCACCATTCAGTAAGGTGCTCTTTACATCCATTTGATGAAGTTTCCATCTGTATTGTGCTACCATAGCACAACAAACATGAATGGTGGTCATCCTTGCAGTGGGTGCAAAGATCTCTTCGTAATCGATGCCTTCCTTTTGAGCATAGCCCTTTCCCACAAGGTGGTATTTATGCTTGTAAATGGTTCCATATGCCTTGTATTTTATTTTTTAAACCCATTTACAACCTATGGGTTTCTTAACTGAAGGTAAATGAACCAGCTTCCATGTATTGTTCTTAATGAAAGATTTATATTCAACATCCATAACTACCTTCCACTGTGGCTCACTAGGTGCTTATTTGACCGTGGTGGTTTCATATTCATCATATGAAGACATATAAACCCTCTCATCATCAATATCCATCTCTTCTCCACTATTAATATCTCTATCTATAGAAAGCTCTTCAAAAATTTGGCAAAGGTCATCAACTATTGGTGATGCTTCTGCTCTCTTCTACTGAGACATACTACGAGTTCGAGGATGATTCAGAGTAAGATCAGGAGGTGATGTCAATTTTGAATCTCTCACCATACTTGTATACCATTTAGATACCTTTTTTTGATGTGGAGTTTATTTCTGTGGCTCCTCATATTCCAAGTATACAGAGTATGTGATGTCAGGTGTGAAAGCCTCATCGAACACCACATCTCTACTTATATATATTTTCTTTGTTCTAGGATCATACAATCGATACCATTTAGAATATTCATCATATCCAAGGAAAATGCACTGTAAGGTTTTCTCATCTAGTTTCTTTCTCTTTTCTTTTGGTATGTGCATAAATGCCTTACACCCAAAGAATCTTAGATGAGAGATGGAGGGCTTCTTGCCACTCCATGCTTCCTATGGAGTTATATCTTTAAGGGCTTTATGGGTGCCCTATTCAAAATATATATTATCGTTGTGACTTCTATCCAATAACATTGCTCAATATTTGCTCCCTTAAGCATACTGTGAATTGTTTCCATGATGGAATGATTTCTCCTTTCAACAACTCCATTTTGTTATGGAGTATAGGTTGTGGTTAGCTGCCTTTTGATCCCATGTGATTTTAGAAATGAAGAGAATTCATTTGAGGTATATTCCCCCCTCGATCTAAGTGGAGGGTATTTATGTAGCACCCTGATTCCTTTTCAACCAGTTTCTTGAACTGCTAAAAGTAGGAAAATGCTTTTAATTTTAGTTGGAGGAAGAAGACCCACATCTTCCATGAGTGATCGTCCACAAACAACTGATAATACCTCTTTCCTCCAAAACTTGGTGGCATGGGACCACACAAATAAGTTTACACTAAGTCCAATGGTCTCTTAGCTCTGGAAGAGCTAGATCCGAATAGTGCTTGACATTGCTTCCTTGCTAAGCAATCTAAGCAGATTGGCAATGTAGATGAAAGGGTGGGAAGTTTCTTCACCATTTGAAATTTACTTAGCTCAAGTAAATAACTAGTACTAAGATGCCCAAATCTATTATGCCAAAGATAAGTGGCCTCTTTCATGTTGACTGCCATCGCAATATGAGGTGTTAAAACAACATCTAGTGTAAACAAGCCATGATTGTAAAAATTGATTGCTATGTGTTTACCCTACTTGGTGATATAGCAATGTTTTAGTCCATTTTCCACTTTGAAGTTGACAACCATGTTTTTATCCAAGATTTGTGGAACTGAAAACAAGTTGTTTGCCAATCCTAAAACATAAAGGATATTTTGAATGTGACACTTTCCATCTGGAAGGGAAGCAGATACACTGCCTTCTCCTTGGACACGATAGGTCTGATTATCAACAATTGTTATTGGTTTACCTTATTTTGCCTCAAATGTCTCAAACCACTGCTTGTTTCCAGTAATGTGTTTGCTGGCGTCTAAATAAATATACAAAATAGAATCATTTTATGTAGAATTTATATGGGTCATGAGCACTTTGTGTGCTCTTCTGAATTAGAATCAAAATTTTCAATAGCAACATGTCCTTGTTGTTGTCTATATTTCTTCTATGGCTTGTTTTTGCCCTTCTTGTCTTATTTTTCTTAAACCAACACCGATTGGTGTCATGGTTGTCCATTTTGCAATTTGTGCAATACTTTCCTTGTGATTGAGGTTACTTGCCCTTATCTCTTGAAGATGATCGTCCCTTCTGAAATTTACCTTTCTTATTTCCATCTTGTTTGTTTTTGTAAAGTGCATTGTTTGATACTTCATCACTTTAAAGATGATTTGCTTTCGCGGTTCGAAGAAAATTGACTAACTCCATAAATATTAATGCTCTTTGAGATACATTAAGGGATGTTATTAACATCTTGTAGGATTTTGGAACAGCCCTCAATATTACTTAAGTCAAGATATTATCTTCTACGTTTGCTCCTAAAGCATTCAACTTTAACTTTAGTTCTGCCACTCTGCAAAGGAATAACTCTATTGTTTATTCTAACTTCATATGGAGTGTATGAAGTTGAGTTTGAAGGTTTAGAATAGTCAATTGATTCTTACCTTCAAAAATGGTACATAATGCATCCCATGCATCTTTACCATTTTTAGCTTCACTTATGTGAGGTTGGATTTCATTAGTAGTGGCAAGCAAAATCAGCATGAGAATTCTATTATTCTTTTTATCCCATGCAATTTAATCTGCTCCTACTATAGTGGGTTTTTGAATAGTGTCATCCACTATATCCCACATTTCCTCAATAGTAAGAATGGCCTTCATCTTGGTTTTCCATGTGAAAAAATTAGAACCTTTAAGCAATTGTGTATCATTTAGGTATTTGTTGATAGTTGCCATGATGAAGATTCTAGTATGGTTCCAATATGGTCTCTCTTTCTCTCTACTTGATATTTAATGGCACCTGCCTAAAAACCCTTGAAGAAGGATGATCAGTTTGAGGAAATTTAAGCCAAACAAGAAGAAATGAGAGATAATTCACTCTAATTGATATTTAATGGCACCTACCTAAAAATCCTCCTAAATAAGGATATTTAGTTTGATTGAATTAAGCCAAAAAAAATAAGACTGAATTAGGGTTTTTGATTTAGGAGAGAATATCAAGAAAATTTGGCTTTATACATGTGCATTGAGTTACACAAATTATTGTGAAATTTTGGGGTTTTGAGTGCTCCTAATTTTGATGATTTATAATTGCAAAAAAAAATAAATTAAATGCAATAATCAATCAAAGAGTGCCCACAAAATTTTTATCACGTAGGTTTCGGATGCAACCAAAAATGCACCTTATTTAGCAATGCCAATTTTTAATAAAGGTGTCGATTAATATAAAAAATGCACCTAATTACAAGTTTTTGCAATAAAATATTGATTTGTGTTTTGCAAAAAAATAAATTTGATTTTCAAATTCTCCCCCCTTTGTGTTACAATTTTTGCAAAAAAGGACAATTATCAATTATCCCCCCTTTGTTTTGTAAAAATAATAAAGTAGAACACCTTTCAAGACAAGTCGACACACGATAAGCTTTTGAAAGGCAATCCAAGTCGACACACAACTTGGTTTAAGTGGACACTTTAATTCTTCAATACTCAAAAATTAGAGGTGCATAAAGATTAAAATGTTCTCTAATCCTCATGGGACCATAGCTTTGATCCAAATACTTCCAAGGATCTATGTAAGTATTGAAACGAGGTAAACTGTTTCTGTGTCTTCTAAGCATCCGCCAAAAATTAGATCTTGTGGTTTGACGACAGAGTTTGTTTCTCTTTCGAATGAATCTTAGATAACAAAGAGATTTTTGGATCCAAGGCCTCTTCTTCATGAGATAAAAATTGTACGCTCAAACCAAAGGATTAGAAAAAATTTGGAGCAAAGCATTGGAAGTCTCAATTTGTTGCAAAAAAAAAAAGTGCTTTGGTTTTTGTTTATTATCCCCTTTTGTGGAGAAAATAAAAAAACATCAATTCTTATATTTTGAAAAAAAATTGATATTTTAATTTCAATTTTAATTCATAATTTTACTTAATCTTAGCATGAATTAAATTAATAATAAAATATTTTTTTAATAATAAAAAATCACTTAATTTGCCCAAAAAAATGATTATATATATATATATATATATATATATATATATATATATATATATATATATATATATATATATATATATATATAAAATTAAACAATTAATAAAAAAACTAAAGAAAATAAATATATATATATAAAAAAAAAAATTACCTTTGTTAAAAAAGTGGTAACTTTCTTGTGCAAAATACTTTTTTGTGACCTCGTTGAGAGTTGAACTTGCATCTCTGCGGGTATTAGCCCGATGACTGGTGCTCCTGCCAGTCGGGCTATGCAACCCAATGGGAGTGAAAAGGAACCACCTTCACTTTGAAGGCTTTCCCACTCCCTGGCAGGAAAAAAATTGGGATCTAATTATCCCACTTTGCCCATAAAGGCAATGTCTAGCTGCTTAAAAGGGTGAAGATGCATATTACCTTTCAGATGCTTGTGGGAAATCCAGCTATGATACCTATTTTACTAGACAAACCAACTATGAAATGCCACGTGAATGCAAGCCAAGAGGTCATCAAGCTACCATGTTTCACCTCAAAATATGTGCAATCTTCCAGGTGGAGGGGTCTACTGCTATCATGGGTTACCTCGAAAGCTATGCCATACGCTAGGTGCAAGGGTTCTACTACTACCATGTGCCACATAAAAATCCATGCCATCCACCAAGTGGAGGTGCTCTACAGCTACCACATGTCACATCAAAAGTTATGCCATCCTCTAGGTGGAGGTGATCTATAGTTGCCACGTGGCTCTAGGTGGATGATCGCTTCTTGAGAATCATGTATATTATCATAGATCATAGATCATCGATTAGAGAATGCTAGGTGGTTACAGATTGGGGGATCCTGCTACAATGGGAGGTGTGCTCTGTGGATCAATTATCACAAATCACCTAATTGGGGGGTTGGGTCATCCACTTGAGTATTGGAGGGGGGTGGCCACCTTTAGTGGGCCGATCGTTGGATTTGGTTATCTGGTGGCCTATCTAGTGGGTCACTTGCCTCCCCTTATGGAGGTGGGTAGTCAACTTATCCACATAGACCGCCTTCCTCATGGTGGTGGACTGCAAGCCAACAGGTAGAAAATGGAGAAGATTCTACCCAGGTAACAAAAATTTAAGGAGAAAAATCACCAAAGAATAAGTAAAATTCTACCAAAGATTTTTGTGCCCTTGCCTTGAGGAACTTGCCTATCTAGGGGTCCCAAGTCTCAATATTTGAGCACCGTGGTTAGGCTGGAATGAGTTGCCTCACCTTGTCTAGAGTGTTTCGAGTGCCTAGGTAAGCTTCCCCACTTTGATACCAATATTAAGAAACAATAGAGCTTGAACATTAGAAATAATATTCATAGGTAGGAGTATAAATAGTACAAAGTAGCATAGGATAGATATTAGGAATAATATCTTCCTAGTGTAATGCTAACAAACATGCTTGAGTTAGAAGTGCTTAACTACTAACAACTAACAACACTAAATAAATAATAGTGTGTGAATCAAATAACCATAAGATATTCGACAATGAATATCTTCATGGTTAAGTAGAAAAATAAAGTAATAATCTAACTTACTAGGGTAATAATGTAATAACACTATTTTACCCTAACAAATAATTGCCTAGAAAAAAAAATTATCTTGAAATAAATAAATAAGTATAATTATTTAAAAAAAAATCAAGGTATGGCCTTTGCCTCGACGTGTCTAGGAAGCCACCATCCACCCAATGATCAATACCTAAGCGTTAATGCGATAAGATGACATTCAATTGAATGGGTCGAGTTGCCCTTTGGAGACCCAGTTAGGTTAGATGCATGAAGCTCCTCTAACATGAGAGAAAATATATTTATGACGATTACCTTGGGAAGAGAGGAGGATGGTGTTCACCCTACCGCCTATCGGAGGTGGTCGAGGAGTAATGACAAGTAGGCAAGAACGTGGACCGAGGAGGGAGAGAAGACATGAAGGGGAAAATGAAGGGAGGAGACATAGAAGTAGAAGGAGGAGAGAAAGCAGGAGGGGAGGGAGAAAAATAAGGAGCAAAGAAGCAACAAAGCAAAGAACGTCCACTCGAGAAGTGCAGGTGATCCAATTGTTGTAGGCGAACTAGGTTGTTCTTTATATAAAATTGGTTATTATGCTATTCTCTATGTTCTAGTATCATATACATTGTTGTGTTATAAGATATGTAGTGTCGTAGCTTCTTTGTGTTTAGCACCATAGCTATCCTCTATGATGGAAGATGCATAACATCGTAGCCATTATTGTGTTGGAATATGTGTAGCATCATAGCTTCTCTATGTTACATAATATCTATCCTCTATGATGGAAGATGCATAGCATTGTAGCCATTGATGCATTGGAAGATGTGTAGCATTGTAGCTTCTTTGTGTTTAGCATCATAGCTATTCTCTATGATGGAAGACGTATAGCATTGTAGCCATTGCTTTATTGGTATATGTGTAGCATCAGAGTGTTTAGCACCATAGCTATCCTCTATGATGGAAGATGCATAGTATCATAGCCATTACTATGTTGCAAGATGCATAGCATCATAGATTCTCTGTGTAGAGTGTTATAGATATCATTTGTGATGGAAGATACATAGCATCATAGCCATTGTTATGTTGGAAGACGCATAGCATCATAACTTCTCTATGTTTTTAGCATTGTATCTTTCTGATGTGTTGTGGACACGAAGACATCATGGTTACCATGACCGTTGGCTATCGATTGGGTATTATGGGTGGTACCAGTCAGGTAGCACCGAAGCTCCCCTATCCTTTCTAAACCATCGATATAGAATGGATGCCTTATGATAAAAGTGAGAGGGTCATCTGATAGGATGCCCAATTGGGCACCATGGGTAACCTATCCATTACAAAGTTACGACCAGCTCAAAAATTTCCTCAGGTGCCATTGGCATCGAGGATAATCTACCCTTATCTCGATAGCTATCAGTGCCACGAGTACATGGGAACCACCTACTTTTGAATTAGGGTAGAAGCCACTTCGGTTGAACCTTAGTTCACCATGTGTCTTACGTCATAATGTGTATTGCTCTAGCCAAGATGCTGGATGCTTCGCCATCCAATAGCTCATTGCAGTTGGTAGAAGCTTTGATTATTGTTCTTTGTCTAATTGTATATTTTAGGGGAATAAATAGAAAATGGTTATTTTGTAATTTAAGGGTATGGGACCTTATGTTATGAAATAAATAGAATGAATGGTTATTTTGTAATTTAAGGGTATGGGACCATATGTTTTGAAATAAATGGAATGAATGGTTATTTTTTAATTTAAGGGTATGGGACCTTATGATATGAAATAAATGGAATGAATGGTTATTTTGTAATTTTAGGGTACGGATGGTTATTTTGTAATTTAAGGTTATGGGACCTTACGTTATGAAATAAATAGAAATTTTATTATTTTGTAATTTAGGGGTATGGGACCTAATGTTATGAAATAAATGGAAAAATGGATATTTTGTAATTTAAGGGTATTGGACCTTATGTTATGAAATAAATGGAATGAATTATTATTTTGTAATTTAAGGGTATGGGACCTTATGTTATGAAATAAATAGAATGAATGGTTATTTTGTAATTTAAGGGTATGGGACCTTATGTTATGAAATAAATGGAATTTTAAGGGTATGGGACCTTATATTATGAAATAAATGGAATGAATGGTTATTTTTTAATTTAAGGGTATGGGACCTTATGTTGTGAAATAAATATAAAAATGGTTATTTTGTAATTTAAGGGTATGAGACCTTATGTTATGAAATACATGTAATGAATGGTTATTTTGTAATTTAAGGGTATGGAACCTTATGTTATGAAATAAATGGAATGAATGGTTATTTTGTAATTTAAGGGTATGAGATCTTATGTTATGAAATAAATGGAATGAATGGTTATTTTGTAATATAAGGGGATGGGACCTTATGTTATGAAATGAAGAAAAAGGTTAATTGGAAGTTAAAGTAGTTGATTTAAGTAACGAAATGTGTGAACTCAGTTTACTTAACAATTATGGGCATGAGACTTTAATTGTTGAGAAGGTTAGTTCATTTTTTGCAAATAGAACACGTGAGCTAATGCATGGTTGACTGACTCTCCCAAGTTGGGTGAGAGGGAAAATAGAAAGGGTAGTGTCTATGATAAAGTATTATGCATTAGTAAGTTGAATTGCTTGGGTTATTTTTATAGCTGCAATTTGGAAATTAAATAAGTGCATATAGAAGCATGTCTATTCGGATCCATGAGTGTCATGATCCCCTACTATCCTCACTTGATCAATTGAAGAGTAGGAAGGCCAAAGTCATGAGATGGACCAATCCAAAAGTTTGATCTCTACCTTACATCTTGTTATTTATGCAATAGATTAGTGTTAGGATCCTGCTATAAAATATACTAAACAACACACTCTCAACTCAAATAAACACACTCTCACACATTTGCTTGGAAATAAACTCACAGAAACATTATAACAGTATTCAGAATTAATTGCATATGATAACAAAAACTACTTAAAAGGAACAATCTCACAATAGATAGAATCGCAGGCCTCTTCGAGGGGGCAACCTCCTTCAATACTTCATTAATTTGCAAAAATATGATTACATTGGTGCCTTTTCGGGTATTTAAAGAGTTTCCTTCCAAGGTTGGCTTACATGCAAAATGCCACCTGGATTACATGCATAATGCCACCCGAATTACATGCATAGTGCCACTTTGAATTACATGCACAATGCCACTCGAATTACATGCATAATGCCACACGAATTACATGCACAATGCCACCTTACCTAACCTATCTACCATGTGTTACATAGAAACGGGTGCCATTTGTCATAGGCACTACCTAAGCTAAAACTTAGAACATTACAAAATATTAATCATGGGTACTACCCACGTTCACTAGGAATTATTACATCAAGGAAGTTATTACATTAAGGGTTAGGATGAGATCCTAACATGCCCTTCTCCTTGAAGAAGCTTTGTCCTCAAAGCTGAAAATGAGGAAACTGTTGTTGGAGTTGATGGAGAGACTCCCATGTAGCATCCTCAGGTTGAAGCCCATGCCACTGAACAAGGACCTTCGTAATGGTACGGTTGCACGAGTGCGAGTTCGACGATCCAAAGAACTGCTCAAGTGCGAGTAAGATGGAGCCTTCTTCATCCAATTCGGGAAGTGTTGATTGAACCCAGTACCTTTGTGCCCACAACTTTCTTGAGAAGGGAAACATGAAAAATAGGGTGGAGCTTGGAAGTGGGGGGAAGAGCCAATTTGTAAGCTGTAGGGCCAATCCGTTGTAGAACCTGATAAGGACCATAGAATTTTGGAGCGAGCTTCTGACACCTACGAAGTTGTAGGGATGATTGTTTGTATGGTTGTAAGCGAAGGAAGACCATATCACCCACATCAAAACTACGCTCAGAACGATGCTGATCAGCTTGTTGGCGCATCCGATTCTGGGCCATGTTCAAATTTTGCTTGAGTTGGCGGAGGACCTCGGTGTGTTGACTCAGAGCATTGTCAACGGCCTGGACCTTGGAGCTGCCCGAAATGTAGGAGGAAGGCGTGAGTGGAGGGCGCCCGTAAACTACCTCAAACGGTGTGAGTTTGGTGGCGGTATGATAGGAAGTGTTGTACCACCATTCGGCCAAGGAAAGCCATTTTTCCCAATGAGTAGGATGATCGGAGGCAAAGCAACGAAGGTAGGTTTCCAAGCATTTATTTACAACCTCTGTTTGACCATCCGTTTGCGGATGGTAGGCTGAACTCATTTTGAGCTGAGTCCCCTACAACTTAAACAACTCTTGCCAAAAATTGCTAGTAAAGGTGGGATCACGATCAGATACAATGGAGGTTGGCATGCCATGAAGGCGAAATATGGAGTCAAGAAAAATTTGGGCAATAGTGGATGTTGTGTAAGGATGGGCTAGGGCACAAAAGTGAGCATACTTTGAAAGGCGGTCCACTACTACGAAAATAACTGACTTGCCTCCCGATTTAGGTAGCCCTTCTATGAAGTCCATGGAGATGTCAGTCCACACCTGCTCTGGAATTGGCAATGGTTGAAGAGTGCCCGAAGAGCGCACTATTTCCCCTTTCATCCTTTGACATGTGTCGCAGTCAGCTACAAAAGAGCGAATGTCCTATTTCATACCTTTCCAAAAGAAGGTGCGCTTGAGTCGCTCATAAGTTTTGAGGAACCCTGAATGGCCAGCAGATGGAGTAGCATGTGATTCCTTCATGAGGAGCTCTCGAAGTGGGGACTTAGGAGGAAGAACCAGGCGTTGATGGTAACGCAGATCCTGGCCATCCCAACTATATCCTGGTGTAGACTCAGGGTCATCCATAAGTGAAGCAACCAAGTCTTTCAAATCTGCATCCTGAAGTATTTCCTGACGTAAGGGCTCAATCCATTGGGGCAACGGTGCAAAAATGGCACACAACATACTAAGGGTCTCAAATTGGCGAGAGAGAGCATCCGCCACAAGATTTTCCTTTCCTTTTTTGTACGTGATGTCATAATCATAGCCCATGAGTTTTGATACCCACTTTTGTTGCTCGGGGTGGCAACCCATTGTTCTAGAAAGTATTTCAGACTCGGTGGTCAGTTTTGATGGAGAAATGGCGCCCAATGAGGTAAGGTCACCAATGTAGGACTGCATGCAATATTGCCATCATTTCCTTGGCATATGTGGATTTCCCTAAATTGCGATCAGATAGGGCTTTGCTGGTAAAAGCCAAAGGGCATCCTTCTTGCATCAATACCGCCCCAATACCACGACCGAAAGCGTCACTTTCAATGACAAATTTTTTAGAGAAGTCTGGCATGGCTAAAACTGGAGTGGTGGTCATGGCATGCTTGAGTTCTAGGAATGCTTGCTCAGCCGGCCCTGTCCAAGTAAAAGAATCCTTCTTCAACATGGAGGTGAGGGGGGCGGCTATCTTTCCATAGTTACAGACAAATTTACGGTAATAGCCTGTAAGCCCTAAAAATCCTCGAAGTCCCTTGAGAGTGCGAGGTTTCGGCCATTCTTGGACTGCTTGGATCTTCTTAGGGTCAACCTTGACACCATCCTTTGAGACAATGTGTCCCAGATACTCCACTTCGGTCAAACCAAAGGAACACTTGGATATTTTTGTGAACAGTTGATGGTCAGTCAATAGTTGTAGGGTTTGATCTACATGCTTGAGATGCTCTTCCCATGTGTGACTGTAAATCAAGATGTCATCGAAGAACACAAGGATGAACTTTCGCAAAAAATGGTGAAAGATGTTGTTCATCAGGCTTTGAAATGTGGAAGGAGCATTTGTGAGACCAAATGGCATTACCAAGAATTCATAATGACCTTCATGAGTGCGAAAAGCAGTTTTAGGAATATCTTCATCCCTGAGCCGGATCTGATGGTACCCAGAGCGAAGGTCTAGCTTGGTGAAGTACATGGTCCCATGTAATTCATCTAGTAATTCATCAACCACGGGGATAGGAAATTTATCCTTGACAGTTATCTTGTTGAGTTCTCGGTAGTCAATACACAGTCGCCAGGAGCCATCCTTCTTGAGGACCAGTAAGACTGGTGCAGAGTAGGGACTAGTACTAGGCCGAATGATACCCGCCTTGAGTAATTCTTGTATCATTTTCTCAATCTCTGACTTCATGGCATGAGGGTACCTGTATGGTCTGATATTGGGAGGTGCACTATCCGACAATAATGGAATGGCATGGTCGTGAGAGCGATGCGGTGGTAGTGTAGTTGGTTCTAAAAATATGGCCTCATGTTTGTGGAGAATCTGTTGTAGGTCTGATGGAGTTTCACCCATTGGAGAGGTGGATGGTTGGATGGAGAATAGTTGTGCAATGACCCCACGTGATGATTTCTTTAGCAATTTCTCCATGCCATTTGAACTAATAATTTGAGGTGTTCTTGCTGGGGAGCCCTTGATGATGTGTGTTTGTCCATTTTGGGAGAACTGCATCCAGAGTTCAACAAAGTTCCAACTGATAGTGCCCAATGTACTCAACCATTGAGATCCCAAAACAATATCACATCCACCCAACTGGAGGGCAAACATGTCCTGCTTGAGTTCATAGTCCCCTATCTTGATTTTAACATTGCGACATTTTCCTTTACAAGGTAAGGTTCCCCCATTGGCTACCATGACCTCAAAGGAATTACAAGTGTGGATATAGCAATTTTCCCGCTGAGCCACTCTAGGGTCTATGAAGTTGTGCGTGCTTCCCGAATCCATAAGGATGGAAAGACGTTGGCCCTTGAAAAATCCCACAACCTTCATGGTTTGTGGAGTAGTAATGCCTGCAAGAGCATGGATTGTAATTGTTGTCTCAGGTTCCTGTTTCACTTCTTCTTGTGGAGAAGGTGTTTTCGGAGGGTCCTCATCCTCATCACTCGGTTCAAAGTCATCAGGTTCTTCAACATCTATCAAGAACAATTTTTTGTGTGCACACTTATGCCCTTTAAAAAACTTTTCATCACAATTGTAGCATAATCCTTGGGCACGACGTGCATCCATCTCTTCTGTGGTTAGGCGCTTGGGTGCAGCAGGTTTATTATCAACTGGGTGTTGAGATCGAGGAGGAAATGAAGGTCTATTTTGAGGAAACTTTGATGGGCGCCTTTGGGCAGAGAGTTTAGATTCGGCCAAATGGGCCAAACTAATAGCTTCCATCATAGTTTGTGGTTTCAACATTCTTACTTCTGCTTGGAGTTCCACCTTCAACCCACTGATATAACAACTCTGGAAGAACCCTTCAGTCAATCCTCTTGTCTTATTGGCCAATTTTTCAAATTGAGCTTGGTATTCATGGATTGACCCTGTTTGTTGTAGTTTGGTCAAGGCCCCTGTAAAGTCCTCATACTCACTAGGACCAAATCGAGTGAGTAGTTGGGATTCAAAATTCTCCCAAGAGAGATTTGGGTTGGCAATACGTAACCATTGAAACCAGTGTAGAGCCTCATTTTCCAAGTTAAAGGAAGCCATCTGGACTCGATGAAATATGGGGACATTATGAAGTCTAAAGAATTGATCAACCCTACATAGCCACCCATCAACATCCTTCCCACTAAATTTGGGAAAGTCCAATTTGGGCATTCTGAAGGATGGTTCATGGTCATGATTCCTTGTAGAACCCTCAGCTTGGTGTTCTATTTTGGGGGGTCCTCTTTTTAGTTTGTTGTCTACTTCTGTCAGCGCTTCTTCTAAGCGGTTACTGGTGGCCTCATGCTCTAGGCGAAGACCTTGGACTTCTTCCCTTATGGAGTGAAAATCCGAGTGCAAGTTCTCAATGGCTTTTGTTAAGGATTCCAAGTGGTCTAGTTCCTTTTGATGTCCACGGGTACCCTGGGCCATTTTGAAACCTTTTGTGACCAGTTACTAAAAATAGAATTGAGTTTTTAGGACTTACTATTTTTAGTAAGTGCCCAAAAAAGTGCTTGGGTGCTATATATCAAAACAATCAGCTCGAAGAGGTGGTCACAATGAGCTATATCTCTCAACACTACTTTTTGGCACCCCAGACTTTTTTTTTTATATGTTGTTTTGCAAAGTCTAACGGTGTTTACAGTTTTTGATTCTGAGCTACAGAGCAAAAGTTGGGTACTGGAGCACTATCTATAACTGGCCTTCTGTCATGCTTTCACTGGTTGGCTCAGTCCTGACTTCACTAGCTCCAAGATTCTCTATATTTTGTAGGTGACTGTTACGACAGTTCTGTTCTGACTCTGAAAACTGTAAATTCTGACTTGACTATGCTGACCTCTCTGACCTGATTGTGACTGCCACTGTAAATTTGACTGTTATTCTCCAGACTGTCAGCTTAAGTGTCACCCTCATGGTCTATCCCGAATGCATGTTCTTTCTATTATTTTTTTAGTAGAGGACTCCTTTCTCATATGCTCACTTTTTGGGGATTTGAAATGCAGGTTTACGAATAGGGAGGTTTGATTTTTTTATATTTTCATTTTTTACAGGTTGAAGTTTTAACAGAACTAGGGAATGCTAGGTAGAGGAGTATGTACCACCCATAGGCCCTCTAATATACCGACAGTGACGAACAATAGTGCTCGGACCAATATTTTAGGCCACTACTCAAGGAGGATTCCACACATACCCTTGAGCACACTACCTGCCTCTCTGACAATACGGGAGGGTAATCGTCTGGGATGTTGTGTCCCGTAGACTATGAGTAATACAAGGCCGAAAAGCTTCCTAATGGCTAAAAGTTTGTTTAAACCTAGATGGTCTCCCGATATACCCGAAGATACGTGGGAGCTCAAGTCCGTGCGCGAGTTCCGTCTGAGGCCTGGGTATTGGAGCCTGATCGCCCCTCACTTCACTAGACGCTTTATGGGCTATCTAGCTTAGCCAATAATGACAGATCCTTCACGATATTTTAAAACCCCTAGCACAGGGTTTCTACCTACTCAACTAAAAAGATTTTTTTTTTTTGGTCTGGAAAAAAAAACACTGTATTTTTTTGGATTTTTTTTTTAATAAGGAAAAATAGGAACGGAAAAACACACAGAATTTATACCTAACAGGCAGATTGGATGGCAAGAATCATTGCAGTTGCAGCAGAACTTGGCCCTAGAAAGCGCTCTGATACCACTTGTTAGGATCCTGCTATAAAATATACTAAACAACACACTCTCAACTCAAATAAACACACTCTCACACATTTGCTTGGAAATAAACTCACAGAAACATTATAACAGTATTCAGAATTAATTGCATATGATAACAAAAACTACTTAAAAGGAACAATCTCACAATAGATAGAATCGCAGGCCTCTTCGAGGGGGCAACCTCCTTCAATACTTCATTAATTTGCAAAAAGATGATTACATTGGTGCCTTTTCGGGTATTTAAAGAGTTTCCTTCCAAGGTTGGCTTACATGCAAAATGCCACCTGGATTACATGCATAATGCCACCCGAATTACATGCATAGTGCCACTTTGAATTACATGCACAATGCCACTCGAATTACATGCATAATGCCACACGAATTACATGCACAATGCCACCTTACCTAACCTATCTACCATGTGTTACATAGAAACGGGTGCCATTTGTCATAGGCACTACCTAAGCTAAAACTTAGAACATTACAAAATATTAATCATGGGTACTACCCACGTTCACTAGGAATTATTACATCAAGGAAGTTATTACATTAAGGGTTAGGATGAGATCCTAACAATTAGATTATGGGGAGATTTCCCCGATGAAATGGATGTAAAGTATTATGGAAAAGTATGGGGTGTACCATACTTACTTATGTACCTAAATGAACATTGCAATGCTAAATTTAGTACTTCCTTATTTATTTTCTTGCATTTAAATCTTTTAATGTATGTTTAATTGGTGATTGTTTCTTTATGCTTTGATTATTCTTGCTTGTTGGTAATTCATTTTATTAGATTTAGTATATAGATATCTTTATGCTCTTGTGATTTTAAAAGGAAAGAAACATTAGTAAGTTCTAGGTGAACTTAGAGGATACCCTAAGGCCTTGAGACCCCCTTAGCGAGATTGGTAACTAGGTTTGGAAGATTGTACCAGAACTAAGATAGCTTTTCAATGGACAAGATTGATAGCTTAGCTCATAGTACACATAGCATTCCCACATATAATGACTTTTGTGGATATGGATGTGTGTACACCTTCTAACGGTTGAATGTGGTAAGTCTATCTCATCAATATTGATGAGAGAGATGGAATTATGTGCACAACATAAGATAGGCTTATGCAAACGGGACTTGCATGAAGGGAATCTTGTGTGGTATAGTTCTTAAGAAACTTAGGGGATGTCAAACAATAAGTTGGTCTAAGGTTGGTTGAGGATTTATGAATCCTTATCCTTAGTCAATATATATATATATATATATATATATATATATAATTTTTTTTTGTTTGTATGTTTTTTTTATGTTTCATATTTTTGGGGTGTTACATTTGGTATCAAAGCTCTAGGTTCAAGGGTATAGAGCTTCTTATGTGTTGTAAAAGATATTTAGGGACCTCCAATAGAGGCTTTCTTGGGAATAAGCTGAAAGCCAGAGTAACCTAGAGTCTCTGCTCATTAGGATCTAATGGAATTAATTTTGAGGAAGGATGAATATTAAAGATACCTTAGTATGGGCTTTGGTATTAATGATATATACTTCTCTTGGAACCTAATTCTAGTTAGAACTATAATGATTAGTGAAAGAAATACTTTGTAGTATGGTCAAGTTAGTGATTCAGTTAAGGGAAAACTATAACCTAACTCTTTTTTTGGTGGAAACTAGATCAAGATGCCACCCAAGGACAGGATAAAAAGGCCTCCACCTAGATAGACTCAACAAAGTAATGTCAAAGAAGAGATATAGAATGAGGATCTAGGATTTCCCAATGTAGGGATAGAGGAACTTAATACTACATTTATCGAGTTACAAGATCAATTAAGACAAGTGCTGGAAACTATGGCAAATCAAAATTTGTAGGCTAGAGATTCGAAAGTCAACCAAGTTGAGGGGCTAATAGCAAAACAAAAGCAAGCACGAATCATCTTAGAGAAAGATACAATAAGAGACCTAAATAATGTTTGTATCTCCAATTTTTATAGATAAGGGGAGGGAGATGTAGCTGAAGCTTGGTTAAGAAAGCTAGAAGTCTTCTTCGTAGTAAAGGGGTATTCTTCAGGAACTAAAATTATTTGGGCCACTGTTTACATTAAATGAGCTGCCTTGGAATGGTGGGAGGATTACTATGAGGAAACCGAGATTGAACCGGTAGATATTCCTTGGAAGGAATTTATAGTCATCTTCAATAAGAGATTCCTCACAGAGCACTTATATGCATTGAAGTTTGAAGAGTTTGCCAGCCTAAGACAAGAGACTAACTTAGTGAAGGTATACTATAGGAAGCTGGTAAAGCTATTGAAGTATGTACCTACCTATAATCATAAGTTGCAAACTCATAAGTTTACTCATGGATTACAATATAGAATAAAGCATGACATAGAGATGCAAAAGCCTAAATCCTTGCAAAAGGCTTATGATTTAGCAAAGAAAGCAGAGTCACATTTCCGCTATAAGTATGAAAACCTAACTGAACAGGAGCATCAAGAACTAAATAAGAGAAATAGCAATGGGGTTGTGAAATAGGAGGCAAAGCAAGAACAAAAATCTAAGAACCGCCAAAATCTAGAGAAGAAATTCAATGGAAACAAAAATAAATTCAAGAACTTTTTTAATAAAGGCAACAAACCCAATAATACTAAACCTCCCTCACAGAATCCATCAGCTCTAGTACCAATGATTAAGGATGAGGAGTAGAAAACAAAAAATAGACAAGGGCCCAAGGATGGATGTTACCATTTTAAATGGATGCACTATGCTAATCAGTGCATGTATCAACCAAGGAAAAGCATGCCCAATAACAAATGAAATGAACCAATGCATAAGATCTATGTTGCAATTGGGAATCAAGTATAAGGGGTAAGCCACCCTATTAATCATAAAAGGTAAGATTTTCTATAAGCAAGTAGATATCTTAGTAGATAGTGTAGCCACTGATATTTTATTTCTTGTAAAATAATCAAATATATGTCAGAAATGCCAGGGTATTTGGCTCATGGATGGAAGGTTGAGTATGGTTCTAGATAGACCTACTCCATAAACCAATGTTTTCCAATGATGAAAATTACTTTAGACAATGGAACCACAAAAGGTTTCTTGTACGTAGCCCCACTTCACGTCTTTGATGTGGTCCTAGAAATGGATTGGCTATGGGCCCACCAAGCTGTAATCAATTTCTGAGATAGAATATTCTGAGGGAAATAAAGAGAGGCTACAAATTTATAGCAAGCAGGGGACATTCAAACCCCAAATGTTTTCAGCTATGAAGTTGAAGAAAGCCCTCAGGAAAGGAGGGATTTTTTATGTTGTAAATATGAACAAAGTTGAAAGAGATTAGAATGAAGAGGTGATTGAGGTATGCCTAATTCTATAGGAATTTTAGGATGTATTTCCAAAGGATCTACCAGGGCGTTCTCCTGCACGAGAATTTGATTTACTATCAATATTATACCATGAGCGAAACCCATCCACCAATCTTCATATAGGATGTCACCTATTGAGATGCATGAGTTAAAGGTGTAGTAGAAAGGATTATTGGAAAAGGGGTTAATAAAACCAAGTGTTTCACCATGGGGTGCACCAATTTTATTTGTGAAAAATAAGTATGGATCTCTAAGATTGTGTATCGATTATAGGATGTTGAATAAGGCTACAATCAATAATCCATACTCCCTGTCCATGATCAAATATTTATTCGACTAGCTAAGAGATGCCACTGTGTTTACCAAGATAGACCTAAGGTCAGGGTATCACCAGATGAGGATTCATGAGAAAGACACTCACAAAAAAAAATTTAAGACAAGGTATCAGTATTATGAGTTCACCATCCTACCCTTTGGACTGACTAATGCTCTTGTGGCCTTCATAAATTTAATGAACAATGTGTTCATAAGGCATCTAGACCAGTTTATCCTTGTATTTATTGATGGCATCCTTATATACTAATGAAATAGGGAAGATGGTAGAACCCTGAAGGTTCTAGCATAATTTTAATAAAAAATAATTAAAATAGCATCTAAATTAAAAGAATCACTTTTATAAAGAATCATTATTTCACTGGTAGGAAGGTCCCTCCAATGCATTCAATAAACAATTATATATTCTTCTTCATGGATGATTTGATATGGATTCCTCTCATATCATATATATAGACTTTTTCAATCATGACCTTTCAATCATGACTTTTCAATCATGACTCTTCAATCATGACTTTTCAATCATGACTTTTCAACCATGACTTTTCAATAATAATGAAATATATAATTAAAGTAATAAATAATAATTAATAAGTAATGTTAGGATGTGGGATCCTAACATGCCACCCTCCTTAAAAATATCTTTGTCCTCAAAGCTCAAAGTAAGGAGCTTTGTTGCTTGTTTTCCAAGCTAAATTTATACAAGTTCTTGTACTATCTTAATATCACTTTTTCGAAGGCGGGGATATCTTGAAGGTAGAAGTGTTAGTGATGGGCTGACAGGAAAAATAGTAGAATATTCCTTAAGAGAATCATGATTATTATGGAAGGGAAACCATTGGGGTTCCTCAAACACTTCGAAATGATGCATCAAAAGTGATGGTAATACTTTCATATCCTTTTGTTGTTCCTCGGTACAACCAACAAAGAAAGAGTGTGTAGTCACTCTGTGTTGGTTCCGAATATGTTTGGTCATGTGGTGAGAACTAATTATTGGTGAGGAAGGTGTGTGTAGGTCTTGTAGAGTGCATTTCTGGATGGCATTGATCACTTTGGATATGTCTACCTCATCCTTGCTTCGTGCATCAATCACTTTCGACATATCAAACCTATTGCTGACATTGGTGGGATTAAGTATTTAGGGTATTCCTTGCTCATTGTTCTTGTTTTCTACATATTCCTCATCTTTCTCATATTCCTTAGCTTCCACTTTGGTATTTATTAGATACTCGATATCGCTCAAAATACTATCAAGAAGTTCCATGTTTTTTATTGTAATCTTGTTCAATCCATATTCTAAATTTTGTGATGTCACTTTTAATTTCCTTGATTTTGATTAGTGCACCCAGTTTGACTGGTTCAAACATTGCTAGGTCCAACATGGCTCTGATAGAAAATGGTATAACCCTTAAGGTTTTAGTATAATTTTAATAAAAAATAATTAAAATAGCATCTAAATTAAAAGAATCACTTTTATAAAGAATCACTGTTTCACTGGTAGGAAGGTCCCTCCAATGCATTCAATAAAAAATTATATATTCTTCTTCATGGATGATTTGATATGGATTCCTCTCATATCATATATAGAATTTTTCAATCATGACCTTTCAATCATGACTCTTCAATCATGACTTTTCAATCATGACTTTTCAACCATGAATTTTCAATAATAATGAAATATATAATTAAAGTAATAAATAATAATTAATTAGAAATGTTAGGATGTGGTATCCTAATAGAAGAGCATGATAAGCATCTCAAGATCATGTTGGAACTGCTAAGGGAGAATCAACTCTATGGAAATCTATCTAAGAGAGATTTCTATGTTTCGGAGGTGCGCTATTTAGGGCATATTATATCAGAAAAGGGGATTGTAGTAGATCCAAATAAAATAGAAGCCATAATAAATTGGCCACACCCTACTAATATTCTTGAGGTGAGAATATTCATGGGGATAACGAGCTATTACCAATGCCACATAAAGGATTTCTCAAAAATTGCCTCGACAATAACTAATCTCCAAAAAAAAGGAAAAGAATTCAAATGGATGGAGAAGTGTGAGGTTTCTTTCACCATGTTGAAGAAAAGGCTTACTACTGCACCAATACTAAAGGTTTTGGACCATCAAGGAGAGTCTACAGTATGCACTGATGCATCATTGGAAGGACTAGGGGGAGTGCTCATGCAAGGAGAGTTAGTAGTGGATTATACTTAAAGGAAGCTTAAAAAGCATGAGGTTAATGATGTCACTCATGATTTAGAGCTAGTCATTGTAGTTCATGCTCTGAAGGCCTGGAATCATTATCTGGTAGGAAGACCCTTCGAGTTGAAATTAGACCACCAAAATCTGAAATACATATTTACTCAACCAATATTCAATGTGAAGTAGAGAAGGTGGGTCAAATTACTTGTTGAGTACGACTTTGAAATTGAGTACATTAAAGGGAAAGAAAATAAGTTTGTGGATGCCTTAAGTAGAAGGAGACACATAAAAACCATAACCAAGAGCCACATAAAGCTCATGGACCAAGTAAGGTAGGAGCAATATCAATATGAATATTAACAAGATATTTAAGCCAAATTAAGAGAAGACCCAAAGAGCAATGAGGAATTTGAGGTGATAGATGACCTCGTATGTTATAAAGGAAGAATTATCATACCAAAATTAGGGGATTTAAGGAGCATATTGATGAAAGAATCCCACAAATATCCTTATATGGCTCACCCTGGAGGGGTAAAAATGAGAGAAAATCTAAAAAGAACCTTTTGCTAGGTAGGGATGAAGAGGGATATTATACATTTTTTGGCTCGATGCCTTGAGTGCCAGAAGTTCAAGGCAGAACGCAAGCATCCCTTAGGATATTTGTACCCCCCATAATATATCTACTCAAAAATGGTAGGTCATATCAATAGATTTTATTGTAGGCTTATCTAATACTAGGTACCAGCACGATACAATCTTAGTTGTGATCAATACATTGACCAGGGTCACACACTTTATACCTAGGAGCACCAAGGACAATTCTCAAGTGGTGGGTAATAGGTTTGTTAAATAAGTATTCAGACTGCATGGATTCCCAAAGGTAATTATATCATATAGGAATTTCAAGTTTACTTCAGAATTTGGGGAGAGCCCTACATTGGGAAATAGATATAAAGTTGCATATGAGTTCAATGTACCACCCTAAAATAGATGGTTATACAGAGTGAGTAAACCAAGTTTTGGAAGATATGCTTCACATGTATTGCATGGACCATAAGTCTCAGTGGAAAGACTATCTACCATTGATGGAATTTTCCTACAATAATGGATATAATTCCTCTTTAGGGATGACACATTTTGATGCATTGCATGGGTAAAAGTATAGAACACCACTTTCATGGGACAACCTGGAGGATAGAGTGGTGATTGGACTAGAAATGATCAGGGAAATGAAATAGCAAATCAGGGTAATCAGGAAAAGAATCAAAGAGGTTATCGATAGGCAAAAGAGCTATGTCGATTTAAAAATAACTCCCAAAGAATACTTGGTGGGAGATAAAGTGTTCCTAAGGATAAAACCAATGAAAAGTGTGATCAAGTCCACAAAACTGGATCCACAGTTTGTAGGACCCTTTGAGATCATTGAAAATATTAGCTCGATTGCATATTGACTTGCATTACCTCATAATTTGTAAAAAATTCATGACATATTCCACATATCTTTGCTTAGAAAGTATATTGCTGATCCTAAACATGTGTGGGATATCTCTAATTTGTAGATGGTAAATCCAGAGGTAGTCGAAGTAATGCCAGTAAGGATCCTTGAGTTTCACTCTAAGGCTATGAGGAATCGAACCCTTGAGCAGTGTAAGTTTCGATGGGACCATTTCTCTGAAATAAATGCTACATGGGAGAAAGTGGCAGATATGCGAAAACACTTTCCTTTCTTGTTTGATGAACTTTAAAGATATTGTAACAAATTATTTAATTTTTTATGTCATATGAAGCTAAGAAACATAGGGGATGGTGTTAGTCCTAGTGGGGGAGGATTTCATGACCCTCTTAGATGAACCTTTGAACTTGGAAAAATAATGTATTAACAATTATGGCTAATACTCGATTTTGTGTAATTAGGCAGCCTCACAATAATAAATAGATAGTGAAGGATATGATACTACTAATGAATTTCCAATGTGTAGGATCAGGTACGCTCGTGATTTGAATAAATTGAGTCATCCACCTGATACAAGAGTACTTGAGGAAGGGGAAATTATAACAGGTCAACTCGAAGGTGACATGGATAGATACCTTCATATAGGCATGCATTCGGTTAGGGATAATCATTAATATCTAACCACCTTGAGCCCCAGAATGATAGTCTAGTAGCTATTGTAAGTTCTAAGGGTTGAGAAAGGTGATTAGATTGATGGAAAGACTCCCTCTTTGTTTATGCACTTGCATAATTGTATTTTACTTCAACATTATTAACCTTGATATTTGGTATGCATGGAGTAAATGGTTTACCTTTACAGCTTCATGTGTGCTTGTTTAAATAAAAGTTTGATTTATTTCAAAAGAAAAAAATATATTATTTAGATAAATGTTCAATTTATTTAAAAAGCAAAAAGATATTTTTTAGATAACTATGTGATTTATTTAAAAAGGAAAAAAAATATTGCTTAAATAAATGTTTGATTTATTTTAAAAACAAGAAGATATTGTTTGGATAAATAATTTTTTTATATAAAAGCATAGATCTCATTGAAAATAAGTGGTTGGTTATGTAAATAATGTTGGTAGATGTCATTTGTAATAAAATGATTGATTTATCTATTAGCATTAGTATTGAAATAATCAAAGAGGTAATCAATTTACCAAAACAATTGCATAGCAAAAAACCTATCTTGAAATAAAAAATAAGAAAACAAGCATAATTATTTAAAAAAATTCAAGGTAAGGTCTTTGCCTTAGTGTGTCTAGGAAGCCACCACACACCCAATGATCAATATCTAAGCGTTAATGTGATAATATGACATTCAAAATAATGGGCTAGATTGCCCTTTGGAGACCTGGTTAGGACAGATGCACAAAGATCCTCTGATGTGAGAGGAAATATCTTTATGGAAATTGCCTTGGAAAGAGAGGAGGGTGGTGACCCTACCACCTGTCGAAGGTGGTCGAGGAGTAATGGTGGGTAGGTGGAAATGTGGACCGAGGAGGGAGAGAAGACACAAAGGGGAAAATAAAGGGAGGAGACATGAAAGTAGAAGGAAGAGAGAAAGTAGGAGGAGAGGGAGAAAAAAAAAAGGGAGCGAAGAAGTAGTAGAGTGGTGAATGTCCACCTGAGCAGTGATAACAATCCAATTGGTGTGGAAAAACTAGGTTGATATTTGTCTAAAATTGGTTATTATGCTATTCTCTATGTTTTAGTGTTGTAGCCATTGCTATGTTGGAAGATGTGTAGCATCATAGATTCTTTGGGTTTGGTGCCATAACTATCCTCTACAATGGAAGATGCATAGCATCATAGCCATTACTATGTTAAAATATGTATAGCATCGTAGCTTCTCTGTGTTTAGCATCATAGCTATCCTCTACGATGGAATATGCATAGCATCATAGCCATTAATGTGTTGGAAGATATGTATCATCGTAGCTTCTCTATGTTTAGCATCGTAGCTATCCTCTATGATGGAAGATGCATAGCATCATAGCCATTGTTTTGTTGGAAGATGCATAGCATCGTAGCTTCTCTATGTTTAGAACCATAGCTATCCTCTGCGATGAAATATGCATAGCATCGTAGCCATTGATGTGTTAGAAGATGCATAACATCATAGCTTCTCTATGTTTAGCATTGTAGCTATCCTTTGCAATGGAAGATGCATAGCATCATAGCCATTGCTATGTTGGAAGATGCATAGCATTGTAGCTTCTCTATGTTGTTAGCATCGTAGCTTTATGTTGTGTTGTGAATATGAATACGTAATGGTTACCATGACCGTTGGCTATCTGTTGGGTATTATGGGTGGTAACCAGTCGGGTAGCGTTGAAGCTCCTCTGTCCCTTCTAAAAAATCACTGTAGTATGGATGCCTTAGGATAAAATTGAAAGAGTCATCTAATAGGATGCTTGATTGGGCATTGTGGGTAACCTCTCCATTGCAAAGTTGCAACCAGCTCAAGAATCTCCTCGGGTGTTGTTGGCACCAAGGATGATCTACCCCTATCTCGATAGCTATCGATGCCATGAGTACATGGGCACCATGAGTTTTGTAATTTAAGGGTATGGGACCTTATGTTATAAAATAAATGGAATAAATGGTTATTTTGTAATATAAGGGTATGAGACCTTATGTTATGAAATAAATGGAATGAATGGTCATTTTGTAATTCAAGGGTATGGGACCTTATGTTATGAAATAAATAGAAAAATGGTTATTTTTAATTTAGGGGTATGGGACTTTATGTTATGAAATAAATGGAAAATAGGTATTTTGTAATTTAAGGGTATGAGACCTTATGTTATGAAATACATGGAATGAATGGTTATTTTGTAATTTAAGGGTATGGGACCTTATGTTATGAAATAAATGGAATGAATGGTTATTTTGTAATTTAAGGGTATGGGACCTTATGTTGTGAAATAAATGGAATGAATGGTTAATTTGTAATTTAAGGGTATGGGACCTTATGTTATGAAATAAATGGAACGAATTGTTATTTTGTAATTTAAGGGTATAGGATCTTATGTTATGAAATGAAGAAAAATGTTTATTGGAAGTTAAAGTAGTTGCTTTAAGTAATAGAATGTGTGAACTCAATTTACTTAACAATTATGGGTATGGGACTTTAATTGTTGAGAAGTTTAGTTCATTTATTGCAAATAGAATACATGAGCTAATGCATGGTTGACTAACTCTCCCAAGTTGGGTGAGAGAAAAAATAGAAAGAGTTGTTTCTATGATAAAGGACTATGCATTAGTAAGTTTAGATACTTGGGTTATTTTTATAGTTGCAATTTGGCAATAAAATAAGTAAGTGCATATAGAAGCATGTCTATCCGGATCCATGAGTGTCCTAATCCCATACTATCCTCACTTGATCGATGAAAGAGTAGAAAGGCCAAAGTCATGAGATGGACCAATCCACAAATTTGCTCTCTACCTTACATCTTGTTATTTATGCAATAGATTAGATTGTGGGGATACTTCCCTGATTAAATGGATGTAAAGTATTGTGTAAAAGTATGGGTGTACCATACTTACTTATGCACCTAAAGGAACATTGCAACTGCTACATTTAGTAATTCCATATTATTTTTCCTTCATTTAAATCTTTTAATGTATGTTTAATTGGTGATTGTTTCTTTATGCTTTGATTATTATTGCTTGTTGGTAATTAATTTTGTTATATTTAGTATCTAGATATTTTTATGCTCTTGTGATGTTAAAAGGAAAGAAACATTAGTAGGTTCTAGGTAAACTTAGAGGATACCCTAAGGGCTTGAGACCCTCTTAGGAATATTGGTAACTAGGTTTGTAAGATTGTACTAGAACTAAGATAGCTTTTCAATGGACAAGATTGATAGCTTAGCTTGCAGCACATGTAGCATGACCACACATAATGACTTGTGTGGATATGGATATGCATGTACACCTTCTAATGGTTGAAGGTGGTAAGTCTAGCTCATCAATACTAATGAGAAGGATGGACTTATATGCGCAACATAATATAGGCTTACATAGACGAGACTTGCATGAATGGAATCTTGTGTGGTATAGTTCTTAAGAAACTTAGGGGATGCCAAATAGTAAGTTGGTCTAAGGTTGGTTTAGGATTTAAGAATCCTTCTCCTTAATAAAATAAATAAATATAAACTTTTCTTTTTGTTTGTGTTTTTTTTTTTATGTTCCATGTTTTTGGGGTGTTACAATCTTTCACATTAAATCTATTATAAAGTAAGTTATATATTTCACATTAAAGATACATTTTATATCTATTATAAAGGAAGCTTTATATTTCACATTAAATATATATTCTATATCTATTATAAAGGAAGCTTTATCTTTCACATTAAATATACATTCTCAAAAGATACAAAATGGAACATGCAACCCTAGTTGACCTTTGGCACAAAAAAACAAGACCTGGGGGCTACAAGACCATACGTAAGCCAAAAAGATTCAGAATAGTGGAAAAAATGACAAACCAAAAAAACCCTAGGTGCTATCTATAAAAAAAGACTAAGAGGTAAGGACATGCCATAGTTCACACACCGAAGGAGGGTAATAAGCTAACAATCTAGCGTGAAGACAAGCCACTGACTGAGCACAAATAATGACCCACAAGGCACAATCTATTAAATCTACTTCATATTTACACCAGAGATGTCCTAACACGGAATGGACATGACAGACAAGAACATAGGTGTGTCAATCTGAAATAACCTAAACAAATGCCCAGACAAACGATCAAAGCAAAAACAAGCACGATTCACACAAGGAAAAATAATTAGCTAGATAAACCATATGCTTTGAAGAGTTTGTTCTTACCTCCAAACTGGATACATCACAACAAGGGAAGAGAAAAACAACAAAGTACATAAACACATTGGACCAAGATGACTTAAACCACTAGCCTAGGGTAAAACGTCCACTCCAAACCTCCCAAACAAAGTTTCAAAGAAAGCCACAAGGAAATATGACACGCAACTTGGTTTGCACTAGCTAAAGTTGCACATGCTTCAATGTTCATCTTTATTTCCAAATTGAAAATGATACAATAATGTAGCAAATTAGGGCAAGATCAACATAACAAAAAGATAAAAAACAAACAAGGAAGAACCAAATCTAGCACCAAACCAAGCTAGAGTAAAATATGACATACAAAGACTCATTCAAGAGTGGTTTACTTCTATCCAAACCAATTCAATGAAGCTACCTTAGCAAAAATGCTTTGACACCTCTTGCTCTTAATTTGGTCGATGATCCCTTCTTCTTCTAAGTTTTCGAGCATTCTTTTTTTAAAAGCCTTTACCCAAACCAACCCCCTTCTAAAGGCTTGTTTCCCCTTTCAACAAATCTCGAGTGTGGTCTTCTCATATGCATGGCTTGGTAACGTAAGCATGTTACCAAGAACATCCAATAAATTACCACTTCTCAAACAAAGTTGAGCACTCAACCAAGCATGCCAAGAGATGATTATGGATATTTATTAAGCTAAAGGAGCCTTAATGATAATTAAAACTTCTTTTAAATAACCTTTATTAATATCAAATGTCAATACTCAATTTTGACCGTAATATTAATATATTAAAGCATTAATATTGATTATAAACAAAATGTTAAATTGGTTCTATGCCTACTATACACAAGCATATATGGCACACAACAATGATATTAAATTGGTTCATATCTAAGCATAAAAACCAAACAAATAATAATATTACACATCATTTTTTTAATCCTTAAGTAGGTGGTCATTCTTATTTAAGGTAGTCCAATGCTACCACCAACCTTATCAAGGAGGCTCATGCACAAGCATCTTCTTGACCCAATGGTGTGAATATTCAACATGCCTAAATGAAAATGCATCTACATGAAAGGGTATTTATCCATGTTACCCTGAGTTATCGATGAACAAGTCATCATCATCATTTCCCTAAATATCTCTCTTTGTAGGTGGTTCACCCATATGGTCCCACCAAAGAGAGCACCTGGTCCTGCACCCACAAATACGTCAATAGTACCATATTCCAAGCTAAAAAGGATGAAATCATCTCATCAAAAAGACATCATCAAATGAAGTTATACCATTATATAATCACATCAAAACAAATTCCATTGTCTATAATGAGTTTTGCCAATGAGGTGTATTACACAAAGTACGAGATATTTCTTAGCTTTTTTCAAAACAATAATCTATGGGAGGTTGAGTTTAAAGAAGACAACTATACATGGACCAACAAAAAGAGAGGCCAAAACCTAATAGTAGAAAAAACAAATAGATGCATACTCTTAGATCATTGGCTAGATGAAGGAACTTGTGCTAAAATTAATACCTTAACAAATATTGGTTTAGATCATTGGCTAATAAGAGTTAAAATGGTGGTAAGTGAATTTAAAAAATATCATATTTTAAATATGAGCAGATGTGTGAAGACCATCCTCAATTTGTTGATATGATAGTACAAACATGGAATTATTTAGGAAATGATGGGTTGTATGCTCTTCCAAAACAAATTAAATCTATGACATTTAGTTTAAAAGAATGGAACAATAACACTTTTGGAAATATTATTGAGAAGAAAGAAGATAAAATTTTAAAATTCCAAAAAAGTGACCATAATAATCCAAGCTCATAGGAAAGGGAGTTACTTAGTTAATATCATAATATTTTGAGTAAGAATGAGAAATTTTGGAGATTAAAATCAAGATAGACTTGGTGAAAATAAGGAGATAAAAATACAAAGTTTTTTTATATGATGGCTATAGTATAAAGATAAACATCCGGAATTAGTAGAATTAATGTTAGCTTTTGATGATACATATTAAAGGAAATGGAACCACAAGATCTAAAATGAGCAAGCAATGTTAACTATATGATAATGGCAATATAATATGTAAGAAAACTATATGAGAATCTTCTGCAATAACTCAAAAATAGCCATTAATGAAAGCTCACAAAAATAGTACAATGTAATATAATGGACGTCTTAAACACTCCAAAAATTATTACATAATCTACATTGTATCTACCTTTTCTTCTCATCACTATGCTCTACTATTCTATATGCTTGTCTCTTGCATTCCCTCCTGCATTCTATCAAAGGTTTATATATAGGGATATATGTCACTTGGCCTTTCATCTACCCTTGACTCTTCATCTTCATAACCTATGACTCCTGTACATATGGACTACATGCACATTTACATCATTGCACATTCTAACACTCGTGCATTTATTACATTGCATGAAGTAACTACTCAAACCTTAATCTATGACAAAATCCTAATCTAAAGATGTACCCAAGGTGGTACATTGGCATGTACCAAATTATTTAATATATTCCAACACCCATATATTACATTATTTGGGTATTGAAGACTTTAGTCGTCAATATGAGTCATGTTCTTCATCTCGATCATGTCCTTCTTGTTTTGGTTTAGTCTTCATATTATCTTTTCTTGTCTTAATCATTCCACTACTTTTTCATATTTCAAAGTGAGTGGTAAAATATTTGTCCTTGAAGTTTTCCAAGTATCTTTGATGAACTAGAGATATCATAACTTTGCAAGTTATAAGTGGATTGAAATTAATCTATTTTTTCCACTTTGGTTCTCTGAATGACCTGTCTCCTTGTTCTTAAAAAATTTCAAACTTGAATTTATTGTTAGTAGATGCTTCTGAAATAAGAACTTGAAAGAGACAATCTAATATGAATATCAATTTTTCTTCAAATATTTTATAGTACTTGTCTTTATAGTAACGAAAGAAAGATGAATGAGATTTTCCTCCATAATATTTACATGGATGGAAACTCTAATGATTTACTTTCTCATGACCAATTTTTTTGCAATAAGTGCATTGTGAAGATATCCTAAATTATTTATTACTTGTATTAGGAGAATCGATTTCATCCATTTCCTTGATGAAATGGTCAAACCATCTATGTACAATTGAAGTTATTCTTTCATAAATTTGTAGGACATATTTATGATCAATATCCTTATCTATATTTTGAGTATGGTTCTTGATTTTATTCTCAATATCTTCATTAATATAGTTGTCATCAATTCCTTTCATCATATTATTGGAAGATCTTTCTATAGAATCTACTTTCATTGACTTATTAGCTTGAGAGTTCTCAAAAATATTTCTATGCCATATTGGTTCTTCTCTTCTACTTGTATTTTCTCTATTATCATTTCTAGAATCAAGTATGTCTCTGAACCATTTCAATTCCTTGAATCTTGTATACTTAATAAGATTTTCCATAGTTCCTTTTGAAATAATATTTCTTGTTAAAAGGAATAATTTTGGTAGAATTTTAAAATTTCTAAACCTTTGAGGTTGTCTACCTTATGACTCCCTAGTTTTATGTATATGATCAAACTTGATAAAATATTTTATATTCTAAATTTTTGTAGAACCTATTATATCTCCCAAAGTATTTTGAATGTACTATGGTCTTGATAAAGTGCTTAGCTTCCTTTAGATTTCCTTTTGAGTTGAATCCCTAATGTTTTGATGATAATTTTAATATAATGTTCAACTCCTATTTTTCACCTTATTTCTCCCTATTGATATATGCACTTTCAATTTGATAAAGTTCTCTATTTTTCAAGACCCTATAGTTGGATTCCTTTTGTCCCTTCACTTTGTATAAGAGACTAGTATTAACAATAATTTCTAACTTTCAAGCAATTCTATGTTTTGCTTCCTATATCCTTGAATTAATTATATGGTTTCTAAATTTCAAGATTTTTAAATTTGGTGTTGAAATCCTTATATCTCCTTAATTTAGAAATTTAGAGGTGATAATATTTATAAAAATAATGCTTCAATTTCAAGGTAGAAACCTTATATATCCTAATTTAATTATTTGAAATTATTTGATAATTGAATCTCAAATAATGCAATTTGAAATAACTCTTAAAGATATAATCCCCTTGATTTAATTTCTTTATAAACCATCAGTGATTAATCTGAGGTTGTAATTTCCTTATATCTCCAAGTAATAATTAGATAAACTTAACCTTATAAATAATGTATCTTATATCTCCTTGCACTTGATGGAAATCAAATATTAATTCAATGTAAATATACCTCTCTTTGATATGATGTGCTACATGTTGATTGGTTTCTTCCTTGACTGCATTTTCAAAGCTTTTGAATGTTGTATTCTCCTCAGTATTTAATGTATGACGTTATGAAATAATTACACTACATTATATGATGCACTCTAGACTATCCTCTTCTCCATTCAATGCTCTTTAACCTGTGGAAGATTGATATACATGCTCTTCTTAGGTAGGGCTATTAATACTTCTCTATCTCCCTTTGGAATGCATGCCACATGGCATTTATGTTACCCTTGAATGTATATCTCCTTGTTAGATGATGCAAGGATGTTACACTTTTTAGAATATGTTGATTTAGGTGGTGTGGGTGTAATATCTCCTTATGGACATTTAATTAATGATGTTATATTCTTTTCTTGCTTGAATGGAGCGTTATGCCATACTTGGACACTCTTCTCCTTGTGCAAGCATTATATTTCTAAGGTGTTACTAAGAATTTATATGCACTTTTCTCCTTTTTTCCAGATGGTACAATATTCCTTTGTTTGGTATAGAAATTAGAACCTTATTCCTTTGCATATAACCAAGCACTTAATGTCCTTTATCTTCTTAACACTCTCACCAAATTCTTGCAAGTTGTTTGGCTTCTTTTGCAATTGCAATGTGCTTTCTCCATGGCTCCTCTCCAATTAAGGTGGATCCTCCTATGGTGTTTTAATTTCTTTTAGGTGGTTGTTCGTCTAAGATTTTCTCCTCTTCCACTTGGGTAACACTCCTTGCTACGTGTATCTTTATTACATTATGGTTTCCTTGCTATTGATGCTATGTTATCCTTACTTAGTATCATTTCTTGTTGCAGGTTCCTTTTGCACTATAAGCGCTACCTTCATGGGACTATGGCATCGTATTTGGTTTTTTTAGACACCTCGAATGAAATAACTTTTATCCCTTATTCAACTATTCTTATTCAACTATTCTCCTTCACTCGTAGATTCTTATTTAAACTTGTAGACACCAAAATCTAACCACTTGTCATCCATCCATAGTTTCCCACCACTTTTACCCATTATTTATATATATTTGTTTAATATATATTTAAATAATAATATTTTATATATTTAATATATATGTATATTTATATGAATTAATCCCAACCATCCATCATGATTTAATCCCAGCCATTCATATACCTTGATCCATGCCTTATGCCTAGATTTAATCTCCATCCTCCATCACATTTTAATCTTGATCGCACATATTGTGTCATTGAAACCCTAATGTGTCCTAGGAGATATTATAAAGAGGAGTCATTTTGATGACTCAACCCCTAACAAGTTTTTCTTGAGTTCACCAAGAAGTTTGGAGCTTGATTTTTCTTGAGTCCAAGCTTCCTTCCTCCCTTCAGATCCTCACCCTCACCATCGCATTCATTGCCATCCAACTCACATAACCAGATCTACTTGTACAAATTTTGTTCTAATCCTTGAGCACCTTTGGACATGTCCTATCATTGTCAAGCATCTATGGATGCTTCATTCTACTACCAAGTACCTTTGGGCACCTTCTCTCCATCATCGAGTGCCTTTGGGTGCCTTGCCTCCATCATTGAGCACCTTTGGGTGCCTTCTGCCATTTTTGAGCACCTGTAGGTATCTCAAACCCTAGTTCTATAGTCCAACGAACCCTTGGGTGTCGCTAGGGCATATGTGCACTTGTTTCCTACAACAAAGACAATGACAAATCAAAAAGCAATAAGTTTACAAGGTAAATCTTCTATTATTGTATTGATTTTATTATTTTTATATTTGCATGCAATTTTATCATTTGATAGCTAGGGTTTTATTGATTTTTGAGGGTCTCACATAGTGGAGCCCTCATGGTTATTACTAACTCTCTTTGTTATCTTCTATGTGTAGATCTAGAGATATACATGCATTGAGTAGCTATTTAAGCTGGAGTGGTCCAACCAATGGATATTTGAATCCCACTCACTTCTGTTGGGAGAAAATGTGCACTTTGAAGATACCACAAGTATTGCTAGCTAGGATTTTAGAGAACCCTGGCATATTGTATTCAATTGTATCAAAATAATAAATAGTGTCCTCTTCCAAATTGCACCTAAGAGACTTCATTTTCTTCCTTCAGCCTTTAGCAAGCAAGCAACCCCAGATGATATGGTTGTTGACTAGAGTCGGATCCCTGATGGAGTTGTTGTTAGATATTTGGGTATTCCTTTTGGCACACGAATATCTCTTAAAGACATGTGGGACTGGTGCATGGCCAGGTTCGAGAAGAAAATTCAAGTCTAAAAAAGTCGATTGATTTCCTTTTATGGTAAGATTACTATGGTCAGTAAAATTCTCCAGGCTTGTCACATGTATTATTCCTCTTGTTGGCTCCCCAATAATTATCAATTTAGTTGCTTGGAGTCTTGTATTAGAAATTTTCTTTGGTCGAATATATATGGTTCTAGAAGAGTTCTGTTAGTGGCATGAAAATACTGCACTATTTCAAAATCTAGAGGTGGTTTGGGGTTGTTGGAAATTAAGCCAGTTAAAAGGAGTAAAAAAATTGTTTGCAACGGTAAGCTTTCGATCTTACCCTTTTACCTCCTTGGATGGCAGCTGACTGGGCAGGTAGTTTGACTTGGACGACAGTTGACTAGGCATATTGGATGACATGGGTGGCAAGGTGGACAACACCAAATTCCCTTTCTCCTTTCCTCCCTATTCTTCTTATTTTCCTAAATTCTCCTATATTCCCTAAGGTTTTTTAATCAACCACTATTTAAACTTTGTAATTCTTATGTTTCCAAGGTTGAATATAATATTTTTTCATTTTCCTATTGCTCCTAATTCTCATGTGTCCACATCTGGTATTAGATTTGAAGTCAGAGAGGGCACTAGAACCAAGGTCTATGGAGGAACCAGGCCTGAGGACCGAGGTGGAGGAACTCGGTAGCACAAGCATCGAGTCAAGGTCGAGTGGGGCCCACAACATGCAATCCGAGGTAAGTAAGGCCCACGATTTATTAACCAAGGTAAGGTCTAGAGTAGGCCTGCACAACAAGCACACAAGAAGGAGCAACTCAGAAGAACCAATTGGAGAGCACCATGTGGCGATAGGAGAACAAGGTTGATGCAAATTGGATGACTCAAAACTGACACAAACCAATTATGTGGCAGAAGGACCGATTACGTGGTAGGAGGACAAGCAACATGGCAACAGATGACAGGCTCAAAGGAAGCAACGTGGCGGGGAGTGATTGCTCCAGAAGGAGGCAAAAGGGTGATCACTAATTTCCCAAAGGCAATCAAGTGAGTATTCACTCACTGAAGGTTTTAAACACCTTCATCACCCTTCGCATGGTCGATGTGGAACAAAAATCCCAAAAAAAAATTAATTAAAGCATGACCGAGAGAAGTATAAGGAATGCAAGCTTCCCTTGACTTCTCGTCGATCTGCATAGCTTGAATGGCTCATGGAGCCAGCCATAAGGTGCTTGCCTTCCTACAGGTCATGGGTTCGAAACCCAGTAATAGTGAAAGCTTGATTTTTTTTTGTTTTTTTTGAAATCGGATCCGAAACATAATATACTTGTAATATTTCCCTTGGGTTCTCATCGACAGTGGTAGACGAGTTGGTTAGGACAAATTCTTGCATTAAATAGGTCATGGGTTCGATTCTTGCGAAGGATAATTTTTTTATATAAAGTTTTTTTATATATTATTATTAAAATTAATTATATTATATTTAATATATTAACTATAATTGCTTTTCTAAAGTTTTTTTTAAAGCAATTATTTTTTAATCTATTAAATAGTAATATATTTTTCTTTAATATATATCATATAAGAAAGAAAGACATTGTCTAAGAGACAATTATTGTAATCAAAGGATAAATTTTTCACTTGATTCAAGGAATCATAAACTATAGAACTTTTGTGTAATAAGCCTAAGAGGCTTAGTTTTTTTTAAAGAGACAAAATATCCAAATTGACAAATTGTAAAGAGGCATTGATGATAAGACCAAATGGTTGTTATCACACCTTATGTGCAATTCTAGAAAGAGAAGGTGCAGAGAGGTTTGATGAAAAAGTAAGAGGTTATGGGCTCAACATTGTGTTTAGCCAACTTCAAAATGCAGTGATAGCACATCAAAGGCATCCTGACTTAGGGTACGAGGTAGACTTTGAAGACAACTCATTCAGGAGTCAATTTGAACAATCAAAATCCATACAAGTTGCACCACAAGTATCAGAGCATACACACTATAGTATTTCAATGGAAATCTTAGAACCAAAATCACCAGAAATAATATTGATAAGTGACAACAAAGAAGAAGTAGCAAATAATTTTTTGAATCAAGAGATAGCATCCCCACATCAAGAGGAATAAATAGTGAATGATAGAGTAGAACAAGTCGGATTTGACTTAAGTTTGTAATCTCTTCTTTCTTCCTTCTTCTTCTTTACTTCTTTCAAATATAAAGTACTTTATTGTAACCGTGAAATAAAGAGAGTTTTTGGTAACTATGGCCTCACACAATAGCTTACCTATACCAGAATTTAACGATTATGACTGAGTATTGGTTGATAAATATGAAGACCTTGCTCATAGGAAGAGGTTTATGGGACATAATAGAAGAGGGCTACACAAAACCCTCAGACTGGACAACACTAAGTGTCGTAGACAAGAATTCACGAAAAAAAGAGAAAAAGAGCAACTCTTCTGCTCTTTCTCATCTATAAGGTGCATTGGAGAAAAACATATTCCCTAGAATCATCGCTTGTACAATTGTACAAGTTGCGTAGAAAGCATTGAGTGATGGATTCCAGGGTAGTAATCAAGTGAAGCAGGTAAGGCTTCAAACACTGAAGAGATATTTTGAAAATATCTAAAATATGATGAAAAAATCAATGATTATTGTGTTAGAGTAAAAGCAATTGGGGATAAAATGGTTACACTGGGAGAAAAAATCATGCCTGAGACAATTGTAACAAAATTATTGCGAACACTTACACATAAATGGAACCATATTGCCATAATTGTAACAAAATTATTGTGAACATTCGATGCATTAATCGGATTGTTAATTTCACATGAAGAGAGGTTTCCTGAAACTCCTTCAACCAGCTACGAAGGCGATGATAAGGCCTTCACTTCCAATGAAAACAATGGAAGAGGATAGGGAAGAGGTCAAGGCAAAGGCAAGCAAAGAGGTAGAGGTAGAGGTAACTACAGAGGAGGCAATCAAAATAGAGGAGGCAACCAGAACAGAGGAGGCAATTCCAACAAAGGAGGCAACTCATACAGAGGAGGCAATCAACAAAGAGGTGGAAATCAAAATCAAGGAGGAAATCAAGGACAAAGTGGAAATCAAGGACGAGGAAGTGACAAGTCAAAATTAGCTTATTTCAACTGTGGCAAGCTAGGTCACTTTGCTCGTGACTACTGGTCAAAATCTTCACAAGGCAACAATAGTCAATATGGTAATTATAGAGAAGAAGATGATACCTCTAATATTTTTCTTTCATATGGACAATCAGAACATAATCTAAATGATACATGGATTCTGGATACTAGTTGTTCAAACCACATGAGTGGCAAAGAACATTTATTTGCTACTATAGATTCCACTTATAAATCCTAAATCAAATTAGGGGATGATAAGACATTGCAAGTAGAGGGTATTTGAGCCATGGAGGTTCCAACCAAATAAGGACTAAAGAAAGTGCATGACATATATTACACTCCAAAGCTCCAACACAATCTGCTAAGCATTGGACAAATGATGGAAAACAATTACAAGCTTGTATTTGATGAAGGACAATGTATCATTTTTCATAAAAATAATTGTAATTGTGTCATCACACAGGTCACCATAACCAAGAACAGGTTATTCCCTCTCAAATTTTATGAGCTAGGAGGATCTCAACTTGCAAATGTAGCTATAAAAATCCAAGTGTGCTTTGGCACTTGCAATATGGTCACCTTAATTTTGCTAGCTTGAAACTTCTAACTTCTCAAGCTATGGTGACAGGACTTCCCAAAATCAATGAACAAAATGAGGTCTATGAAGGATGTGCTTTGGGAAAGCACTCAAGGTTGAAGTTTCCAAAAATACAAGTGTGGAGAGACAGCTATCCACTTCAGTTAGTAGATTCAGACATCTATGGACCAATGCAAACATAAAGTCTCAGAAACTATTCTTATTTTCTCACTTTCATATATGACTTATCTAGAATGCTAGATTTATTTTTTGAAATATAAATATGAAGCTTTTGATTGCTTCATAGATTTTAGAAATAATGTAGAGAATCAAAGTGGGAATTATGTAAAATGTCTTAGGATAGATCAAGGAGGTGAATACTCCTCAAAAGCATTCTTGAAATATTGTAAAGCAAGTGGGATTAAAAGGCAATTCACCACTGCCTATACCCCACAATAGAACGGTATGGCCAATACAAAGAACCACACCATAGTTGAAATGGCGAGATCGATGCTTCAAACTAAGCATCTAACATATATGTACTAGGCAAAGGCTATAATAACTAGTGTATATATTCTAAATAGAAGTCCTACTTCTAGTTTATATGGTATCAATCCTTATGAGGGGTGGTAAGAAAAGAAACCTAATGTAAAGCACTTCAAAGTGTTTTGTTCTTTAGCATATGCACACATTCCTAATGAGAAAAGGAATAAGCTTGATCCAAAAATTCAAGCTTGTATATTTGTAGGGTATTGTGAGTCTACAAAGGCATATAGACTCTACAATCCCAAGACTCATAAAGTTATACTCTCTAGGGATGTAATTTTTGATGAAGGGGGAGAATGGGGTCATCAAAGAATTTTTGTTGATGATGAGTCCTAAGATGTAAGTTCTTCACAGGTACAACAGGTGTCTCCAAATAAAAGCAAAGTTACGCCACCCCCTCCAAGCCCAAGCAGGAGTACTACATCAAGTACTTCAACCGCAACTCCAAGTCCTTCTCCATAGATATCAGTAATTTATTCACCGATGGACATTGACAGAGACTCTCCATTAAGAGGAAAAAGAATATTACAACATCATCCATCTTTTCAAATGTTGGATCAAAATTTCTAGAGAAGATTCACTAGAAGCCAAGCTAGTGAAATGAATATAGTTTTGTAGCAACTTGAAAATTTGCAATTGTATGGGGATGATGACTCCCATGATCCTAGGGGATATGTTGTCAATTATGCTTTATTAGCTAGTACACATCTAGAACTAGCTAGCTATGAGAAGGCTTGTACTCAAAATGTATGGCAAGAAGCCATGAAAGAGGAAATGACCTCTATAAAAAATAATGATACATGGGAGCTAGTAAAGCTACTCAAAGGAAAAAAATATATTGGGTGTAAATGGGTCTACAATACCAAGTACAATGTTGATGGAAGCATTGAGAGGCATAAGGTGAGACTAGTAGCAAAAGGTTTTACTCAAAAATTTGGCATTGACTATGAGGAAACCTTTGCTCCTGTTGCACGACAAGAAACAATTAGATCAGTTCTTTCCTTAGCAGCCCATAAAGGATGGATTGTTCAACACATGGATGTGAAAAGTACTTTTATGAATGGATACTTGATAGAAGAGGTTTATGTTCAACAACCTCAAGGTTTTCAAGAATAGGGAAAGGAGAACCTTGTTTACAAATTGAAGAAAGCACTTTATGGCCTCAAGCAAGCACCAAGAGCTTGGTACTCATGCATTGATGGCTATTTCAGTGAGTATGGATTCATGAGAAGCAAAAGTGAACCAACTCTGTACTACCTAAAGCATGGAGTAGACATTCTCATAGTTTGTTTGTATGTGGATGATCTAATATTTATGGGTAGTAACAATAAAATAAATATGGAGTTCAAAAACTCCATGATGAAACAGTTCGAGATGAAATATCTTGGTTTAATGCGATAATTCTTAGGTATGGAAGTGCATCAATCAAATAAATGGATCTTCATATGTCAACACAAGTATTCTTGAGACATGATCAAGAAATTTGCCATGGAGCAGTGCAAATCAATTGCAACTCCAACTAGACATGGGATCCAATTAAGCAAGGACAATGGAGCATCAAAGGTTGACATGTACAGAAGCATGGCTGGGAGTCTGATGTTTCTCACCAACACAAGGCCCGATATTCAATATGTTATTTCTCTAGTTTCAAGGTTTATAGGTAGTCCATATGAGCTGCATCTACAAGCAACTAAAATAATCTTAAGATATGTAAAAGGTACATTGGATTTTGGAATCCATTACCAAAAATGTAATTTTGTGAAATTAGTTGGCTTCAATGACAGTGATTGAGTCAGAAATATAGATGATAGGAAATTTACATCAGGAAATTGTTTTAGTCTAGGATCAGGACTAATTACATGGATTTCCAAGAAATAAACTGTTGTAGCATTGTCATCGACTAAGGCTGAGTATATAGCCATCACACATGCTTGTACTCAATCCCTATGGTTGAGAAACATTATTGAAGAGATTAGAGAAAGTCAAAGTGCTCCAACTTGAATGTATTATGATAACATAAGTTTCATTCAGTTGGCATACAATCCAGTCCACCATAGCAGATCAAAGCATTTCGATATGAAGTATCACTTCATTCAAGATATGGTGGAACAACAGATAGTTGAGCTTCAATATTGTAGCACTTTGGATAATATTGCAGATATCTTCACCAAAGGTATAGCTAAAGCTCAATATATAAAGCTGAGAGACTGTATAGTCAGTCCTCTCAACTTTAAGGGGGATAATTTTAGAAATTAAGCTAGTTAAAAGGAGTAAAAAAAAAAAATTCAATGGTAAGATTTGGATCTTACCCTTTTACCTCCTTGGATGACAGTTGACTGGGCAGGTAGTGTGACTTGGACAGCATCTGACTGGGCAGATTGGATGGCATGGGCGGCAAGGCAAACAACACCAAATTCCCTTTCTCCTTTCCTCCCTATTCTTCTTCTTTTCCTAACTTCTCCTATATTCCCTAAGGTTGTTTAATCAACCACTATTTAAACTTTGTAATTCTTATGTTTCCAAGGTTGTAATTCTTGATATTAGGAGACAAGGTTATGTTATTGCAGCCAAATGGGTTGTTAGATGCCTTGATGGTGATATTACTTGGCAACATATGCTTCATTTTAGAATACTTTATGTTGTTCATTGTAATTGTTTCAAGGGCAACTTTTCTTTGGAAGACATTTTTGGTCATCCGGAGAAATTTAAGATCTGAGGCAACATTATTCTGAAAAGAATTTGGGAAGCATGGAAGTTAGTTGTTGGTGCATTGAGGTGGAACTTCTTGGAGGAAAGAAGGGGTTGGACTATTTCTTCTAAGGCTATCTACTTATGGAAATATAATGGTATCTATGTTTCTGATATTCCCTCTTTGCAGTGTAATCGGTTGAGTAAGAAAGGTATCTTTTGTTGGTAGGATTTATGGGACAACAACATTGGTAATTGGATCCCGTGGTAAGATCTGCTGGTAAAATTTAAACTGAAATATTTAGATTAGTTGGCATTTTAGTAGATGTAAGCTCTTCTTCCTTCTGAGCAACTGTATAAGTTAACGATTGAGAGTCTTGGGATGGTTTGGAGAGATTGGAGATGGATTTATGATTAGTCGATTTGGTGCTTTAAGTCAACTAAAATCTATCATTTTCTCTTACCTCATATTTCTGTGGGAGATATTTTAAATAACATATGGAGTATTATTTGTCCTCTTAAGAAATGGAAGAAAATACTAGTAGGTGTTTGGAATTTCAGAGTCTCTATGCAACTTCGGGCCTTTGCTTGGTTGGTCTTCATGCAAGGTTTATAGAGTAAAGTGCGACTGGCAAAATGGCTTCTTTTGTCGGATGGTTGCTCTAGTTGTGGAAAAAAAGAAACCTTGAAACATATTTTTTGGGATTGTAGGAAGTCTAGAAGGTTTTGGCAAGAGGCTACGTGGATGTATGATTGGTTCATATAGGGATGTCTTAGCTGGAAGATGGCTATTTTGGGATATCCTCCTAGCTGTGCAACCCATCAAAGAATCATTTGGCACATTGTGTGAGTTTCTATTATGTTCAACATCTGGAAGGCAATATGTGGTTTAATTTTTTAGAATTATAATATGGAAGCTTCTATTATTACTAAGGTGCATGATTTAGATTTTGGTCAAAACAAAGTGTTTAAGTCAGTTATTTTGAAGGATTTTATTAGACTTGATAGCTCTTTGTGAATGGATAGCTTGCTTATATTACGTTCTCTGATGTAATAAGACAGTTTTTACTATCATTTGCTTTATGTATTCTTTTGATTCATTAATAAGAAGTATTATTTCAAAAAAAAAAATAGTGTAAATCCCTATTTGGGGTACATTTGATTGTATTGAGATCCACCCTGCGATAATAATATAAAATCCATTCTTTGTGCAATCTCTTGTATCATTGTTTATTCATTTTTTGTTATATATTTGGTGTTGCATTTTTGTCTTCACAAATGGTGATCACGGTGGGACCCCTAAGGGTTTCTTACTTTGATTTATCTTGTTATCTAAATTGTTGTTTTTTGTTTTATCTTGCAAGTTTTTAGAAGCACAGATCACACGATTTTCATAAAATTTGGATAATTGGAACAACACAGAAGTTGCAAAAGGTGCGTAGAAGCCCCATGGTGTTTTTGGGTCATTCAAAAATGCCTAGGTGTGTTTCATAGGTGTTAAAGGTGCTCGGGTGAATTTCATAGAGAAGATTAAAACACATAGGCTTCTTTGTAAGCTTACCTAGATACCCTAGTCTCTGTTTTACGCATTTTTACATTTTACATTTTTTTTATGTTTGTTGTTTTCTTTCAAATATTGGATTAAAAAGAACATAATAATAATATATCTGTTAGAAAAAATTATTCTAGTGTGCATTTAGGCATCAAAGTAGTTTTTGCATATGGTTGCATTTACACATAACGCATTTCCATTTAAAAAGAATTTATGCTTTCTTGTGTGCTGCATCTTTTATCTGCATTTGAAATGTTAAAAGCATAAAGTAGTGTACATCCTAGGGTTAGAAGTTTTTGTTTTTATTAATCTAAGTAGGAACAACATTTAAAATACTAAAAGTACCCCTACATTTGGTGATTCAAGGTGGAGGAGTAGATGAACCCTCCTATGTTTAGAGAGTGGTCTTAAGCAGTGTTCTCTACCTCCTTTGGTAAAATAGGTTTTTTGATGTTGGATTATGATTTAGATTGATGAAAGCAATTATTTTATAATATTGTATGATCACAATAGAAAATTGGACCTTTTAAAAGGAATCTCACACACTGCACATTGCACTTTTAATAGTAATGATTGGATTTCATCACCAACCATTGCTTGAGATCTGGTGATGGTGGATTTCAAATAAATCCACAAATATTTGCCCCTAGACACCATAGGTTACCCCCAAGAAAAGTTGTTGTCTTTCATCACTAGTAAGAATCTCGTTACCCATTCCTAGCCATAGTATTCACCCATTTAATTTTAGATTAGTACTTTCAAAAACGCAAAAAAAAATGAAAAACATTAAAAGAAGATAATTAATGAATGAGGTAAGACACAATTGTTAAACATAACATTGATTGTCTTCACTTGATTTCTATGAATTTCTATTTTTGCATTTCCTTTACAATAAATTTTACATTTGTTTCAGTAGCTTATGGTCTTAACAAGAAATAAAAAAAATGCTTTAAACAAAAAAAATACATCTATGGACTGTTCATCTTCATTTCCTACCACTTCTGTGGTAAATCTTATCAGTGTGGTTCAGATAAATTGCACATATTTATCTGTGGATCCATCACACGCTATGTAGACTACTGATGTCTTGCACAGATACACTTCCACGTCTCTTCCACAAACTGAGTCATCTTCACCCACAATTGACCACAACATTACCCATATAGACATGACCCAAGTAGAGGCTTTCTACAAATAGACTAATTATGTCTTACAACCCATCCATAATATCTCGAATCAAGATCCTTCTTTACAACAAGAACTTATTCCTTCCTAGCCATCCAGCTTCACTCAGGTGTACACTAATCCTCTTTTTGAGGCATCAATTTCACCTTCATCCCATTTCCCCATTCCCCAACCATCATGTGCTCCTATCACTTCATATGCATCCACCTATACCAACCCCTTGTATAAAGCACAAGTTAATGTTGCTTCACAAGTGCCTATTTCATCCAATCAAGTTACAATTCCCATTGCAAATTTTCCCCCATCCAAATCATCTATTCCATATTCATCTATACCTTATAATTATTATATGAAAATTAATGAAGCATGGAAAAATTTGAATGAATTTCTTAAGTGGTAAACTGCTCAACAACAAGTTCAAGTGAACCCTAGGTCTCAACCAATTTCCACTCAACCCACCTTCATCACACAAATTCCATCTTGGGTACCACAATATTCTGTGGTTTCCATTCCAACACCTCCATCCACCCATACCCATTCCATTCCCATAGCCCATACCCATTCCATTCCCATAGGCCAACCTAGCCACAGTCCTCATGCATTGCCTCCATTTCAATAGTCAACATATTTTCTCAATTAATCTCATCATCATCAATTCCAATCCACTCTACCTATCCATCATCATCTTTTCACTCCACAACATCTTTCCATCCCTTCACAGAATCATCAAGTGATTCAAGGTTTTCATTTTCCTGGGGAAGACCCTAGAATCAAGGCTATGCAACAATAGATTGATAATTTGATACAACATACTCCTAGTTACAATAAGCAGAATCCAACCTTATGTTAGTTAATCAATCAACCAATTCACCCTTCGATGCCATCACCACCATATCCAGTTTACTTCATGGTACCAAGGTTTTACAAGTTTAAAGGGACTGAGGACCCTAAAGAGCACATGAGCACATTCATGCACTCATGTTTCAGAATTTAAAATGATAATTCTCTCATGCTCCACATATTTCCTTAGAAATTAGGTGTAGATGTCATAGAGTGGTATAACCAATTGCTCAATCATAGTATTTATACTTTTGAACAATAGATTGACCAATTCTTTGAACGATTTGCCCTTAATGTAAGAAAGAAAATCTCATTGTTCTATATCTATGGTTTAAGAAAACACGATGATGAGGCTATCTATGATTTTAGAAACCATTGTAGGGCTATCATAACCAAAATGCCATTCACCCTATCAATGGAAGAGCTTATTAAGCTATTCACTAAGAGCTACCTAAAATCTATTTCTTGGATGCTTCAATTACAAACATATCACTCATTTGAGGAAGCTATTGCCCAAACTAGTGTCTTCAAAGAAATAAAAATCCAAGAGGGTATACTTAAACCAAGAAATAAGGAATGGCAAAACAAGGGCCAATACAAAAGCAATTATTCTGGCTAAACCAAATCAACACAGGCCAATCCAGCCAATCAATCTAATCACATCAATCAATTGGTCATGAGCCAACGAGTAATGGCTCAACAATAATCAATGCAACAACCACCACAACAAATTACCTACCATACGGTGCCCTCAATAACCCAAAATATGCAAAAGACAATACCAATTGTGGAGAATCACCAACGTCGATAATCTTTTTGATAAAATCATCAATACACCCCTCTATCATAATATTATACCTCCATCTTTTGAAGGTTGTATGACATCAATAGACTTACTTTATCTGATATTAAACCAAATGATCCCACTAGACGTAGTAAAAACTATAGGGAACATTTATTTATCCCTTATCATAGGTAAAATGGGCATAACATAAATAACTACCATGTGTTTAAGGATATAATACAAGACCTTATTGACTTGGGGGCCATCAAGCTTGACAACTCCCTAGCTCAATAAAACCATAATTTTGGTATCTTCCAAATACCACTTCCTCATCATGAGGAGGTGTAATCCACAATGGGAGGGTCTAACACCAAGACCCCTCCCAATCAAGTTAACCATGTTCAATAGTACAAAGGTTTTGTAGGTGCCATGCATGTGGTAACCGAGGTCAAAAAAGACAAAACAATCAACAAGATACACAAAAACAACCCATTCAACATCCCATGAAATCACAAGCAAGGGAGTCTCAACCTGTTTCATTACCACCCATCCAAATTTCCCCAAATCCTTCACCAATCCACATTCCCAACCATTCTAATCCATTAATTCATCCCATCAATCATCCCCAAAGGCCAATCATTTCTCTGAGTAGTCTGTTAACCACGAGTTTAAAAATAGCTTCATCAAATCTATCTATTTATGACTTAATTCAAAAATATTCCCAACATTGGGAGGCATTAATGAATATTCTAAAGTCCATAAAACTCCAATCTCAATATTCCAATATCTTTAATAACTTTGTAGGGAGTATTCAAACATGCATGGAGTCGTCCATCACATTTTATGACTTTGATATTAAACCAATCTCATCAGAATCGGTGGATCCTCCATTACATATAATGTCTCAAATTGATAGTAAGCCATTAAAAAGAGTCTCAATTGATACTAGCTCCTCCATTAACATCATCACCACATTTACTCTCCATCATCTCAATATTCCTCCATCTCACATAACCAAATCCACCTTCACATTGAAAGTATTTAATGATGCTCTTTGCTCTAGAGTTGGCACTATTGTTTTTCCCATCGAAGTAGGGATAAAAATGTTGCATACCTTGTTCTACATATTAGAAGGATCCATGGTGTACAATGTACTCCTTGGAAGATCTTGGATGAGGGAAATTAGATGTGTCCCTTCCATATTACATCAATGTCTGAAATACGTACACAAAGGGCAAGTACATTGCATGCCAGCAGATGTTGAGTCGTTTAAGTATTGTAACTTTATCTCGAATCCTTATGAATCCATGATTCCTTATATCCATATTTTCATAACATCATCCACCATATCATCAATCACTCCATCCAATCCTTCATAAAAAACTCCCATTCCTAAAGAGTTGCCCATCACCAATGCCAACCAAGTATCCACTTCTACACCTTCATTATCATCTTTATTGACTACATGTACATGTGGTCAAACCCAATCCATGTCATCCACATTATCATCCCCTTCATTGGTCACAACTCCTTCACAACAAAATCCATCTCTATCAGTTAGCGTTTCACAAGTAAAATTTTTGAACTGTGAAATACCCACATCTCCCCCATTGTTCGAGCCATTAGCCAAGCATGAGCCTCCCATATCCACTTCATCCTCATCATACCAAGTTGAGGTCCACATTAGTAGCCCTGGTATTGGTTAATATGTGGTCCAAGACATCACAATCACACCACTCAATATCTCAACTCCCAAGGATTTTGGTCACCCAGGTGACCCATCTTTATCTATAGGAGTGGTATACAATATGGGTTGAGTGCCTAATAGCATAAATTTTGTGTATGAGGGGAAATTTTTTTTTTCTAATCCTATTCCTCTAGAAGAACCCAAACAACCACCACCTACCAATATACAACAAATTATGGGTTTTACATCCCACTATTTTCATAGACATAATTGGCAAAGATATGGCTTAGGCCTATATGAACAAGGAGTGCCTCAGCTTATTGATATTCCATATCAAGAAGTGCACGACCATTCAGGTCTAGGTTATTACCCACTTCCCACCATCTCTTCTTTTGAACAAGCCTTCCAAAGACTTAATCTAAATTCATAAGAAAAATCCCTCCATCCCAATGACTCTAATGAGGAAATGTACAAAGAATTCAACCTCATATTGATAGCTTCTGATGAATCTGATGAGGAATTAGAGCCCATCATTCCCTACACCGAACAATATGAGTTTTACCTTAAGCCCAAATTTCACATTATTCTTCCACAAGAGTGAGCTAAACCTACCAATCTTTAAAAAAAAAGAATCATAAAAACATAAAACCAAAAAAAATGTTTTTTTTTGCATTCCATGTATAAAGCATTTAGTTAAGTGCATTTATTTGTGTTTTTTGCTACTTTCCAGGTTTACCAAGGTCTTAGCATTGGTTCTTAAGCTCTTTCTATCCCATCCATTTTTCCTTAAGTCAACATGAATCTTTTTGACTTATTTGCCCCTCTCTGTAATCCATACGATTTGGCAAAGCCAATTCCAATTGACATGAGCCTTATTGATATGGATCAGATTTCCTCACCACCATATTTTTTTGAGTTTGTCCTATCCAAGGAATTGTTAAGGGCTTCATCCAATTACATTCCTCCTTCAACCCCTCCTTCACCTTCACCTTCACTTTTGAATCCTAAGGTTTTCCAAGAAGACATAGATGAGGATAAGTTAGAAGAGTTTGATGACATCTTAGATGGCATTCATCTGATCCCAACTCCCCATCAACTTGAGGAAGGTTCTCACATGTCAATTTAATATACCGTCGATGTGGCCCTTAGTTCAGACAAAGACAATTCCCAAATTGTCAAGCTTAGAAAAATCTTATCCCAAGTTGAACAAGAGCAATTAATTGCTCTCCTCAAGAGAAAGAAGGATATTTTTACATGGTCCTACAAGGATATACCTGGCCTTAACCCTAGTCTGGTTGCCCACAATCTCACCTTACACCATGATGCTAAGCCGATCAAACAAAAACTTAGAAGGATGCATCCTACCATTGCCCTCTTGGTCAAACAAGAGCTCCAAAAACTACTAGATGTGGGTTTCATTGTACCCACTGATTATCCTGAGTGGCTCTCAAAAATGGTACCCATTCACAAGCCTAATGGGGTGATAGGTGTTTGCATTAACTTTCGAGATCTTAACAAAGTGTGTCCTAAGGATGACTTTTCTCTTCCAAACATTGATACTCTTGTTGACACATGTGTTGGTCATGAAATGCTTTCTCTCATGGATGATTTTTTAGAATACAACCAAATTTGAATAAATCTTGATGAACAACACAAACCAACATTCACTACACATTGGGCGAGTTTTTGTTACAAGGTGATGCCCTTTAGCATCAAACTGTAGGTGCCACTTATAAACATGCCATGACATACATTTTCCATGACTATATGCATAATATTATCGAAGATTATGTGGATGATCTCTTAGAAAAATATAAATTTTGACAAGAGGACAGTGGTGTATTGGAAAAAGTTTTTGATTGACTTCTATAACATAAGGTAAGGTTGAACCCCAAAAAGTGTGTCTTTGGTGTTACCTCTGAAAAACTACTAGGGTTCCTAGTCTCCAAAAGAGGCATTGAGGTAGACCTAAACAAAGTCAAGGCTATCATGGAGATGCCTCCCCAAAAAATTTAAAGGAATTTCATAGTTCATAAATAAAGATCCAATCGATCCATCGTTTCATTGTGCAAATTTTTTGATAAATGTAGGTCATTCAATCACCTACTACAAAATGGGGTGCCATTTTATTGAATAGATGAGTGACAAAAATCCTTTGATGACATTAAGCAATATCTAGCTTCTCCACCAGTCTTAGCTCCTTCTCGCCTAGGGGTCCCCTTCTATATTTATGTCTCAGCAATGGAATTTGTATTAGGAATAATGCTTGCACAAAAAAATGAAGAAAATTGAAAACAAGTCGTCTATTACATTAGTCAAACATTGTTCTTAGCAATGGTTTTCACCACTAAGAAATTTTTATATTACATGCTTAGACACACAACATATGTCATAGCTAGAGAAAATCCTCTACGTTATATGATGTCTTGCACTTAAAATAATACATGCACCGGTATTCACTATCAGTAAACAAGAAGATGTCATTCCAAAGGAAGACATTGATATCACACTATTATTTGATGGTTCTAAGTGCAAGATGATGAGCACCAAAAATGCTCATATTTTGTACATATTTCTTTGATCAATATGCGGTTGTATAATAAGGATTGCGTACTTTTATGAATGATTATATAGATATTTGATATAATTATGCGTGTTATCTAATTTGTGTGTTTTTAGTATGTTTTGTGGAATTGCAGTTGATTTAGTTAGATTTGGAACGGTCGAGGTCCTTTTGATGGACCTGGCACTTTATTTCATCGGGGGTTAATGAAGAGAATACGAGCGCCTCCCTGCAGTCGAAAGGCACCAACTAAATACGAGCGCCTCCCTGCAGTTGGAAGGCGCCAACTGAATACGAGCGCCTCCCTACAATCGAAAGGCGCCAACTGAATACGAGCGCCTCCCTATAGTCAGAAGGCACCAACCAAAGATGAGCGCCTCCCTGCAATCGAAAGGCGCCAACCAAAGACAAGTGCCTCCCCACAGTCAGAAGGCGCTAGCAAAAGGCAAGCGCCTCCCCACAACCAGAAGGCACCACTGATTCTTTGCCCGTTGACCAGATTTGAACGACGTGGACGACAGCGGCTGGTGCAGTTCTAGCTCTACGTCATGCAGAGCTAAATTGGAGATTGCACCAACGTATCGAAATGTCTTACTGATGCCAGGCAAAGCATGAACCGAACAATGAACACGCCGCCATTAGAATAGAATGCCAGATGTCGATTGCATTTACCAGACTGTCTTGATTTAGTCTGGGACAGATCGACTATTGTAACTACTTCGTAACAGAAGTTCTGTGGGTGTGTTATATAAACACATGCGAGATCGTTCTCGAGAAATATATAGAAATAAAATAAAGATCCATTTAGACGTACAGAGATAAATTGTAGTGTGTTGACGAATATATTAAAGTTCCAGAAGTTCTAAGCGCGTGTTCGATCGGGAAGAAGCTTCTGGAGCCTGGGCCCACTCCAAGCCAGTATTTCTTCCCCATTTCCTTTTTGTTTATTAATTTTAATTAGTTTATTGCTTTCATAAGAACGTTTGTTAGTTTATTAGTTCCAGCATTTGCAGTAGATTTATTTTTAGGAACGCGTACATGATTTATTTTTTGTAGGTTTAATTCTGTTCTTCTTACGTAAATCATTGAGGAGTGCGGGAATGATTGACAAACCATTTCAAGAACACCCCCCAAAATGTAGGATTAGCATATTCACCTCCAGTGGTATTGTAGTAACCTAATTCTGACTCTTCGCAAGTTTACGAAGCTCCCTGGGTTGATAATTAAATGCACGGGCATGTGACAAAAATAGGAAACCATTCACCTTGTTTGGCCCGCAACATTTTGGCATCGTTGTCGAGGAAGCATCTTAATTAGATTACTTACAATACCCTGAAACCTTCCATCTGACCTTGTATGAGTTCTTCGAGAAGAAGAGGACCTGACGGTCGCTTTATAAGAACTAATCCATCAGGACTTGAGTCAGCCGAGCATTTTGGATTTGAGTTAGACTCGCCCGACCTACCAGCAGTCCATTGGAGTGAGGAACCACACTTTGTGCAAAGTGCCGCCTCATCCCATCAACAAGGGGATGAACGAATCATCATAAATCCCCTGTTTAATAGGACTCCTCTAGAGGAAGCCCTATTGTGGAAGGCTATGGAGGATCAGACGATCTCGCCAGACAACCTTAGAGCATTGACTCAGAAAGTTTTAAATGACCGAAAGGCCATAAACGTTGCATTAGAAACCACATTTCCCAAAAAAATGGTAGATAATGATGAAGTCTCATCTGGCTTTAGTTTCCCAATAGAGGAGGGAGTAGGAGATACCAAAATGAAAAACATATCCCCTGCTCACCTTTCGTCCTTCAGAGGACACCCGACTGAGGACCCTGACCTATTTTTATTCAAGTTTGATGTTTTGTGCAGGTCTATGGATTACAAATCAAACACGCAGAAGTTGAAATTATTTCCTTCTACATTAGACGATGCAGCTCTGCGATGGTTCATCGGTCTGGGAGACAAACACATCACCACCTGGGACTAGATGAAGAAGCTCTTTCTAGAGCAATATCAAGATTTTGGGAGAGCAAGAGACTCCAGGGAGGAGGTCCTGAGCATGACACAAAGAGAAGATGAGTCTCTCGAGGAGTATTGGGAGAGATTCAGCTTTAATCTTCAATGGTCCCCTCACTCGAAGCTATTTGATAAGTCCCTCAAAAGCATCTTCTTGAGGGGACTTACCAATGAGTCACTGGAGGCTCTCAACATGATCTCTAGAGGTGATGTCTATCAGCATGCTATGGATGACATCCAGAAATTATGCCGGAACTACTCGAGAAGGCGAGGCAAAATCATCGCCAGGACCATGAAGGCGACTGCTTTAGTCACCAAAATAGAAATAGGCAACATGCTGGAGGATTTGAAGAGTGAAATGCTCTCATCTCTAGCACTGCAGATGGATACGCTGCTATTAGAAAAGAAGAAACAAGAAAATGACGCAACATTAGCCTATTTCTGCCCAAAATGTAGAGGAAGGCATGCAAAGAATGCATGTCCAGAAAACAAGGTCAGAGTATGCGTAGTTTGTAGGCTGAATCATAAAACTCGATTGTGCCCACAACTGCCCAAGAACCAAGAAGCGGCTGAGAGCACGGAGGCCTACTTCATAGGCAATAGGAAGAGTTGGCCATAGCCCCCCATGGGGAATATACCAACCGGAATGCCATCATATGGGGGAGGGCCATACATGCACCAAGGACCCCCTCAACCACCTAATATGGGGTGGTGGGGACCATCACCCTAGACTAACGCACCCCCAACAACATTTTCGAATCAGCAGCCATGGATGCCATATCCATATCCTGGGCAGCAGTGGAGAGGCCACAATGCATGGAATCAGACTCCACAGAGTGCAGCGCCTGCTCACATCCAACAGAACTTACCAGCATTGCCAGCAGTGAGACCTGCACAGCTACCAGCACAACCGACAACAAACCCGAACAACAGAGTAAATCAGTCGGCATACAACGTAGAAGGTGAGATGTATCATATGTACAATATTCAGCTTAGATCAGGTAGGCAGCTAGGAGTAGAGACACCGCCTCTGGTAGAAGAGGAGGAAGAAATAGTAGAGACACCTCCACTGGTAGAAGAGGAGGAAGAAATAGAGGAGACACCTCTGGTAGAAGAGGGAAAAGCACTTGAGAGAGCGGAGGCTCCATTTCCTAGCCGGTTGTAGGAACAAAGAAAAACAACACAGCCAAAATTTGACATCTTGTCGAGCTTGAAGAATCTCACGGTGACAATCCCATTATTTCAAGCAATTCGAGATGTCCCCATTTACACCAAGGCAATTAGAGAAATGTGTCTAAGGAGACCGGGATGAAAAGCTACCCAGACTATCAACGTCATGGGTAAACTGGCAGATCTAATGATGGGTGGAACACGTCATCCGAAGTATGCAGATCCAGGCAGCCCAGTGCTGACCATAAAAATTGGAGGACATTCCCTGTCCAACACATTGGTTGACCTCGGGGCAGCCATCAACGTGATGCCTCAAGAGACCATGCAGAGGCTGCAGCTCACGAACCTGAAGCCAACCACGACAGTGCTGCAGTTAGCCGATCGATCAACCGTGTCACCGAAAGGGATGCTGGAAGATGTGATCGTAATAGTCAGTGCATGGGAATATCCAGCCAATTTTTTAGTTTTGCAAACCAAGACCAGGCTAGGCGGTTACCCGCTCATTTTGGGGAGGCCATGGCTGGCAATAGCTGACGCTTACATCAGCTACCGGGATGGGCTAATGACCATCTCCAATGGGCAAAATGTCAAAAGGCTGACCATTTCACCGCCAGCTCAGTCTATGGACTCGACAGAAGAACCCAGGATCACCGAGCATGGAACTACGGAGTTGTCCATAATCCAGCCGGTGATGACCTTGGAGGAGGTGGCAGAAGAGGACGAGGATGGTGCTATCATGGAGTTTCTCCATGGAGAATCGTCCACCCCCACACCTGGATCGCCGTTGATTGGCACCCAAGATCAGCACATCCGACAAATACACGTTGGGCCAGGGAGGATATTAAACGTCAACAGCAGGTTGACGCCCACACAGCTAGAAAAATTGGAAGAGCTTCTGGTAAAACACCAGCAAGCATTTGCATGGGACTACGCAGATATGCATGGCATCAGCCCGAAAATATGTACCCATCGGATTTATTTAGATGACCAGGCAACTCCTAGTCGGCAGCCACAGAGAAGGATGAACCCAGCAATGAAAGACATTGTCAGAGAAGAACTGCACAAACTTCTGGCTACCGAATTCATATATCCAATTTTTGACAGTGAATGGGTATCACCATTAGTGGTGGTCCCCAAAAAGAACGGGAAATGGCGGATCTACGTGGACTACCGGGCGTTGAACAAGGCGACTAAGAAAGACCACTTCCCACTCCCGTTCATCGATCAGGTCTTGGACACACTCTCAGGAAGAAAATACTTCTCCTTTCTGGATGGTTTCAGTGGTTACAACCAGATCCAGATAGGGGAAGAAGATCAAGATAAAACAACGTTCACCTATCCATGGGGAACGTTTGCCTATAAGGTATTGCCTTTTGGACTGTGCAATGCACCGGCCACCTTTCAAAGGGTGGTGCTTAGCATATTCTCTGATATGATAGGAGACGGGGTGGAAGTATACATGGACGACTTCACCGCCTATGGAGAAACCTTCGAGGAGGCAATGACAAATCTGGAAAGAGTGCTCGATAGGAGCAAGGAAAATCATTTGTCCCTAAGTAATGAAAAATGTTTTATGATGATGCAGGAAGGCATCGTGTTGGGACACCACCTCTCTGTAGAAGGAATAAAAGTAGACAAGAGGAAGATCGAGGTCATCAGAGACCTACCTAGCCCCAGAACGTAGAAGGAGGTAAGAAGTTTCCTTGGATCAGCCGGGTACTACCGACGATTTATCACCGAATTTAGTAAGATTGCCAAACCACTGCACACCCTACTTTCTAAGGACGTAGAGTTCAATTGGATGGGAGATTGCGAAGAAGCGTTCCAATTGCTGAAAGAAAAATTGATATCTGCACCAGTCTTGAGAGGACCGAATTGGGCCATACCGTTCCATATTTACTGCGATGCATCTAACGGTGCGATCGGAGCAGTCCTCGGGCAGAAAGACGATGAAGAATTTTATGCCATCTATTATGTCAGTAAAAACTTGGCGGGAGCAGAGCTCAACTATACAGTGACAAAAAAAGAATTCCTCGTAGTTGTCCATGCAATAAACAAATTCTGCCACTATATAACGGGATACAAGGTCTTCATCCATACGGACCACGCGGCTATCAGGTATCTGATGAGCAAGCCGGCCATTGGTGGCAGAATTATCAGATGGCTGTTGCTATTGCAGGAATTCGACATCACTATAGTCGATAAACCGGGCAAGGACAACGTCGTGGCAGATTTTTTGTCCAGATTGATACCAGCAGATCATCAAGCAATGGAAGATCAGTTTTTGGATGAACATCTATTCGCTATTAGTGAACAAACTCCGTGGTATGCAGACATAGCCAATTACTTGGCCACCGGAAGGACCTCACCTGCTCTCTCCTACCGAGAAAAGCAGGCGGTCATAGAGAAGAGCGCATCATTCCTTTGGATGGATGGTCTCCTATTTAAAATAGGATGGGACCAAATTATAAGAAGATGCATAGCAGAACAGGAGTTTTTAGAAGTGCTCAAGGCATGTCACGATGAGCCATGCGGAGGACACTTTGCAGGGAAACGAACTGCCTACAAAATCCTGCAGGCTGGGTATTTTTGGCCCACTCTGTTCAAGGATGCGACAGTGTATACCAGCAAGTGTGACGAGTGCCAGAGGATGGGTAGACCAACCCACCGAGATGAAATGCCCCTGCAGCCCCAGGTACACCTAGAACCTTTCGATAAATGGGGCATGGACTTCGTGGGACCATTTAATCCACCTTCGATGGGAAGGAGGTTTATTCTGGTCCGCACGGATTACGTCACCAAATGGGTGGAAGTGCAGGCATTAAGGGACTCAAAGGAAAGAACGGTCATCGATTTCTTATTTGCCCATATTTTCACATGATTTGGGGTTCCTCGGGAGATAACAATAGACCAAGGGCCCCAATTCACCTCCAAATTGATTGAGGAGCTAATGGAGCAATATAGAGTTCGGCACAATAAAACCATGCCCTACCATCCGCAGGCGAACGGGCAAGTAGAAGTGACAAACAGGGAGATAGAAAACATCCTGACCAAAACCGTGCAACAACACAAGAAATATTGGGCCACATGGTTGTCGGAGGCAGTTTGGGCATACAACACCACGTGGAAATCCACCACAGGATGCACACCTTTCCAACTGGTCTATGGAAAAAATGCGATGATGCCCATCGAGTTCGAAATCAAAACTCTGAGGATGGCTTCAGAATTAAATTTGAGCTTGGACGAAGCTCAAAAATAGAGGATTCGCCAGCTAGATCAGCTGGACGAAATTCGACTGGATGCTTTGTAGAGGACAGAGATTATACAGAAGCAGAGAAAGAAGTGGCATGATAACCACATCAAGCTAAAGAAGTTCCAGGTAGGGGAATGGGTATTGTTGTACGATTCCCGGTTCCAAGAAAGGAAGGGCAAACTTATGCAGAGGTGGATGGGGCCGTATGAGGTGGCAGAGCTCATTAGGAATGGGGCGGTGCACGTTAAGACAATTGACGACAGCAACACCATGTTCACAGTCAATGGCCACCGACTACGCCCCTATAATACGTCCGAAATGTTACAGGTGGAATCCAGAGTAGGCATGGGGGAGACCCCATCTTGCTAGATCTGGACCGAACTCTCACAGGTGAAATGGTGGGCACGAAAGTGCTCACCCAAAATTTTTTAGTTAATATAGTTTTTTTTGTAATGTGTGTTTTTGCAGGGACGACGCCCGCATGCAAGCTGCAGGCATCCTAATCCAGGGCCTAACAGGCATGGAACGCGTCTAACTGCCTTTATTTTCCTTTCTTTTTTGGTTACTTTTTGTAGGTGGAGGACCCGACAACACGAGGGATAGGTATCCGGGAAACCAGGCCTGATTCGGCTCAACATTCCGACACCGGCTCGTAGGTAGAATCTAGGCAACATGAAAAACTGGGAAGGCTTGATCACCCTTTTTCCAGTCAAATCGCCATCCAGAAGAAGGCGCCTTACTGCATCCAGAAGGTGCCAAGTCCAGAAGAAGGCGCCTTACTGCATCCAGAAGAAGGCACCAAGTCTAGAAGAAGGGCCTTACTACAGGAAAAGAGGAAGAAGGCGCAAGTCTAGAAGGCACAGAAGAAGGCGCCAAGTCAAAGAAGGTGCCTTACTACACAAAAGGTGCCCATCTAAGAAGGCACCTTACTGCATCCAGAAGAAGGCGCCAAGTCCACAAGAAGGCGCCTTACTGCACCCGAAAGGCGCCCATCCAGAAGAAGGCACCTTACTGCATCCGAAAGGCACCAAATCGGAAGACAACGCCTTCCATCCATTCAGAAGTTCTATTAAATATATATATATATATACATATGTAGGCGCCTTCCATGGCAGGAAGGCACCAAGTCTTAAAAAAAAAAAACCAACCGAATACGCCTTCCAACATCAAGAAGGCGCATTCATCCAGCCGAGACGCCTTCCAACATCAAGAAGGCGCATTCATCTAGCCGAATACGCCTTCCAACATCAGGAAGGCACATTCATCAAGATGAATGCCTTCCAACATCGGGAAGGCACGAACCAGAAGGAGGCACCTCCCACATTGGGAAGACGCATGCAGGCAAAAGTGCCTCCCACCAATCAGAGGCACCTCGTAGCATCGAAAGGCGCATTCGTTCGAAGAAGAGCACCGACAACGTCGAAAAGGTGCTACAAGGACACCATCCACATGGGAAAGGTACCAAAGAATGCCTCCCACGTGCAACATTTACATCTACCGGATGCCTCGAGCGGAACGAAGCATCGCACGAATGAGCGGCATCAAAGGACCATACCCCTCCCTCGTGTCACAAGTCAGCAAATCAGTGGCTACCACGATGATTGGAATGACGAATCAGGTACGCGCATACTAAATCAAATCATTTATATAATTATTTATAAATACGTAGTACCAAAAAAGATACCGTCGTCATAGAGATCGTATCCCCCCATAGCCGAAATCGCGTGCCAATGATAGGGCGTCTTCCATAACTACTAGGGTTAGGCATCTTTTCTATAAGAAGGCACCTTCCTGAAGAAGGAAGGACAAAAAAAAATATACAACAGCAGAAGGCACCATGGGAGGAAGGTCCAAGAACCACGCGATCAAGAAGAATGAACCCAGTGATACTGATGGGATCAGAGGGGCAGTGAAGACCCAATTCAAAGCCGAGGGGTGGCTCGAATACTACACCCTGGTCAGTCAGGGCCAGGACGTGGAGGCAGCTAGAGAATTTGCCACCTCTTTGAGGGGTGATGCGGCCCAAGTACGAGGGGTGGAAATTCCAGTCACCCCTGAGTTCATCTCACAGGCGACTGGATTGCCTCTCACGGGGGAATGTACATACAAGGGCGGAGTGTTAAAACTATACGCCGAAATACTGCTGCCGGAGGAAATGTGCAGATAGACAGGGAGGGGTTACTCAAAAATAGTCTCCCCATGAATATGCGAAAGATGTTCGAGCAGATTGCTCGATTTTTCACATGCACAGGAAAGTATACCCATCTGCACATTAATCATGTGCACTTCATCAATCACCTAGTGCATGGGAGGAAATTAAACATACCTTTCTACCTTTCGACACCAGGTAGACAGGCGAACGAAGGATCACCCCCAGAGATAGCAGCACAACCGATCCTTCAGAGCAAGGAGAAGTCCTCGAAGGAGAAAGGAGAGACCCCTGTCCAAGCCACCACATTTTCTATAGAAGCCAAGGCAAAGAGGCCCAAGACGGCTCGACAGAAGGCAAAAGTGACCTTCATCGACTCCGAAGAGGATGAATGGGACATGCAGCCATTCGTCGAAAGGCAAAAATATTTTGAGCAGCGACGCAACGAAATGAAAGCAGCCAAGGAGGCCAGGAAGGCATCCTCGAGGGTAAAAGGAGATTCTGGCATCTGCGTCAATCCGACAGAAGACAACTAGTTTTGGGACATCTATGGTTCATCCCGAGGGTGGCCTTCCATGATGAGGAAGTACTTGGAATGGTGGGGAGTATATGGCCCACAATTGGAGGCCACTGCGATTGCAAAGGAGAATGCAGGGCTTACCCCTAAAGCGGCTAGATTATACAAGGCCCAAGTAGTGCCTTCCAGAGGGGATAACTCGGATATCCCTCTGGCAGTGGTCAAACCTCCAGACGTCGACCTCTGGCAAGCTGTCAAAGCTGCATTTCAATCGGCAGGAACAACGCTAGCTAGACCACCACCAGTAGCGGCCAGAACAAGAAGAGGACAATTGACAGCCACAGTTTCCCATAGGCAAAGGCGAACCACACCTTCAAATGCCAGCACGAAAAGATAGACTCGGGCCGCAGGGGCAGCAGAATCCTCCAAGAGATGGCGATGATGAAAAGTCAGAGGGCTACCTGCAGCTTGGATGCCACGAGGGCATGGCATATGTTAGGCATGGGGGGATGATGAGCACCAGAAATGCTCATATTTTGTACATATTTCTTTGATCAATATGCGGCTGTATAATAAGGATTGCATACTTTTATGAATGATTATATAGATATTTGATATAATTATGCATGTTATCTAATTTGTGTGTTTTTAGTATGTTTTGTGGAATTGCAGTTGATTTAGTTAGATTTGGAATGGTCGAGGTCCTTTTGATGGACCTGGCACTTTATTTCATCAAGGGTTAATGAAGAGAATACGAGCGCCTCCCTACAGTCGAAAGGCGCCAACTGAATACGAGCACCTCCCTGCAGTCGAAAGGCACCAACTGAATACGAGCGCCTCCCTACAGTCAGAAGGCACCAACTGAATACGAGCACCTCCCTGCAATCGAAAGGCGCCAACCAAAGACGAGCGCCTCCCTACAACCGGAAGGCGCCAACCAAAGACAAGCGCCTCCCCATAGTCGAAAGGCGCTAGCAAAAGGCAAGCGCCTCCCCACAACCAAAAGGCGCCACTGATTCTTTGCCCGTTGACCAGATTTGAACGACGTGGACGGCAGCGGCTGGTGCAGTTCCAGCTCTGCATCATGCAGAGCTAAATTGGAGATTGCACCAATGTATCGAAACGTCTTACTGATGCCAGGCAAAGCATGAACCGAACAACGAACACGCCGCCATTAGAACAGAATGCCAGATGTCGATTGCATTTACTAGACTGTCTTGATTTAGTCTGGGACAGATCGACTGTTGTAACTACTTCTATAATAGAAGTTCTATGGGTGTGTTATATAAACACACGCAGATCGTTCTGAGAAATATATAGAAATAAAATAAAGATCCATTTAGACGTACAGAGATAAATTGTAGTGTGTTGATGAATATATTAAAGTTCCAGAAGTTCTAAGCGCGTGTTCGATCGGGAAGAAGTTGTTGGAGCCTGGGCCCACTCCAAGCCAGTATTTCTTCCCCATTTCCTTTTCGTTTATTAATTTTAATTAGTTTATTGCTTTCATAAGAACGTTTGTTAGTTTATTAGTTCCAGCATTTGCAGTAGATTTATTTTCAGGAACGCGTACATGATTTATTTTCTGTAGGTTTAATTATGTTCTTCTTACGTAAATCATTGAGGAGTGCGGGAATGATTGACAAACCATTTCAAGAACACCCCCCAAAATGTAGGATTAGCAGATTCACCTCCAGTGGTATTGTAGTAACCTAATTCTGACTCTTCGCAAGTTTACGAAGCTCCCCGGGTTGATAATTAAATGCACGGGCATGTGACAAAAATAGGAAACCATTCACCTTGTTTGGCCCGCAACACAAGAAATTTCAAGGTGTTGGAGTGGTGTTTCATACACCCTAGGGGGTACCTATCCCCTTATCATTCAAACTTGACTCCCAATGCACAAACAACAATGCAGAGTATGAAGCCTTATTCTTAGGTCTTCAAGTAGCCATAGCTATGGACATTAAGCATATTAGGATATTTGGTGATTCTCAACTTGTTGTCAAACTAGTAACTGGAGAATACTAATGCAAAGAGCCTAGCATTAAGCTTTACCATAATATAGCAATGAAATTGCTTTCTAAATTTTATTGGTATGAAATTAATAGTTTGTCATGTTTGATTAATATATTTGTATATGTGATGGCCTCTATTGGATCATAAATTCTGAAGGATACCTTAGGAGAGGTACAACCCCTTATTATTTCAACAATATTTAAATCTACAATGTCCATGCTAAATTTAAGGATGAAAAGGATGTTTGCTTTATCTAGTCAGATACATATGAGTCTTGGTCAAGCCAAATAGTAGCCTTTATCAAGTTTGGAATACTCCCATTTGACATGTCTCGAACTACTAAATGCACTTTCAAGCAAAAGTAGCTCATTTTTTTCTCTTGGGGGACATCTTGTATAAACGTGGTTGTGATGGAATCTTACTTCAATGTCTTGAGGATGTTGAGGCACAAAGAGCCATAGTTGAAGCTCATGATGGTACTTGTGGTGGTCATTTTAGTGGGATGGCCATCACAAAGTGTATTCTACACATGGATTATTATTGGCCCACCATGGAATGATACTATTGCACTTATGTCAAACATTGTAAGCAATGTCAAGAACACACTAATTTTACTCATGTACCATCACAAGAATTACAACCTATTCAAATCCTTTTACCCTTCTCACAATGGGGTCTTGATTTAATTGGAAAAATCCCACCTCCTTCCTTGGGACAACATACATTCATAGTCATAGCCATTGAATACTTTACAAAGTGGGTTGAGGTAATTCCTTTAACCAGTATGACAGGATCTAGAATTATGGAGTTTATCCTTCACCATATTATTTTTCATTTTGGTATCCCCTCAAAAATCATTTCAGATAATGGTAAGTCTTTCAAGAACAAGGATGTTCAAGAACTTGGCAAGAAATATAATATCCAACACAGTTTCTTGACTCCTTAATACCCACAAGCAAATGGACAAGTTGAGGCTACCAACAAGACCTTAATTGCTATTCTCAAGAAACTTGTTAACGAAAATCATAGATATTGGCATACATAAATTCCCTTGTCATTATGGGCTTATCGAACAAGCATCCAAATGCCTACTGGAGCAACACCATTTTCATTGGTCTATGGGACCGAAGCAATCATACCTCTTGAGCTTGAGATCCCCTCCTTGCGAATTTCTTTGTAGGAATTCATAAATGATGACATTGATAGACAAGCACGTCTTGACCAACTCACACTTCTTGATAAAAAACTAGTCAATTCTTTAGAGCATTAATGAGTTTATCAAGACCACCTTAAACTTGCTTACAATGCCAAAGTTCATCTACGAGAATTTTAAGTAGGAGATCTTGTACTTAAAAAGAATCAACAAAACACCAATGCATTACAGCATCTTCATGATAAATTTGTAGCTAATTGGTTAGGTCCATACATTATCACTCAAAAAGTGAGTAAAGGTACTTATAGGCTTGCCAATCTAGAGGGAGAGGAAGAACCTGAACTGCTTAATATTATACTCTTGATATCATTCTATGCTTAATGAGATTTATATATATGTATATGTAAATGGCTAACACACAAAAATATTGCATTTCATTTACACACATTTTATACAAAAATGTTGCATTTCATTTGCACACATTTCATTTAACAACAATTGCATTCATACACTCTGTTTCACAAATTGCATTTTTTACATGCCATCTACATTTCACATTTCATATTAGAAATCATTTATTCAATTTAAGGTTTTACTGGTCCAATAAAGTCATGTTGCCTTAATCAGGGGCACCTTCACAACATCATCCACAACATTCCACAAAGTCAAATTGTCATTTGCCTTCATATATCCATAATTCCTAGGTGTTTTTGGTCACTCAACCAATCCTAGTGTTTTTAGGACCATTACATATTTTCACTAAGAAAATCTTGAGTTCTGGGAGTTGAATCTAAAATATTATTAAACCAAACACAATTTCACATCTTAAAAACATCTTGTGTCAAAGAGGGATAACACCATACTTGGGTTAACCTCAAAGTGAAAAGGGTAATCCTTGCCTATCCTATCATGCAACATAGTTTACAAAAATAGTGGTTTTCATCACTATCACAATTGTTGCCAAATTCAAAAGATAGAGTAGTAAGGATAGGGTACAATTATCATCACACTTAGGTTGAGAATATGATTCCCCAAATCTCTAAAGCTTTTACATCACACACCACTAATCATTGGGTTGTAAGGATCGTGCTACATTTTCAGTCAAACAGTTAAGTAGTCATCCCCAAAACTTGAGAAATAAAAATTTTTGGACTATGGATATAGCCTCCATCGGAGCTATAGATGCTTGACTGGAAGTGCAGTATGCTCTTGTGTGGCAACACGTTTCTTTCAAAGATACCTCTGACTGCACATATGAACAAGCTAGCTTCTTGGTCTCATCCATAATAGGTCACACCCAATTTACTCAAGATAAGTTAATGAAATCACGTGAACACACACTAGTTCTTGATTATCTCAATTTATAACCATACTCTTGATTCGGTAAATGAATTCACTATACACACATTTGGTCCTAGAGGAATTAGAAAGTTTTAGTGAGTTTTTTTTATGCCACTAGCATGTCTAAGTCTCTAAAAAATATTCAATATTCTATATCAACATCCATATCTTCTTCCATATCAACATCCATATATTTTATATGTCAACATTTGCATCAGTTCATGAGTTTTTCGCCCTGCATACCACCAATTTTGGTGCCCTTGATTAAACAACAATTCTAAAACATGGCCAAGAAAAGTCTAAACTATGAATGATCATTAGAACATTTGCATCCCATAACTTGCATTAATAATCCATAACACATTACCACTTGCATTAATCATCCATATACATATGCATCCACACAAAAGCATTCACATAAAAACATAACAAAAAAGTAAAATCCATGTATATATATATCACATGTACAATGAGTTCTCAAAAGACTATGTACAAAGGAGCACCAAGGCTCATATACAAAAAGTGCATCTAAGCACTAGCTAACACCTATGAGAGGACCCATGTGACCCTGAAGGAGCCCTAGACCTAGAACTATACCTAGACTCACTAGGCCTAGCTGACTCATATATGGATGAGGAGGGTGGTTCTGGTAGCCCAATGTCATGCTCAATCAACCAATCCTCCAATGCCTGGATATCCATCTCGAGCTCAAAGATGATGTACATCTTGTATCTTCTTACAATACTCCTTTAGAAACTCTTCTTGGAGCCTCATGATCATATTCTCACCACCACCATCATCGATCATGCCTCTAGCTCCATCTACATTCAAGCCATCTCTACCTCCCAAGTCATATCCCTATCCTGTAATTGAATTATATCTATATCCCAAGCTATTATCATAACATCTCGCTCTACCACCAGCCTTGCCCGAGCATCCTCACTCTGACTAGGAGGTCCATCTAAAATCTCCTCCCTATCCTCCATATCCCCTCCATATTTACCAACCTCTGGAACCTAATTGGCCACCATCATCATCTACCTCCTCTGAATTCTAGCCTAGAGACACCTTCAGTGCTTAAGAGCCTCCTCGACTCCCTCCACCTCATCCCCATCTCCCTCTCCACTATTTTTTTCTAGACTCATTACCCATAGTGGTTGAATCATGAACCATGCATCGTACTCCTTTGTAGTCCCTACATCATCCAGATCAGGGAGATCAATCTCCTCATCATCCTCGAGCGTGGTCCTTCATGTCTTGACACATGGAAGCCCTGTCTCATCCCAATACCATCTATAAAGCACTGGCTCCTCACTAACCCCTATCTCAATCAAAACTATCATAGCACCTATGAGAACTGGATAAGCTCCACCTCCTTCCTATGCCTTACAACCACCCATCTAGCTTATCGCACCCATCGTAGATGATCCCCATCACTTGTCCACATGGAACCTCACCATGGTATCTATATCACCTACGACATTATTAGTCTGATCCATAGATCCCTGTACTACTGACTCATCTCAACTAGATGACTTGATTGTACCTCCTTTACCACTGGCCACCTCATCGCATAGGTATGCTCCCTATCCCATTCACTTGGCAATAAGCCCATAGGGCAAGCCATGCTAAAGTTCTCCCAATCCCAACATTGCAGTAGCACACTACAACCTAGTCCCTAGTGCTTCCATAACCTCACCTCATACAACTCCCTATACAACTGCACTAATAAATTAGGAGCTCATGCATACACCTGAGGTGTCATGATCATATCGCACACCAACCCAATAAGGTTCCATGGAAAATGACAACCAGTACTGCTCGAGGCCACTATGTTGGGCAACATGAACATCACCAAAGAGGGAAGGGCATCCAACTTCTTTTCCAAATACATGGACAAGTAATTAATCCCTCCACTTGTCACCTCCATAGCCTCCCATCCATCCCTAAACATGTGGCTCATCTCAGTATTCTTATCATGTTCAACCTCAACATGCAACCCCTCCATTGACATCTTGAGGATGTGGTATACATCCTCAAGTATCACAATCATCTCTCTGGTAAGGAGTTGAAAGGTCCCTCTATCTGGATCCCACCTCTCTACCAAGGCTGAGAGATACCCGTCATCAACCCTCACCACATCTATCCAAGTTGCCCCCACTAGCCCCACTACCTCGAGACAATTCCACTTATCCTCTTTCACCACCTTCCTCAACCTTAGGATGAGAGGCAAGAACTGATGTCAAGCCTCCAACATAATACAAAATAATTAATGCTAATACATGTACATTACTCAAAAAAAGGAAAATTGTTTTTTGCACAAAAACAAACAAAATAAAGTCAAGAGGCCTTACCTTGGTATAGCACACTCCAACTCTAGTCTTGACCCTCACATCCATTCCCTCCATTGCCATAGCTTTCGTAGATCACCTCACTCCACTCCACTTCACTCCCTCAAACGTAGCTTTCAAAATTTGTGGATGCACAAATGAGCTTGGTTTCCCCTTTGTAGGCCTTATATAGCTATTTTAGGTGCATTGAAATACCCATGGATGTTTCCTAGTGCATTGAAGTGCCCACCTGCATTTGAAAACATACCAAACTCTAGCTGGTGTTTGCGCAAGCAATAAGCACCCATCGATGTTTGAAGTCAAAATTGACAAAAGCTAAAATAAATGCAAAACAAGTAGCTTACCTCCACAAAATCACTCCAATTTGCATCCATGCATCAATTTCATCATAATAACATGTTTTGTGAAGGTTCCAACTGATTTGGACGCATAATTTTTGTTTGTGATCCACAAGTTGCAAAATCACATTACAAGTTATAAAACATCTTAAAACGGTTCAAATATTCACAAAACAACCATTTTCATCATTAATTCCATCATCACACTTGTAGACACCAAAATCTAGGCATTTGCATTTCATCACATAATTTTGCATATTAAATTATATGCCTAGGTCTAAACTTAGGCATATTAATTACTGCACATTTCACCCACATTGCACATCACAATCCTGCATAATAATATGCCTAAGTCTAAACTTAGGCTTATAATTCCTACACATCATTCATTGAAATTGTACATTTTAGTTCTACATAACATTATGTACTTAAGTTTTGACTTAGCCTTAAAATCCTACACATAATTATATTTTCTAGATTTTATTAAATCTAGGAAATATCCTCCTAGGATACCCTCTCTCCTCACTGGACATGTGTCTTGGCCACATCACCATCACCCCTTTCCACATATCACACCTCACTCCAAACTTCACTCCACTTCCACCTACCCACTTGCCACATCTCACACCTCACTCCACACTTCACTCCACTTCCACCTACCCACTTGCCACATCTCACACCTCACTCCACACTTCACTCCACTTGCACCTACCCACTTGCCACATCTCCTCAATTAAGTGAGACACTTTTAGTGACTCACTGCAACTACCCAGGATATGTGGCTACCCAGTCCCTTCCACTTGGACAGCCCTGGCTTGCAACCTATCCTTCCCTCCAAAATCCTCAAAGGCCTATAAAGGCACCATCACTTGAGGAGAAAAAGGAGAGAGGAGGGGATGCTAATGTTATGCTACCCAGATTGTGCCATGTAAGCAATCACAATATCCATATTCATTGTTCATATTCTTCTATATTCATTTTACATTAGTCATTTTATTTACATTTATCATTATCATTATGACAAGTGCTACTAAACCCTTGTTTATTTGCATGTGTGCAGATTTCAGGTTTAGGATTCAACAAGTTCAAGTCCAGCATGGTGGTCACAAAAAACCCACCTCCAACATTGTTGTAGCATGAAGAAGTGCAAAAGACACCATCCTTGATCTATAAAATGGATTCCCTTTTGGCACATCTCTTTGTAAAATGCACCCTAAAAGGGTCAAAGTGTATTAAAAGGGACTTTCCCAAATTTAATAAAAATATGTCATTTTTATTGCAATGGTGTTTTTATTTATGTATACAACACTCATTTAGATATTATAATCCAATTATTGCATTATCACATTTGCCAAGTTCACACATTTTGAGTGAACCTTGTATCTAGTGGTCTATTTTATCTCCTTGGCGATTGTAGTGATTTACATCCATGCAATTCGGTAAGATGAATAAACTACCATAAGGACTTGGCCATTTTTCATCATCCAATATCTCATTGATTGAAAATAAAATCATTTTGGTACTTCACATTTTGAGTGAAACTATGCCAAGACCAATTTGCTTTACAACTTTCATTGATGGCCTAGTTCATGGGGCTTAAAACATGGACAAAAATCACATTTCATCACTTCCCATTTCCTTGACGGTCATCATGGCAACTGGCATTAGCTAGGGTGATTGGTTCTGACCATAGGAATTACCTGAAAGTCACTAGCTGGCCCTCCGAAGTTGACTCTTTTTTTTTGCATCTTCATCTTTGCATATCAATGACACCAGAAGGCACATTCTTCAACAACATGGAATCACCCCAAACTTGGGTTAACCACATTTAATTTTGATTTTCCCACAACGGGATACATCTTAGATGATCATGCCATCTACACTTCACAAAATCCCTTTCTCTATTAGGGCAAAAATAGAATTCATCAATTGCATTTTTTTAACAATCCCCTTCCACTGTTGGGGCAAAAACGATACCACATTTACATCATTCATATCGTCCACAATCACACCATTCATTCATACAATCATTTGCACTGACTTTTCAATTGGCTCATGAGATTCATTCATAAAATCATTCGCCAATTGAGGGGGTAAGCAACGCAATAAAAATTCCTATCTCCAAGCTCATGTCCACATCTCAACAAAAAGTTGCTTCTGCATCAAGCCAAAACAAGTATCTTGTATTTTTGCATTGCATTGTGTTTCACACAACACGATACAAAAAGGGGCATTTGTAGACACCAAAATCTAGCCACTTGTCATCCATCCATAGTTTCTTGCCACTTTTACCCATTATTTATATATATTTATATATATTTGTTTAATATATATTTAAATAATAATATTTTATATATTTTATTTATATATATTTAATAAATATATGTATATTTATATGAATTAATCCCAACCATCCATCATGATTTAATCCTAGCCATTCATCCATGTTGATCCATGCCTTATGCCCATATTTAATCTCCACCCTCCATCACGTTTTAATATTGATCATACAAATTATGTCGTTGAAACCCTAATGTGCCCTAGGAGAGATTATAAAGAGGAGTCATTTCAATGACTCAACCCCTAACAAGTTTTTCTTGAGTTCACCAAGAAATTTAGAGCTCAATTTTTCCCAAGTCTAAGATTCCTTCCACCCTTTGCATTGTTTCCCTCGCCATTGCATTTTCCACCATCCATATCTCTTAACCAAATCTACTTCTACAAATTTTGTTCCAGTCCTTGAGCATCTATGGGTGTTACCTATCACCATCGAGCACCTCTGGGTGCTTTATTGTACTATCTAGTTCCTCTATATGCCTTCCCTCCATCATCAAGCACCTCTAGGCACCTTCCCTCCATCACCGAGTACCTTTGGATACCTTCTACCATCACCGATCACCCGCGGGTGTCTCAAACCCTAGTTTTGCAGTCCAATGAACCCTCGAGTGTCGCTAGGGCATCTATGCATCCATTTCTTGCAATGATGATAATGACAAATCTTATTTTATTGTATTGATTATATTATTTTTATATTTTTATGTAGTTTTATCATTTGATAGCTAGGGTTTTATTGATTTTTGAGGGTCTCACATAGTGGAGCCCTCACGATTATTACTAAATCTCTTTTTTATCTTCTATGTATAGATCTAGAGATATACAGGTATTGAGCAGTTGTTTAAGCTAGAGTGGTCTAGCCAATGGATATCTGAAGCCCACTCACTTTTGTTGATAGCAAAGACATACTTTGAAGACACCACAAGCATTGTTGGCTAGTGTTTCAGAGAATCCTAGCATATTGTATTCATTTGTATCAAAATAATAAATAGTGTAAATCCCTATTTGGAGTAAATTTGATTATATTCAGATCCACCTAGCGATAATAATACAAAATCCATTCTTTGTGCGATCTCTTGTATCATTGTTTATTAATTTCCTGTTATATATTTGGTGTTGCATTTTTGTCTTCACAAAACTTGATAAAACTACCACTAATAACTGCAATGTTCATACCTATTTTGTGTCTTAAGACACATCAAATTTTGTCTTCATTTTGCTACTTTAGAGAAGATGAATATGATGCTATTATAATATGTTTTAATTTGATATAAAGTAACCTTATTGCACTTAATTTTTTAGATCTTTTTAGTCTCTTTTTGTAGCAACACTTCTTGTCTATTTCTTCATAGTTTTAGTGCTCTTTTGGTGGTTTCTCTTCAGTAAGACTTGCTGTAATTTTACCTGTTCTTAATGGTGGATTCAATGTTGCTTTCTTCTCCTTGGCAACTCTCTCCTAAGTCTCCTTGCTTGGTTAACTTTCCAATGATGATTCCAAGCTTTTTAACCATGCAAATACTATACCTTTTGGATGGCTATGCTTTGCACTATAGTATATCAAATATATGCTTGAGAATAATGGCTTCTTTGCTTTCAAATGATAGTAGGAAATTGATATTATTCTTTTCCTTTGAAAATTATCTAACTCCTCTTTCTTATTTGTAGATTTTACTCCTTATAAAAACTATCTTTTGCTATTCCTTGAAGACTTAAACTAGAATCCTTCCTTTTTGCAATTTTAAACCTTGAATTTTGTGCTTAATAAAACTTAATAATAAGATAATTATAAATGTTCAGTTATTGAACCTTTTGCACCAATTTTGCATATGTTTTTGGTCTCCATTCAGTGATAGATTACTTGGTGATTTGGATCACCTAATTGCTGCTCCAATTTTGATAAATTTACAACTTCAATTTGTATTACTTTGCTACTTTAAACTAGTCCATTTTGCAACTCTTCTTGCTATTCAGAACAACTACTTAACTCTCCCAATTTGTAGCTTTGTAACTCCTTTAACTTCCTGCCTAGAATTGTGGTTTTGTGGCTTCAAATATCCTCCAAGTAGCCTTCTTGAATTTTTAAAATTAGCAACTATTAATGCTGTCCAAATACTACCTTCTAACTATCCTTGAACTCTAAAATTTTTAGGTTCTCATGCAGCCTATATCTCCTATGATATGCTATCCTCAAATTTCTCTAATCTGGTGGCATTTTCGAGCTTTTTCTCCTCCAATATTCTTTTTTGAATTCTAACTTCAATATTGACCTATTTGATGGCCTTCTTCTCAAGAATCTAAATATCTTGAGGTCTTTAAAAATCCTTTCTAGAATTTTTCAAACTTCTTGCAAAATCTTTCTTTCTTTTGGGATTGTTGTTGAATGGCGATAATTGTTCCAAATTATTCACTATCAGGTACTCTTCCTTGCTAGAAATATTCTCCAATGGACTTCTCCAAGTCTCCTTCAGTGAGGCTTTCCTAGCCTTCTCCTTCTTTCTCCTTTCAAGTTAGCTTGAGGCCTTCTCCTTGGGCCTTAAAATCCTACAAATTCTCTAGTCTTCTTAAAAATTCAATGAGACCTTCCTTGATCTCTCTAATCTTAAACTATGGAAGTTTTGCAATGGGATCTCTTTCTTGAATCTCTAAAATTTGTTGCTTATGAAATATGGAATAGGACCTTTTCTAGTCCTTATCTATCTTCAATATTTCAAATTTAAAAGTTCTTTAATGGGACCTTCCATGGGTCTCTTCAATATTCAATGTGAAGTCTTCAATCTTCAATGGAGATCTCTTTCTTGAGTCTCCTTAATATTCTCTCTTGAAATTTGTAACTCTTGCAATGAGACATTTTTCTTAAGACCTCTAAAATCTTCAATCTTCAACTTGTTGCTTCAAGTGTTGGATTGATTATAAATATTATATTCTTCCTAGCTCTTGTAGGAAGCTTCTCAAATTTTTTTGAATATCCTCTTTTCTGCAACAAAGTATTAGAAAATGATAATAGTAATTTCTTTAAATTTAAAGAAAATGAATCTTCACTAGTTGATTTGTCAATCTAGTGGAATCAATGTTGAGTCCTAGTCTTCACAAGTTTTTTTGCAAATCTATGGAAAGACTCTAGCCAAATGCAATTTTAAAAATTCTAAAAATAAGATTTCCTATCTCCTCTCAATCTCTCTTGTGTCTCTCTCTATTTATTGTCAATATACCTTGTGCTCTGATACCACAAGATCTAAAATGAGCAACCGATGTTAACTATATTATAATGGCACTATAATATGCAAGAAAACTATATGAGAAACTTTTGCAAGAACTCAAAAAATAGCCATTAATGAAAGCTCACAAAAATAATACAATGTCGTGTTAGTCTTATAATGGCACTGAGAGGGGGGTGAATCAGTGTAGCTCTTTAATCTTGAATCTACAGCTCTTAAAACAGCAGTAATTAAAACTTATAAACAGATATAGTCATAATAGCAACAAAGCATCACACAACACAATATTTAACGAGGTTCACAAATGTGGCTACTCCTCAAAAATGACTGCTTGGACTACCATCCAAATCTAGCCTTTGCAAAGCAACAACTTTACAAACAATTTTACCAGCACCCACTGGAAGGAGCACCAACCCCTGATTTCTCTGCACCAATAGAAAGGAGCACCAACCCCTGATGCCAAGCACCAACTTGGACTTCAAGTCTAAAACTAAAATATTGATAATAGGATACCTTTGCTTTTGCTAGACCCTGACTGGTCACCTTTGATTCCTCTGCGCACTCTACTTTTTTTGTGCAAGCACTTCGCACACTCTGTTGCACCTCGCAGTCGTCTTCTCCTTGTCGTGCACTCTGCTTTCTTCTGCACAAGCACTTCACACACTCTGCTACACCTCACAGTCATCTTCTCCTTGTTGCATACTCTACTTACTTAGAGAAATTCCACACTTTGAAAGATTCGACATGACTTGCTCTTTGCGCTCAATGATCGTATTTTGCACACTTCGATACACTCTAAAATCTCCAAAAAACCTTGCTTTTATAACAACTTTTTCATGATGAAAAACTCTAATCTTAGTCGGCTGTAACCCTAATATTAGTCTGCTACAAACCCTAGTCTTCGTCGACTGCAAACCCTAATCTTCGTCGGCTTACATCGGTCTTCGTCGGCTTCGACTGCCCCTGTAACTCTTTTGTTGCTATTGCCGCAAAAACATAACATGTCGCGATATCATGACACTTTCACCTCCGTACACTTTCTCTTAGCTTTGGCCCGCGAGAATACAACATGTCGCGATATCTTGACACTTTTTCTCCTTGTGCTTTTTCTTTGCTTCTGGCCACGAAAATACATGTCATGATATCGCGACACATTTTCTTCTTGCTCTTTCTCTTAGCTTTGGCTCGCGAAAATGATACATGTCATGATATCGCGACACTTTTTCATCCGTATGCTTTCTCTTGCCTTCGGGTCATGAAAACATGACATGACTTTTTCTCCTTAGCACTTTTTCTTGCCTTTGGGTCGTGAAAACCCGACATGTCGTGATATCGTGACACTTTTTCTCCTTAGCACTTTTTCTTGCCTTCGGGTCATGAAAACCCGACATGTCGTGATATCGCGACACTTTCTCCTTAGCACTTTTTCTTGCCTTCGGGTTGCAAAAACCTGACATGTCGCGATATCGCGACACTTTTTCTCCTTAGCACTTTTTCTTGCCTTCGGGTCACAAAAACCCGACATGTCGTGATATCGCGACACTTTTTCTTTTGGACTCTCTCTCCTGCAATATGTCACGAAATCGCAACACTTTTTCTTCCATACAAACTCTCTTGCAATATGTCGCGAAATCGCGACACTTTTTCTACTTGTCTTTTTCCCTTCCAAAATGTCACGAAATCGCGACAATTTTTCAACTTGTGTTTTTTTCTTTCCAACATGTCGCGAAATCGTGACAGTTTTTCCTGTTGTTTCTCTCTCTTCCAACATGTCGCGAAATCGCGACAGTTTTTCCACTTGTGTTTTTTCTTTCCAACATGTCACGAAATCATGACAATTTTTCCTGTTGTTTCTCTCTCTTCCAACATGTCACAAAATCATGACAGTTTTTCCTATTGTTTCTCTCTCTTCCAACATATCGCAAAATCGTGACAGTTTTTCCACTTGCATTTTTTTTCTTTTCAACATGTCATGAAATCGCGACAATTTTTCTTGTTGTTTCTCTCTCTTCCAACATGTCGTGAAATCACGATAGTTTTTCCTCCTTTTTCTCTCTCTTCAAACATGTCATGAAATCATGACAGTTTTTCTTGCCTATTGTATATGTCACGATATCGCGACACTTTTCTTACTTGTCTTTTTCTTTGAACTTTTGTAAATGGGCCACTTCGGTCTTCTTGGAAAATCACTGTACATGCTCTGAATAACCTTTGAACTCCTGTATTCTGCATCTGAATAGCTTTTGAGCTTCCTTTCCATTGCATCAACAGATCTATCTGACTGTGTTGACAATAATGACAATATTGTTATTGTACCTTGCTCAACAATCTCCCCCTTTGGAATTGTTGGCAACACATGTGCAATTTCCTGTAACTCTTCTCCCCCTTTGACAATAATACCAAAGGGCTACTGCAGACTCCCTCTGAGTCCATGCACAAAATTATCAGACACAATTTATTAAACTTAGCAAAAATCATGAACATGAGCACAAAGATAATCAAATACTTAAATGCTCCCCCTGATAATGTGATCCCTGTAGCTAGTCAATTCTTGGGAGGAGTGACCACTCCCAGTTTATTTTGAAGGTACTCAAAAACTTCCTTTGGCAAAGGTTTCATGAAGATATCTGCTACTTGTTCTGTAGTTGGAACAAAATCCAACTTAACCTCACCTTCTGCAACTTTCTCCTTCAAAAAATGATATCTGATAGTAATGTGCTTTATGCGTGAATGCATAACTAGATCCCTGGAGATGTTGATGGCACTAGTGTTATCACACTTAACTGATATTGGCTCACTAAAGCTAATACCAAGATATTTCAAGGTTTTTTTCATCCATAGTACCTGTGTACAACATGTCATTGCAATATATTCTGCTTCTGCGATCGATAAAGAAACTGACTCTTGTTTCTTACTGTTCCACGCGACCAATCTATCTCCAAGATAGAATGCACTTCCACTAGTACTCTTTCTGTCATCTACACATCCTGCCCAATATGCATCTGAATACAAAATAAGGGTGAAGTCTTTACCTTTCAAATACCATAATTCATATTCCATAGTACCCTTGAGATACCGAAGAATCCTTTTCACTACTGTTACATGAGTCTCCTTAGGATTAGCTTGAAATCATGCTACCATGCATACTATCTGTAAAATATCTGGTCTGGTAGCTGTCAGGTACAGTAAGCTTCCAATCATGGATCTGTACATGGTTTGATCAACATGTGGAGATTTTTCATCCTTGCTCAACTTACAACCTGTCGTCATGGGAGTGCTAACTGGCTTACAGTCCTCCATGGTGAACCTTTTTAGCATCTCTTTTACATATTTAACTTGAGAAATGAATATGCCCTTCCTACTTTGGTTAACTTGCAATTCGAGGAAATATGACAGTTCTCCAATCATTGACATTTCAAATTCTTTCTACATCTTATTTGCTAAGTCCTTGCATGACTCATCTTTGCTGCTACCAAATATGATATCATTTACATAGACAACAAGAACAATAAGATGCCCATTTTTTGTTTTGACATACAGATTACTATCCACCATACCTTTCTTGAACCTTTGTTGAGTGATATAGTTGTCTAGCCTTGCATACCATGCTCGGGGTGCCTGTTTTAAGCCATATAAAGCTTTCTTTAACCTGCAAACAAGGTTGGTATTATCACCAAGTTGGAAACCATCTGGTTGCTCAATGTAAAATTCTTCTTCAAGTTTCCCATTCAAAAATGCTGATTTCACATCCATTTGATAAACTTTGAAATTCTTGTAGACTGCTAAAGCCATAAACATTCTGATTGCCTCTAGTCTAGCTACTGGTGCAAAAGTTTCCTCAAAGTCGATGCCTTCAACTTGTGCATAGCCCTTACAAACTAATCTTGCTTTATTTTTGACTACCTATCTGTCTTCATTTAGTTTGTTTCGAAAAATCCATTTGGTTTCGATGATATTTTTATTTACAAGTCTAGGTACTAGCTCCCAAGTGTCATTTTTCTCTATCTGATCTAATTCTTCATTTATTGCCTTCATCTAGCTTTCATCTTTGCTTGCATCATCAATATTTTTGGGCTCAATGCTGGATAGTAGAGAGTAGTTACTTACCGCTCTTCTTCTTGTCTGAACTCCAACTGTGGGATCTCCAATGATTTGCTCTCTAGGATGATTTCTCTACCAGCTACCTGTTTTGAATTTCTTGTTCTCTTCCATTTCTTCATATGCTCTATCTTCAAACTTACCAAGATTATCTTTAGTTCTTTTGATGTAGCACTTGCTGCCAAAAACTTTGAGATACTTTGTTGTTGCCCTTTTTTCGAACCACAACTCATAAGGAGTTTTGTTTTCATGTGTTCTCAACATGTACCTTTTTTGGATATACACTGCAGTGTGGACTGCTTCTTTCCAAAATTTGACTGCTACTCTGCTTTTAGCTAGCATAGTCCGTGCCATTTCCTGCACTGTCCTGTTCTTTCTTTCTACCACTCCATTCTGCTGAGGTGTCCTAGCTGCTAAAAACTGTCTCTTAATACCGAACTTCTCACAGTACTCTAAAAACTCCTTTGAAATGAATTATCCTCCTCTATATGATCTTAGACATTTGATCCTCTTTCTTGTTTCATTCTCTACTAGGTTTTTGAAAATCTTGAACATATCAAAGGCTTCAGATTTATGTTTCAATAAAAATATCCATGTCATTCTAGAATAATCATCAATGCACAGCATAAAATATTTGTCACCATTTATGCTTTGTGTTCTCATGGGACCACATAAATTAGTGTGTATTAGTTCCAAAGGTTTGCTTGTGTAGTACTCTTTGGTTTTGAATGAGACTCTAGTTTGCTTCCCTTTTTGACATGAAGCACAGATGCTATTTGCAGGTTTGCTGATGGTTGGGATATCTCTCACTGCCCTTTTTGAGGTGATCTTTAGAATATTATCGAAACTAATATGACCGAGTCTCTTGTGCCACAACCAATTTTCTTCTTCCTATCCAATAAAGCAAGTCCTTTTTGAAGTCTCTGAGAGCGTGTACAAGTCACCAGATGTTCTTGACCCTGTTGCTATCAAATTTTCACTATTTGTTTTTTTGACTTCACAACCCTGCTTCATAAAGACTACTTCATGACCTTTATCACAAATCTGACTTACACTCAATAAATTATGTTTCAACCCATCCACAAATAATACTTCTTCTGATTTAATCCTTCCATCACTGATTTTGACCGAGCCTTTGCCGACTATCTTAGCTCCATCATTATTTCCAAATTTTATCGATCCTCCTTCATATTTCTGTAACTTTTCAAATTTTTGTTTGTCACCTGTCATATGACTGGAGCATCCACTATCTAGTATCCATGGTACATATTTATTCTATGCTTTGAATGCAGTTTGAACGATTAAGGATTCCTTTTCTTCCTTCAGTCGTTCTTTTCCTTTCCATGCTATTTTGATAGTAGTTTTGGGCTCTTTTTTTGCCTTTCCCTTATCAGTAGTTTGAGCATGATTTTTGGGAAGCTTTCTATTTTGACTCATCCTATATGGTTGAAATTTTCTTCCCTGAAACTGATTTGATGTAAAAGTATTTCTACAGTTTCTTGCAATATGCCCAAAATTATGACAGTTATAACATTCTACTGTATAATTCATCAGAGGAGAAAAAACATTTCTACTAGTGAAATTCCTTGGTCTTACATTATATTTGTAGTCTGAGATTTTATGCCCATAGCCATTACATTTAAAATAGAAACCATAGAAAGGATAATTGAACCTAGGATATGGTCTTTGCCATGTTGTTATAGGAACCATAGGTCTTCTTCTTCTTTGATGTGAGACATTTGTGAATCCATCATTGTCAGTTTTCCTTTCGTGCCTGGCATTGATGCTTTATTTTGCATGAGGTATTTTTCCTTGATCAACCTGTCTCTTAGCTTCATTCTTTGTGGATTCTATATTTCTGGCCTTTGATCCACTTGATGATTCTCCTTCGATGAAACCCAGACCAAATTTGATGCCTGCAGGTCTTTGGTCATTTATGATCTTATCCGACTTCATAGAACTTTATTCACGTTTGTGATAACAACTGATTTTCTTATTCATCTCTTCTAGTTGCATTCTTAAACCAACAATCTCTTCTTCTAACTTGCTGCAAAGATCTATTTTCATAGTTAATTGTACTTCGAGATCTTTAGAGATTTTCTTAGATTCTTCTATCTGTACTTTTAAGCCGGTTATGATTCCATTTGTATCCTCAAGCTTTCTTGATAGTTTCTTATTCTTTTTCTTTTCTATCTCCCACTCTTCAAGTGCAGATATCAACTCACCCTCCAAGTCTAATTCAGCCTCGATATTTTCACCACAAACTTCATAGGTCACTCCTTTTTCTGATTTAAATTCTTCAAATGACATAAAAAGAGCTTCATCTCTTTCTTCTTCAGACTCTTCACCAAAGCTATTTTCTGATGAACTAACATTCTTGGATATGAAACTTTTCTTTTTGAAGTTGCCTTTTTTGAAATTTGTTTTCATCTTCCATTCACTTCTTTCTTGGTGGGATCCTTCATCATTTTTGTTCTTCTCTTTCAGTGGACATTTAGTTGCAAAATGCCCAACACCTCCATAGTTGAAGCATTTAAATGGAAGCTTCCCTCTGTATTTTCCTTTCCCCTTTTTCGGTTTTCTAACAAATTTTGCTTCCATTTCATCTGATGTCTCTTCTTCCTCGGACTCTTGTTTTATGTTTTTATTTTTAAGAGCTTTGAAAGTTGCTTCTCTGTCAGTGGGTTTAGATCTTCCTATCCTCATCTCATATGCAGTTAAAGAACCATACATTTCATCTATACTAAAAAAATTTAGATTTTTAGATTCTTCTATTGCTGAGACTTTGGAATCAAACCTTTGAGGAAGAGATCTTAATACATTTTTCACAACAGTAGAGTGATCGATATCCTCGTCGAGTCCTCTGATTGCATTGATGATTCCATTAACTCTCAACATGAATGCCTCAATGTTTTCATCGTCATTCATCTTCAATGCTTCGAACTGAGCTCAATGTGTCTGTAAATTGGCTTCTTTGATCTTATCATATCCTTCATGAACACTCTTCAGTTTGTCCCATATTTCTTTTGTCGATTTATATTTCATGACCTTTACTAGTTCACTATCTGCTAATCCGCACAAGATGGCATTCTTTTCTTTCGAATTATTCTCAAATAGTTTCTTTTCGTCCCCTTATTTTGGAGGAGTGGTAGGAATTGTGTATCCACTAACTACTGAATTCCAGATGTCGTATCCCAAGGCATAGAGATATGTCTGCATCCTAACTTTCCAGAATGCATAGTTAGATCTGTCAAATAGTGGTTCTTTGTTTGATGAGAAGCCTTCACCACCTTCCATTGTGTCACTTCCAAGATCACCCTAGCTGATTAAGCTTATATAGGGACTTAGCTTTGATACCAATTGTTAGTCTTATAATGGCACTGAGATGGGGGGTGAATCAGTGTAGCTCTTTAATCTTGAATCTATAGCTCTTAAAACAGCAACAATTAAAACTTTTAAACAGATACAGTAAGAATAGAAACAGATAATCACACAACACAAGATTTAATGAGGTTCACCAATGTGGCTACTCAAAAATGATTGCTTGGACTACCATCCAAATCCAGCCTTTGCAAAGCAACAACTTTACAAAAAAATTTACCAGCATCCACTGGAAGGAGCACCAACCCCTGATTTCTCTGCACCAACAGAAAGGAGCACCAACCCCTGATGCCAAGCACCAACTTGGACTTCAAGTCTAAAACTAGAATATTGATAATAGGATACCTTTGCTTTTGCTAGACCCTGACTGGTCACCTTTGATTCCTCTGCGCACTCTATTTTTTTTGTGCAAGCACTTCGCACTCTCTGCTGCACCTCGCAGTCATCTTCTCCTTGTCGTGCACTCTAATTTCTTTTGTGCAAGCACTTTGCACACTCTTCTACACCTCGCAGTCGTCTTATCCTTGTTGCGTACTCTGCTTACTTAGCAAAATTCTACACTTCGAAATATTTGACATGACTTGCTCTCTACGCTCAACGATCGTATTTTGCACACTTCGATACACTCTAAAATCTCCAAACAGCCCTGCTTTTATAACAACTTTTTCATGATGAAAAACTCTAATCTTAGTTAGCTATAACCCTAATCTTAGTCGGCTACAAACCCTAGTCTTCGTCGGCTGCAAGCCCTAATCTTTGTCGACTTACATCGGTCTTCGTCGGCTTCGACTGCCCCTATAACTCTTCTGTTGCTATTGTTGCGAAAACATAACATGTCGCGATATCGCGACACTTTCACCTCCGTACACTTTCTCTTAGCTTTAGCCCACGAGAATACAACATGTTGCAATATCGTGACACTTTTTCTCCTTGTGCTTTTTCTTTGCTTCGGGCCACGAAAATACATGTCGCGATATCGCGACACTTTTTCTTCTTGCACTTTCTCTTAGCTTTGGCCCGTGAAAATGCTACATGTCATGATATCGTGACACTTTTTCATCCGTATGCTTTCTCTTGCCTTCGGGTCGCGAAAATGCGACATGTCGCGATATCCCGACACTTTTTCTCCTTAGCGCTTTTTCTTGCCTTTGGGTCGCGAAAACCTGACATGTCACGATATCGTAACACTTTTTCTCCTTAGAACTTTTTCTTGCCTTCGAGTTGTGAAAACCCGACATGTCGTGATATCGCGACACTTTTTCTCCTTAGCACTGTTTGTTGCTTTCGGGTCACGAAAACCCGACATGTCGCGATATCGCGACACTTTTTCTCCTTGGCACTTTTTCTTGCCTTCGGGTTGCAAAAACCCGACATGTCGCGATATTGTGACACTTTTTCTTTTAGACTCTCTCCTGCAATATGTCGCGAAATTGCGACATTTTTTCTTCCGTACAAACTCTCTTGCAATATGTCACGAAATCGCAACACTTTTTCTACTTGTCTTTTTCCCTTCCAACATGTCACGAAATCGCGATAGTTTTTCAACTTGTGTTTTTTTCTTTCCAACATGTCGTGAAATTGTGACAATTTTTCCTGTTGTTTCTCTCTCTTCCAAAATGTCACGAAATCATGACAGTTTTTCCACTTGTGTTTTTTATTTCCAACATGTGAAATCACAACAGTTTTTCCTGTTGTTTCTCTCTTCCAACATGTCGCGAAATTGCGATAGTTTTTCCTGTTGTTTCTCTCTTCCAACATGTCACAAAATTGTGACATTTTTTCCACTTGTGTTTTTTTTCTTTCCAACATGTCATGAAATCACGATAGTTTTTCCTATTGTTTCTCTCTCTTCCAACATGTCATGAAATCATGACAGTTTTTCCTCCTTTTTCTCTCTCTTCAAACATGTCACAAAATCGCGACAATTTTTCTTGCCTGTTGTATATGTCACGATATCATGACACTTTTCTTACTTGTCTTTTTCTTTGAACTTTTGTAAATGGGCCACTTCGGTCTTCTTGGAAAATCACTGTACATGCTTTGAATAACCTTTGAACTCCTGTCTTCTGCATCTGAATAGCTTTTGAGCTTCCTGTCAACTGCACCAACAGATCTATCTGACTGTGTTGACAACAATGACAATACTATTTCTGTACCTTGCTCAACACGTCAGAGCCTCTTGGTGGACTACCATTCTATTCTAGCAAGGAAGGAAACCTTCTAATGCCAAAAATCTAGAGACCTTTGGTTGAAGAACGGAGACTCCAACACGAGGTTCTTCCATGCGTCAACCATGAGGCATAGAGGGGCCAACAAGATCAGGGAAGTGTCTTGCAAGGATGGGCGCGTAACAAGAGAAATAGAGGAAATCAAAAATGAAGTTGATTTTTTTCAGGACTTGCTTGGCAATCCTCCCAACAGTGACCTCCAGGTCCATAAATCTTTGCTTGCCAACTTTTCGACTAAAGTCCCCCATGAGGTAAGCATCAAGCTGCTGGACCCTTTTTCCTCGTCTGATATTAAAGAAGCCTTGTTATCTATGCAACCTGACAAGGCCCCTGGCCCTGATGGTTTTTTCCCTCACTTTTTTCAAGTCATGTGGGAGGTTGTGGGTTTGGATGTGTGCAAATCTATTCAGGATATTCAAGCTTCCAAATCCATTCACCCGGGGCTTAATTCCACCTTTATTGCTCTCATACCAAAGTTCCCCTCTTGCAAAATCTTCTCTTATTACCGACACATCATCTTGTGCAATGTTTTTTACAATATCCTCACCAAGTCTTTAGCAAACATACTGAAGCCCGTTCTCCCTCTCCTGATCGATCCTTGCCAGGGAAGCACTGTTAAAGGCAGAAACATTTTTGATGGAATCATCACTATCCATGAAACTCTTCACTCTGCTTACTACTCCAAGAATGTTGCACTCTTTCTCAAATTAGACATGAACAAAGCCTTTGATAGAGTTGATAGAGGGTTCTTGTGTGCAGTCCTCCTCAAGTTCGGTTTCCATCCTCATTGGATCGACCTTGTCTTTAGCTGCATATCCACTCCCTTATTCTTTGTCCTGATCAATAGATCCCCTATTGGGTACTTCCAAAGCGCTAGAGGCCTTAGAAAAGGCGACCCTTTGTCACCTATCCTCTTCAACATCCTGGCGGAGGTTCTGAGCTGGTCTTTGAAAGAGGCTCTTCGACAAAACAAGATTTCTAGAATTCTTCCCACTACAAGAGTTGACCCCATCACTCACCAGCAATTCGTGGATGACACCCTCATCTCCACTAGGGTGTCGGTAGCCCAAGCCAAATCCCTCAAGCGGATCCTCTCCCGTTATGAATAGGCTACCGGGCAAAATGTCAATTACATTAAAAGCAAAATCTACTTTATTAACACTCCCCTACGAAGGCAACTCAGGATTACCAAAATTTTGGAGTGCACCATTGACACCCTGCCTACTTCTTATCTGGGGCTGCCCCTGTATTGCAATGGCCGTGCCAGAGGAAGTATGTGGAACATGATCCTGGAGCGCCTACACAAGAAGTTGGGCACTTGGAAAGGTAAACTCCTATCCCAAGCTAGGAAATCCACCCTTACCAAAGCTTGTCTTCAGGGGATCCCAACCTACTTTATGTCAGTGTTTCTACTTCCATATTCTGTCCACTACAAAATTGAGAAGATCCAGAGGACCTTTCTGTGTTTTGGCAATGAAGGAAAACTCAAAATCCCCCTCGTTTCCTGGGATAAGGTCTGCTCAAGAAAAGACCAATGCAGATTGGGGATGAAGATATCAGGGCTTATGAACATAGCTTTGATCGCTAAGCATGCATGGAGGATCCTAGCAAATGACTCTGTTGAGTGGGTCATGTTGGTCAAAAGGAAATATCTAGGTTCCAATTCTTTCCTTGATGCTGAGGCTCCCTCCGAAGCTTCGGCTTTTTGGAAATTTGTACTCCAAGCCCATCATTTGATCAGCTTGGGAGCCTATTGGATTTTGGGAGATGGCAATCTCATCCACTTTTGGAAGGACATGTGAGATTTTGATGAGGCCCTTGGTTTGAGGGTGGACCTGGCTGGCCTGAGAGCTCAGACCGACCCAAATTCCCAACTCAAGGTGATGGATTTCATAGACCAGAGTACCTTCCCCCCTTGATGGAAGTTACCAGATGTGGATGGGTTCAATAATGAATTGACTTATCTTTCAAACATCCTCCAATCAGTTATCATCCCATCTGTTAGGAGGACAAACTAAATCATTTGACAAGGCACAGGGGATGGTCTATTCTCTATAAAATCTGCCTATGATTTTCTAACTAGCGAGACTGCCCTAGAACATCGATGGAAAGTTATCTAGAGGAAAGGGGTCATCCCTAAAGTGAATTTCTTTGCTTGGATTTCTTTCCACAACAAAGTTTTAACCATTGAAAACCTTCATAAAAGGGGCTTTGCCTTCCCCAATAGGTGCTACATGTGCTTAGCTGAGTGCGAGATGACGGATCATTTATTCCTGCACTACCCCTTTTCCCACTCGGTCCTTAGCATTGTCCTATCCTCCTTACAAATCCTCTGGTGCTCCCCCTGATACTTCAGAGATGCTTTCCATCAGTGGCCCAATCCTCAAGAATCCAAAACTCTGCTTTCTTCTTGAGGCCTCCTTCCACCACTCCATCTAGAAAATCTGGCTAGAAAGGAATGCCAGAGTCTTTGGTAGAGCCTCTAAAATGCCTCCTTTCATCGTTCAAAGGGCCTTATCCTACACCATCGAGAACTCTAAAGTCACTCCTGGTCCTCGTCCCCACATTTCGAGCGAAGAAGTGATTTTCAAAAGGATGGATCTCTGCCCGTCATCGAAAGCTGACACAGGACCTTGCCAAAGAAGTGTCATTTGGACCAAGCCTCCCATGGGGTGGATTAAATTGAATTTTTATGGAGTGGCTAAGGGTAATCCAGGGCCTGCTGGATTAGGCAGTGTAGTTAGAGATCATGATGGGAACCTAGTGTTGGCCTACTATGAAGAGTTGGGCTCCCAGTCGAATCACTTTGTCAAAGCCAGAGGCATCCTGAGAGGAATCTAGATCCTCTCAGAGGATCCTCGACCTTTAATAATAGAAGGATATTCGCTCAACATCGTAAAATACCTTCTAGGCACCAAGGACCCATCTTGGAGGGTCTTTAACATCGTTCTTGAGGCAAGAACACTCTTGTCCCAATGAGTCAGGTGGAAAGTGGGTCACATCCTCAAAGAAGGCAATCACGTGGTAGACCACATGGCCAACAAAGGGCTCGCAACCATGTGTCTGGTCATGTGGCGATCATGCTTCCCATCCAAGGTGGAAAGATTAGCCAAAGCAGATATCCCATCATGATGTCTTCTCCACACAGATTTCGGAAGGTCCTTCCCGATGTGTGTCGGGTTGGGGTGGTAGCTCTCTCCAATCCCCTGTGTGTTAGCACCCGCACGAGTCACGCGAAGTGCAATACTTTCTCCAAAGCTAGAAGCTTTCACATTTCCAAGGCGTACAAGACATGGTGCCCTGGTGGCAATCAGCGCACCCTTTTCCATCGAGGTGGTCTAGCTATATTTTCCCTCACGTTGCAGATTCCAATTATGTTCAGTGATGGAAGTCCAAAATCAAAATTCTAAAGCAGACCCAGGAGCATCATAACTCGAAGGATCAGGAGGATTCAAAGTAGCTGTGATATGACTAGTGAATGGCTGTTTGTTTTTGTTCTCTAAATGTTTTAGTTTCTTCAGCTATTATATTTTTTTACCTTGATTAAATTATGTTTTGTTATCTCATTATTCAGGCATATATGCCTTCTCTGTAGCCTCCGGGTAATTAGACTAGGTTTTTCTATCTCTGCAATCAGGCTTATATATCCAGCCAGGAGGCATGATGCATCATTAGAAGTAAGGTTGATTTTGTACATAAGGTTTTGGGATCCTCTATAAAAACCCACTGTTAATATACTAAATTTACCAAAAAATAATACAACGTAATATAATGGAGGTCTTAAACACTCCAAAAATTCTTGCACGATCTACATTGTATCTACCTTCTCTTCTCATCACTATGCTCTACTATTCTATATGCTTCTCTCTTGCATTCTCTCCTACATTCTATCAAAGGCCTATATATAGGGAGATATATCCCTTGGCCTTTCATCTACCCATGAATCTTCATCTACCTAACCTATGACTCATGTACATATGGACTACATGCACATTTACATCATTGCACATTCTAACACTTGTGCATTTATTACATTGCATGAAATAACTTACTCAAACCTTAATCTAAGATAAATAATCTAAAGATGTACCTAAGGTGGTACATTGGAATGTACCAAATAATGTAATATATTCCAACAATTAAACCAATATAAGGGGTTTGGATTGAAGATCAGAGGAAAAAGGTAAATTATTTTTATAAAAATATTTTAGGATCAGAGGAGACTAAAGTTCTTAATGATAAACTTCTTCAATATGTACCTTTAAGTTACAATGAATGAATATAATAGGAAACTGATGGATCCTATTACCCTAGAAGAAGTTCATTTAGCTCTTTTCTCTTTTAATAAGATAAATCCCCAGGTCCAAATGGGCTTTATATAATTTTTTACCAACATAATTAGGATATAGTGAAGGATTCTTTATTGGTTGTAGTGGAAGAGTCTAGGATAAAACAATACATACCTTATAAAATAAATGCAACATTTATTACACTAATTCCAAAATAAGGATGTTGAATTGTTTGATTCTTTTAGACCCATAAGCCTATGTAACATGACATATAATATTATATCCAAAGTGATGACAAATCGATTAAGACCATTGTTAGACAAAATCATTTTAGAAGAGAAAGGAAGATTTGTGAAAGGGAGAAATTTTTTTGATGGGATCATAGTAGCTCATGAAGTTATACATTCAATAGCTTCAAAAAAAGAGAAAATAATGATCTTAAAACTTTATTATTAAAGACTATGATAGGGTTAAATGATATTTTCTTTTTGTAGGTTTAGAAAATTTTGGATTCGAGAAGAAATTGGTTAGATGGATTAAATCTCGTGTCTCTACAATTTCTTATTCAATGTTGGTTAATGGGTTAGTGTTGGCAATTTTGTACTTTGCCACATTGGGATTTTGATTTCACTTTATAGGAGCATTTTGATTGTAATATGGCAAAATATTATGTTAATCCAATGAATATAATATTTCAACCACTGCAATTTCTATTTGTATTTACCTTCTCTTTGGGCTTGTACCTAGAAACAATGCATTGTATGGAAAATTCATATTTTATTAAGTGGTTAAATACAGAGATGCTTAGCCAAGTGTTATAGGTGAGTTGGAGAGGAGAGTGCAATCCTCCAAGGTAGGTCCCAGGTTCAAATCTCCACCCTACCAAAAAGCTGAATTGGGTACCCAAAATCCAATTGATAATGTTGGTGCGGGCAGGGTCGGGTGCGACTCCTGGGTGACTTTGATGGTGTAGAACCCCCTGTTCATGGTCTCTCAGACCAAGGTGGCCCCACAAGGGGTTTTTCACTTAAAAAAAAAAATACGGAGATGCTAATATCACTATAAAAATATAAACGCATTCCCTCCGAGCCAAATACTCTATGTAATCATCGTTGAGGAAAAGAAAAAATTAAGGGATGATAAAATGATGAAGCTATGGTAGTGCCCAAAGATAAAATTTGCAAGTCACATTCACCCCAATTTGGGTAAATTTATTAATATTTTTGTCACGAAGGGAATATGTTCACCCCAAGGTTAGGATGAAAGGTCTATTCGCCCCAACTACGGGTGAAGGAAATACTACGGGCGAACAGATTTTAAAATGAGTGTGACAATTAAAAGGTGCGCGACGCTGACAAATCAACATCGCTTTTGCCTTGGTCGAGGGGTGAACATTTTGTTCACCTTTCCCATGGATGAACACGTTCCAAAGAATGACATTGCTTTCACCTCGATCGAGGTGTGAACATTTTGTTTGCCTCTCCCATGGACGAACACACTTCTAGTGTAAAGTATGTCATGCAAATGTACTGGTAAAACAGAGTTGGGATAATGTGCCTAAGATGAGATGGCATTGATAATTCAATATCGCAGTCACCCCAATAGGGAGGTGACTGTCTTTATCACCTTTTTGATGGGTGAACACAATTTTTAAGGGAGAAGGGCGAACGTGATTACAAAGATAAGGATGTTCAATTGTTAAATATTTTTTCCTAAAATGAGAAAAATGGTTTTGCCATGGTCAACGGGGAACATAATCAATAAAAAGTGTATTCTCTAATGATGCCCAAATTTCAAAGGTGCCCAGAGCAGGTTTTGATGAGCATTAAATAATGGTGATGATGAGTAACTCAAATTGTGAATCCCAAGCGGAGAAGAGAGTCGTGTTAAAAGGTAGGATGATTTTCATGATTTCCAAAGTAGGAGTGTGTCTTCAAGACATCAAATATCTCTTAATTTTATATGCACCGACATCTCAAGATACTAATTTCCTGGGAATATTTCCTTGAAATATGGATCGTTGTTCCAAGAAAATGAATTTTTAATATTTCTAATAAGGAAGTTTCTCACTATGGTTCCTAATCTACGATAATTTTGTCTCCATGCGTATTTAATGAAAGAGGTGAAATCCTCTATAAATACTACTGAATTCTCATTGTAAAGGAGGGGTTAGACACTTTGCAAGAAAACTCTCCAAGTTCTCTACATCAATAGAAGACACTATGCTTCTGAGTTTGTAAGTGATCTTATGTGCAATTTCCTTCTGTATTTGTGCACTTCTAATTTACATTGATGTTCCTTATTTTCTGTGAAGTTTAAAATTTTTCATGTGAATTTAAATATTGCTAGTGAGGGAGTGAGTGTTGGAGTGTTCTTTTGAAGGTTGTTTGTGCAATTTTATAAGTAAATTCTGCTGCTTTTCTTTTGTTATATTTTATTTCATGCTTTGGTGAATTTCCTACTGTTAGTCTGCCCTAAATCCTACACCTTTGACCTATGGCCATATTTCCCATTTCTTTTTGCAATTTTTAATCTCTTTCCTACAACTCTAGTCTTCAACCAGTGTAGAATTTAACTTGGGAGCTAGCCCTCTCTGGATATTCACACAGAGAACATTCCTTTCCTTCAATAATTCAATTTTGGCCATGTCTAGGGTGCACAAACATAGTTTTTTATGATTAGGTAGATATTTGACCAATAATTTTTTGGCACGCCTGATGGGACCTCGAAAGTTCCACTTTCAATGGTATTAAGGTTTTATGTTTGCCTTCATGTTGTATAGTTAGAACATCTGGTGACTCGATTGTGTCCAAAAACCTCCAAATGTGAGGACAACAAAAGTTGTCTCATGAATACAAGATCGAAGGCCATAAATCCAGATCATCAAATTGAGTTCTACAAACTTGATATTCAAATGTTAGGGAAACATCCTCAATTAGCCACTCTACGTTGTGCATATTCATTACCTCATACATACCATATATCATCTGCCACATCCTCATGACTAGTCAATGTATTTTCTTCTCCCATAAGTCTAGTTAGTACTGAAACTAGCATTCCTCAAGATCCACCTCACACACCAGTTCATATGACCCAAAATCCACCACCACAGTAGCAACAGCCACCAAGGTACTTCCCAGCATGGAATAGCTCAAGGACCTTGAACTTACAAGCACAAATACTAGTGCCCAAGAAGCTTTAAAGGCTTTGCCAACCTATGATAGCACTGTTAAAATGGCCTATGAACATATTTAGGATGTAGCTTCTTTGGCTACGATCCATGGAATAACGGATGAAGATGTAATGTTAAATTTATTGGTATTGTCATTGAGAGGAAAGTTGTATTGGTATCAATATTTGTAACCTGGTACTATTACCTCATGTGATAAGTTGGTGGAGTTGTTAATAAATAATTTCCATGAATAATCTGACTCATACTCCTTAATGCATTAGTTTACAATAATCCAAAGATATTTGTAGGAGGAGATAGTTGATTTCAACATCAGGTTCGCTCGAAGCTGGAAAAGAGTTCCTGATGGTTTGTAGCCCATGCATGAACAAGCTGCATTCTATTACCTTAGGGAATTTAGCACTGATATTGGTATGGTTTTTCAAAAAACCAATGTGAACACCTTCCCTGATTTGTATATGTAAGCCCAAAAAGTTGAATTCGACTTGATCGTCATAGGTAAGCTTTCTCCAAAAATGATGATGCCTATTATTCTCGATCTATCATAGCATTTGTATTCAAGTGCATTTTCACAACCCATGTCTTCCATGTACCTACTATCCTTATGGAGCTTAGGCCCACCTCAAATAACTTGGATCCTTGTCCCACAACACCTGACTCAAATTTTTCCATAGTTGCTCGTTCAGTCAGTACCATAATTTCCATCATTCATTTATTTTCCAACATTGTCAGTGCTACCAATCCCATTACCATTTCTTGCACCACCATTACCTCTACATTTTCTAGAACCTCCCACACCTTCTAACCCTGATCTATTCAAGGAGATTTCAAACTCCACCAATTACTTGAGAGCAATCATCTACTAGTAGAGGCCTTGAGAAGAGCACAACGGTGCTAGAAAATGAGGAGACTAGCACTACAAAAAAGGCATACTGGTGTTCAACATGCAACGATCCTCATGGAGAAGAAATGTGTATGGTGCATTTGAACTATGTGCAGACGCTTGCAAAAAATTTGGTTGGCAGAAAAATCAACATGATCAATGAGGTTGATCATAATTTTATGATGCCATCCTTGGAGTAAGTTTTGGTTCTTACAAGATCTAGAAAGAAACCAGTAACTATAGATCCAGTTGAGCTTGAACCCTTGAAGGTGCCTATGGAACCAAAGGTAAAAAATGAAAAAGGGCAACCTCTAGTGAAATTTCTTGGTGTAGTGGCTAAGCAACATGATTCTATCATGTTAAAATAGTTACTACCTAAGCAAGATCAAGAAAAGGAATAAAACAAAGCATCAACTTCACAACCTGCAGTTGTTGCCCAAAAACAAAATGAAATGAAATAACAGGCCAAAGAACACCTCAAGTACCCATCGTTGACAAAAATACAAAGGGTAGAAGCTACTCAAAAATACAAGTACAAGTGGGTTACAAAAGAGAAGGCTTTGATTGTCTCGAATTATAATATTTTCAAAGAAATGAAGAAGATACCCATAAAAGTGAGCCTATATGATGCACTACAGTTGCCTGGACAAGTTGACCTATTGTAAGAGTCTTTGAAGAATGCTAAAGATCAAAAGAAAAATCCTTCTCAAACAGTGTTAGCACAAGCGCTACCAACTTCAACGACTAGAAATAATAGGTCACCCCCATTTTAGTTGTCACTCGGAATGGAGGGGTGGATTGTACACAATTGTATGATTGATATGATGCGGCGACTACTGTCATGCCAAAGGTAGTATGTGAAGTAATGGGGATGGAATACACAAGAAGTAGCCTAGGAGTGTTGCAACTAGATGGGACTTTAGTCAAAATGGTAGGAGTAATCAAATATATTTATATTGTCCTTCATAGTATACCATAAATCATGATCATCCAGGAAGTAGTAGTGGTTGACCTGGAGCCATACTTTAACATGTGCCTCTCAAGGGAGTTCACAAAAAAACTAGGAGTATACCTTTCCCTAGACTACTTGCATTTGGATATCCCATTTAGAGGAAATAGAATTCGCATATATAATGAAAAGCCATCAACTTTTTATATTGAGAAGTTGGAGGAGGAAGAATAATCTCCAGGTGTAGTTAACATGATGACTGAAGAATTAGAAGAGGTTGATTTGATGGAAGAAGTGATTGGTGAACTTCACCTTGAATATTAATTCTCACTCATAGATTTTAATGCAATGATTGTAATGGACATTGGTTGTTATATAATAAACAAGCCCAAGCAGATCGAATAAAAAGTCCTTGATTCCCCAGATCCTATTATAGATGAGTTATGGAAGCTTTATTTTGATGGTGTTAGATGTAAGAATGGTGTAGGAGCTGGTATTTTTTATCTTCCCCATAGGATTACAGAAGACTTATTCTTATAGATTGACTTAGATTTACTCAAATAACGTAGCCGAATATGAAGCCTTGTGTCTCATATTGAAGAAGGCCAAAAATTTAGGCATCAAATAGTTGCAAATTTTTGGTGACTCTAAACTCATTGTCAATAAAACCACAAATAAATGTGTTTCTAAGTAGCATTACTTGAAATTATATCACAACAAAGTGTGGGATTTGTTTGAATCCTTCACAACCTTGAACATTCAGGCGATTTCCCATGAGCAAAACAAACACAAATATTCTAGCCTCTCTTGGCGCAAATTATTCTCCCATGGATCAAATAGTCAGAAAGCCCAAGACTGTTAGGGTGATCTATAGACCCTAAGTCCCTAACAAGAATATTTATTGGCAATTATTTGAAAATGATGAGCAGATAGTCAATTTTCTGATCAAAGAAGTTGCAAGCACATATGACAGAAAACTCATCGAAGAAGAGATGGAGGGGATGATACAATTGAAGAACAATCACATCCCCAGGGGACTGATTTTGCTAGATATTTTTTTTTATCAAAATTATAGGGCTGAAAATCACAAGATCAAGGTGGATGCCAAGGAGTATAAGGAATTACAACTAGAGCCTAAAAAGATCATCGAAATTGTAACTAATTGCATGCCGAAAGAGTTGAAATACATTAAGAACTTATGCTATGAATACCCTGATATCGTTGCATGAAGCTATCAGGATTTGAAGGGATACAACAAGAATGTAATCCAACATACCATTGAGCTACAAGAGGGAGTAAAACCTTTTCAAAAAAAATAGTGGTCTTTCAATCCCAAGATATAAGTACTCATGAAGGCAAAATTGTTAAAGAAGCTAGAGGTGAAGATAATTTACCTGATTAAGCACTCGACATGGATGGTGAATTTGGTTCCAGTATGAAAAAATAATGGAGACATTAGGTTGTGTGTAGATTTTTGGAAATTGAACTAGGCATAACTAAAATATCATTACCCTCTTCCACAGATTGATCAAATCCTTCATGTGGTAGCCGAAGCATAAATATTTTCATTTTTAGATGGTTTCTATGAATATAATCAAATCTAGGTGAAATATGAAGACCAACATAAAACAACATTCACTACTAAATGGGGCACATTTGCCTACCAACGGATGCCATTTAGACTCTCAAATGTTGGTGCCACTTTTTAGATGGCCATGGATATCACTTTTGGTGATTTATTAAATAAATTTATTGTAATATATCATGATGACATGATTGTGTTTTCACATCACATAGAAGACCATGTTTCTCATTTTAGGTAGGTGTTCGAGAAGTGCCATGAGTTCAATATTTCTATTAATCCAAAGAAGTCAATTTTTTTTGTTAAAGAAGATAATTTTTTGGGTCATGTGATCTCACAAGAAGGATTGGCAATTGATCCTACAAGAGCTAAAGCATTCTTGAAGTTACAATTGCCTGCTAACAAAAAAGAGACTTGCAATCATTCTTCAGCCAAATAAATTTCATATACAAGTTTATTGCTGACTTTGCTCAGGTCGTGAAACCCATGACTGAGCTCTTAAAGAATAATATCGAGTTCAAATGGACAAAATCCATAAGACGAGCTTTTTAGGAGATTAAGGAAAGAATCGCCCAAGCTTCGGTGTTGATCAATCCTGATTATTCAAAGGACTTTATTATCTATGCAGTAGGTGAGAAAGAGAGCTATGCTATAGTTTTGATTTAGAAGCAAGAATATGGAGATAAGAAGCCAATTGCCTTCCTGATCCAAGTCATTGCACCCCACCAAGAGAAATACAATCTCATTGAGAAACAAGTGTACGCGATGATGAAATAATTGAAGAAGTTTTGACACTTCGTTTCCTAGAGCAAAACTATCATTTATGTTATACATCATTATGTGCAAAACTTCATACTCTAAGGAGGACTAGGTGACAAAAGGGCAGGCTAGGTCTCAAAAATTTAATAATATGATGTGGATATCCGACCAACAAAGCTAGTTCACAAACAAGCTCTTTGCCAAGAGTTAGCTAAAAGTGTCGCGTCTGAATCATTGAATATGATGCAAGAGGAAAAGGTTGGCAAAAGTATTTTTTTAAATCACACTCCAAGTACTCATGACTGGAAAGAGGAGCTTATTGATTTCTTTACTTTTTTGAAGTGTCCACCACATCTTGATGCTTTGCAGCATTGAAGGTTTAGACTACAAGCCCTCAAATATGTTTTTTTGCCTAATGGGCTATTTCATAAAAATATTTATGGAGTTCTCCTTAGATGTGTGTAGAAATTTGAGAAAGAAAAAATATTAGAAGAATTTCATTCTTGCTATCTGGTGGTCACTATGTAGGAAGGCCCATGGCTTTAAAAATTATCTGAGCTGGCTATTTTTGACCCACTCTGTTTGTCAATGCTCATAAAGTAAGTCAGCACTGTGACATCTATCAGTGATACCTTGGTAGAATTAGGAAAGGAGCACTACCTTTGCGCTCAATTCAGGTGGAAGCACCTTTTCAACAATGGGATATTGACTTCATCAAAGTCATAGATCCACATTCTTTTGTAGAATATAAATACATCTTAACGGCAACTAATTATTTCACCAGATGGATAGAGGCTATTTCCACCAAGAAGGTTGATCAGGTGACCATCATTTCTTTTTTGGAAGGAATTATTACTCGCTTCGACATCCCATATTCAATTGTAATTAATAATGGAACTCCATTCATTGGGAAAAACATCATAGAGTTCGCTAGTATATGTGGGATTTATCTCAAAATATCATCCAATAACCACCCACAAGGGAATGGTTTGGCCGAATCTACTAATAAAAAAATTTTTTGTATTTTAAAATTGACATTGGGAAGTAATAACAAGAGGAGTTGGCACCTATTTTTGAACCAGGTTCTTTGAGCGGATTGCATATCTATCAAAACATCTTCGTATTCTTTGGTGTATGGAAAAGAGGTTGTTCTGCCTACCTACATTGAGCTTCCGATCCTTCAAACATTGTGGTTATTTCAAGACGAAGATGAGGAGTATGAGCCTATGAGTACAATATTGGCACAATTATTACAGTTGGAAGAATATAGATAAAAGGTGTATAAAACATTCACTAAGCACACTAAAGAGATGCAAAAGTGGTTCAGAAATAAAAAAATTGAGCGTAGATTTCAGGTGGGAGATGTAGTTCTCAAATGGAACAAGAAGAAGGCTAAGTCAGGGAAACACCATAAGTTTTATGTTATCTGGGAAGACTCTTTTCAAAATTTTGTAGTAAATTTGGTAAATGCCTATCATCTTCATGACATTGAGGTTTGTGATCTTCCTATCCCGGTGAATGGTCTTCACTTGAAGGCCTATATTCAATGATAATATTTCGATGAGGTAACATCTTGTAAATATGTATTTATTCTCTTAATAGTATTTTAATTGCTTTAAATTGACAATGATATATATATATATATATAAAGAGGTTTAAAAAAGGGGCGGTGTTTTTGCCACTCCTAAGAAGTGTGTTTGTGATTGAAAGATCTATGAGGCATTTTTGCCCAAGGAAGGAACAAAAAACTTTGGGCACCTTTTGAAAATGGATATGTAAGTCAAGTTTGCCCTAGTTTGGGCAAACAAATTGATAAAATCATTTTCAAATTCAAAATTTGCAAAGATATTAAAAGTTGTTTCAAAAACACAATCACCGAATAAAATGTTGAAATCGTGTTCACCCCGAAAATGTGGAGACATGTTCATTCACTTAAGTTTGGGGTGAATGTTTTGGTGGTGTACAAAGGCCTTAAGTTCTCTTTAGGGCGCGAAAAAGCACATAAAGTGTATACAAGCGCTTGTTTAATGCGACATTGAGGGTAAACATTTCGTTCACCCTAGAAAAGGGGTAAAATTATCATTTACCCCTAGTTTGTGCGAACGCATTGATTAAAGCATGCCCGTTGCCATGTGGAAAGAAAATACAAGGAATCATTTTGTTTGGAGCAATAAATATTTAATATCTAAAAAAAAAAAGAGAAAAAGGAAAGGGGTTTTTCATATTAATGAAAGGCAACTCCTTAAAAAGAAAAAAGAAAAAAAGAAAAAAAAAAAGGAAAGAGAAAAATCTGAAAAAGGAATAAAAGCTCTAAAAGTGATGTTGCTTTTCTAAAAAAATTAGTTTTTATAAATATGGGTGAAGTAGTGAAGGAGAAAAGTTTATTAAAGAAGGCTATTTGCTATAGAACTACCAAGAAAATCAAAGGCGCCCTGGAATGAGGAAAAAGAAAATATTTTGCTCTTATTTTTGAAGATGCAGTAAAAATAAGAGATTATTGGGCACCCACAAAATGACTTCGTTGAAGGAAAAGAATATTTTGAAAGCACATTGTGGAGGGATTGTGCCCTTGAAAACTTGGCAAATATTGAAGAGCAAGAATGCAGGTAGAAGAATGGTTTAAAATTAATTAACTCGAACATGCGCCCTACAAAATATTTGTGTTCTCGAGAAGCAAAGAGTACCTACCATTGGTTTTCAGGTGGCTGGTTTATTTTTCCAAGAAATCTTTAGTAGCTAGGGTACGGTTTATAATAAACTTACGCAGTAATGAAGGGTACTCATAATCTCTTGAAAGTGCCCAGGTGAGCGAATCGATGCTCATAATCTCTTGAAAGTGCCCAAGTTAACTCATAATTCATTACAGTAGTTGGGAGAGCACTCTATATAAAGGATGAGGTAAAAAATTATGTAGTTATTTTTTCAAATTTTTATTACTGTCGTGTATTTTTAACTATCATTACAGAAGTTCCCAAAGAGTATTCAGAGTATTTGTCAAGGAAAAGAGAAAATGGGGAAGTGAAGTAAAGAGAATAAGGAAATCACAGACGCTGCAAAGCCTAAAAATTCAAAGAAAAGAGAAGTGGGGTCTAGGTCTAAGAAGGCCCAAAAAAATGACTATGTTGACTTAGACCCGTATGATGACACCATGGCATAAATTGGTGATTGTATCATTACCCATAAAGGGGTCAAAATATTGCGATAGGATGTTGAATTCATAGTAAACCAGGGGGTGACATCAGAAATTTGGCTGACAATGTCTTATCATTTACAGATATTTTGGTACCTGTGCCTACTAGTCCATCCTTATCCTGAGCTAGTACAACTTATCGCTCAATTTTATGACCCATTTACCAGAGATATGAGAAATGCCAGGAGGGGAATTCTCTTCACCATCACCCTAGATGATATTTGGGAGGCATTCACTTATGGTTTAAAGCCTCCTTCCTATGGGATCCATAAAAAACTGCATACTAACAAGCATGAGGATAGATACATCTCCACGGTAACAATGTGATAGTTTATGGAGACCCAACTGATTAAGGAGCCATTTATGGGGCAACTTCCTAATTTGCAAAAGTTGCTCATAGATTTATAAAGCCTGGATATTATTCAATGTTGGTGTGGGTCACAGGTTTACCTTCATATGATATCGTTCATAAGTGTCATACAGCCTTAGCATAATGTATTTTTTGAGTGGAGTTCTATTCTCCTTCAACCATGAGACAGGGCACCAGCCTGATCTTCTTCGATTGAGCTAATTTTATTTCATAGAGGTTAAATTTTTAGTTGGATAAATTGCAAATTGGGGAGGAAAAGTCATTCAGGCACGCTTCTTTTTTGGTATGGTATTTCTTTTTCCAGCTCCAGCAGCATTTTCCTTTCAGTGCAGTAACATAGATAGATGACAAAAATGAACCTTTGCCAGTTTATATGTGGACTCCTGTCTTGACAAAAAGGGAGTCATTTTACAATTTTAACAGTTGGTTTTTGGGGCCTGAAATAGAGTTACTTTGTGGTACATGTGAAATAGTGTCACAGGAATTAAGATAAGCAATGGTTACCCAAGAAAAATGAGAAATTTTTCTGCTTACTCAAGGCATAGTTGTAAGAATTTTTTGTTTCATGGGTAAGCCATTTTTGTTGCCCTACTTTACCACTAAGCATTTTTTTGCTATGGAAGTAGTGTGACAGTCATATTACATGAATGATGTGTATGGAGTTGGGCATGAGAAGAAAATGACATGCAATATGCCATTTAAATTCAATAGTATAGAAGTGAGCCAAGTAGGATAGAATCATCTCCTTACAATAGTGTTGCAAGATTTGAGACTGATAGAACTGCCGCAATGTTGGAGGTATGACCTATTGGGAAAGTTTATAGCTATTATAAAATCCAAATAATTTTATTGTTGCCCTCACCCTAATATTCAGAAGAATTCAAATAGTTTTTATGGACCTGACATGAACTGACACATTGAAAACATGACAATGCTTCCACCTTAGCATGACTACTATGAGCAAGAGGTAGAGTATAATCTAGCCTGGTATAAATCCCAAATCCCTCCGCTAGGTTTGTTTAGCCAAGTTAAGGAAAGTGAACCTGAATGGACTGAGGAGAAAATTATGAATTGGTGGATAATGCGGGTTCACCAAGGAAAGCCAACAACTCCTTACAAGCTGAAATTAGATGAGTCATTTTCAAATATTTATGATCAGTATGTTGATTCATACCAGACTATCACTTTTACCAATATTTTACCTCAAATTTTTCAACACTTTGATAGTAGTGAAGGCAATACAGAGGAAAAACATTCTTTGGTTGAAGAGGAGATTCTAGAGGAAGAGGAGAAATAGTACGTGTTCAGACGAAGATCGCAGCGGACAAAGCAAAAAGTTGAAGAAGCACTTGCGTTAGAAAAGCAAAATGTGACAAAATTTCCATCGTTTCCCAAGGCAGTGAAAAGACCAAGGACTAGTGCCATCACTGATTCTACTACTAAAATTTTAGTTGCCACAACTCTAATAGTTTTTGTTTTTTCGGTCATAGTTGTTAATCCTTCGCTAGTATCAAAGGTCCCAACTAAGGTTGCACAAATATTTTTGATGACTCAAGGGCAAGTAGAGGACCATCAGTTGGAAATATCTCAAGTAGAAGTCATGGATGGTGAGTAGAATGTGAACATTGAATAGAGGGTGAAAGTGCAACAAGAAGAACTGATTTTATAGCCACCCTCATCACCACATCATGCGGCACATGTACCCAAAGGCACGTCTTATTTTCCCTCATCTTCTTCTCCATAGCATGTAGTGACTTCAGTTTCACTCCCATCATCTTCTATCTCCATTTCTCTACCATTTGGTATACCCTTTGTTTCTATTTTGCTTCCATCTTCTTCCATTTCCAAAGTCACTGCTGCTCCTTCTATTCTCATCTCTTCGGCCTCCATTTCTTTTAGTTCGCATGCATCAAGGCCGAATCCCTTTTTGCACCCTTTCCCTTCCATTGTTACCACCACTACCATTGAGGTTGTAAGTACGCAAGATCCTCCTAGAGTGAGATTAACTATAGTAAAACCTAGTTCCTCTATCCAATCCACCATTTCCATTCCTCCTCTTCTAGTTGTCTCATCTACTTCTTTTGAGCCTAGCTGCTCAGAAGTTTTGATTCCATTCACTCCATTTTTGGAGATACAATCACTGCCCTATGTTTAGGTGGCACAAAAATAGCTCGACATGGAGAAAATAAATAGGGTGCACCTGAGTTCATGACAACGGATAAAAATTAGGAGGTGAAAATATGCATTGGCTCTAGCTTAGTCGATTAAGAAAGTTGCATTTGATTTGGTCGCTATGGAAGCTCACATGACTAGAATCACTCTCTTGGTCCAAAAGCCACAAGGAGAAATGTTGTCGAGTGACTACAACTGTAAGACTTTAATGGAAGACCTCACCAAATAAATTCAATAGAAAATATGGGTAATATACAGGTTGACATGAGCTCAGTATACTTGCATGGCGAGTATTACAAGAAAAAATATTTTGAAAATGAAAATAAAATCATTGAGCTCAAAGCTGCCTTGGCAAAAAGTATAGCCCAAGAAGAAAATACTGCCACATAAAATGAACACTTGCACCAATAGGTTGGAGTGCACTTAAAATAAAGAGACACGGCTAGGATAGAGATGCATTCACTCTGACAATAGCTAGAGGCTATCCAGAATCAACTAGCCAAAAAAGTTGCACAGGCCATAGGATTTTCTCTGAGTAACATTAAATAAGCATGCCTTCACTCAGTCCAAAACTATGAAAATTTGGTTGCACAGGAAGTGTAAGTACTACATTATTTATGGGAAGCCCGAATACAGATCCATCTGGGCTAGCATTTGATTGACACTATGGAGGAGATGCTAGGGTTGCACATGGAAATGGCTATTAAAATTTAGGCCCTAGTCAATTCCAACATTCACATTCATCCCTTGATCAAAATGGATCATGCTTGGTCTACTGCAAAAGTCACGTTGTGCAGTTATTTCCAGAGGATGGGCCTAGTGAGAGAAGGCCAAAAAAATTTTAATGCCATCGAGCGAGAGCATACTATTTCTATGACACATTTTGACACTCTTGTTGGCTTGGGATTCCCGAACTTCATTGACAACTAGGGTGAACCGCTATCAAAGAAGCAATTGAAGGTAGCATGGAGGAAGTTCATAGAGGATACCTCAAATATCGATGTATGGGAGGAACCCATCATAGAAGCACAGGTATTACCTCTAATGCAGAAATATACCCGCTTGGAGTTATCATTGTACAAGCTAGCTTAGAGAGCAAAGCACCTTAGCTTGGAGGATATTCAGAACCTGTGCTTTGTCTATGAATCCTTGAGTACACCCAGCACATTCACAAGCCATGCTCGAGAAGAAGTGGTTACAGTTTATGAGGTTACCTCCAAAAGCCTCAAATAGCAGGAGGAGCAAGCAGCAGTAGAGCGTACGGTGGTGGAGAAAGCAACAAAAGAAGTAGAGCGAGCCGAAGTTCTAAAAGTGGTGGTCTAACCTGAATCCAAGGAGAAAGCTAAAGAGGAGGCATGTCGGTAGGCATCCACAGCAAAGGCACCAACCAAGGAAGCTGGCAAAAATATTGAGTAAGCAGCCCAATGGATAAAGGCCTGGGATCGCTTGCATCCATGCGAGCTAGATACCCTATGAGTCACCATAAATATTGGCAGTTTTGTACTTTACCACATTGAGATTTTGATTTCACTTTATAGGAGCATTTTGATTGTAATACGATAAAATATTATGTTAATCCAATGAATATAATATTTTGACCACTGCAGTTATTTTTATTTTTTTAGTTTGTATTTACCTTCTCTTTGGGCTTGTACTTGGAAACAACGCATTGTATGGAAAATTCAAATTTTATTAAGTGGTTAAAGATGGAGATGCTAATATCACTGTAAAAATGGAAATGCATTCCCTCTGAGCCAAAGACTCTGTGTAATCTTCATTGAGGAAAATAAAAAAGAAAGGGATGATAAAATGGTGAAGCTATGGTAGTGCCCAAAGATAAAATCTGCAAGTCACATTTGCCCCACTTTGGGTGAATTTATTAATATTGTCATCACAAAGGAAATATGTTCGCCCCAAGGTTGGGACGAAAGATCCATTTGCCCCAACTATGGGTGAATGAAATACTATGGGTGAAAGAATTTTAAAAAGGGGTGCGACAATTAAAAGGTATGTGACATTGAAAATTCATCGCTTTTGCCTTGGTCGAGGGGTAAATATTTCATTCACCTCTCCCATGGGTGAACGCATTCCAAAGAACAACATTGCTTTCATCCCGATCAAGGGGTGAACATTCTATTCACCTCTCCCATGAGCGAATGCGCTGCCAGTGTAAAGTATGTCACACGAACGCACTAGTAAAACAGAGTCAGGTGAATGTGCCTAAGATGAGGCAACATTGTTAAGTCAATACCGCAATCACCCCAATAGGGAGGCGATTGTCTTTATCGCATTTTTGAGGGACAAAAATAATTTTTAAGGGAGAATGGAAAACACAATTACAAATATAAGGATGTTTAGTTGTTAAATATTTTTGCCTGAAATGAGAAGAATGGTTTTGCCATGGTCAACAAGGAACATAATCAATCAAAAGTGTATTCTTTAGTGATCCCCAAATTTCAAAGGTGCCCGAAGCAGGTTTTGATGAGCATTAAATAATGGTGGTGATGAGTAACTCAAATTGTGAATACCAAGTGGAGAAGAAATTCATGTTAAAATGCAGGAGAATTTTCACGATTTCCAAAGTGGGAGTGCATCTTCAAGGCATCACATGTATCTTAATTTTCTGTGCACCGACATCTCAAGATACTAATTTCTTGGGAATGTTTCCTTGAAATATGGATCATTGTTCCAAGAAAATGATTTTTTAATATTTTCAAGAATGAAGTTTCTCACTATGGTTCCTGATCTGCGATAATTTTGTCTCCATGTGCATTTAATAAAAGAGGCAAAATCCTCTATAAATACTACTGAATTCTCATTGTAAAGGAGGGGTTAGACACTTTGTAAGAAAACTCTCCAAGTTCTCTGCATCAATAGAAGACACCAGGCTTCTAAATTTGCAAGTGATATTGTGTGCAATTTCCTTCTATATTCATGCACTTCTATTTTACATTCATGTTCCTTATTTGTTATGAAGTTTAAAATTCTGCATTTGAATTTAAATATTTCTAGTGAGGGAGTGAGTGTTGGAGTGTTATTTTGAAGGTTGTTCCTACAATTTTATAAGTAAATTTTGCTGCTTTTATTTTTTTATATGCTATTTCATGCTTGGGTGAATTTCATGATGTTAGTTTGCCCCGAATCCTACACCTTCGACCTGTGGCCATATTTCCCATTTCTTTTCACAATTTATAATTTCTTTCCTGCAACTCTAGTCTTCAACAAGTGTAGGATTTAGTTTGGGAGCCAGCCCTCTTTGGATATTGAGACGGAGGACATTCCTTTCCTCCGGTCATTCAATTTTGGCTATGTCTAGGGTGCACAAACATAATTTTGTATGATTAGGCAGATATTTGACCAACAGTTAGTAATAAAATATTTTAAAGCTAATAGAGGCCTTAGACAAGGAGATCCTTTATCTCCTTATTTTTTCATTATTATGGTAGAGGTTTTGAGTAGGAACTTAAAGAAGGCTTGAAAATATGGGCATATAGGTAGACTTAAGGTTAGTAATAACATTGACAACATCACCCATAAATAATTTATAGATGATACAACCCTTTTTGGAAGGGCAAGGATAAATAAGGCCAGAGATTTGAATAAATTTTTAAAGGAATACAAAAGAGCATCAAGGTAAAAGGTTGATAGGATAAAATACAAAATTTACTCCCTTAAAATTACAACTAATATCAAAGCAATAATATACAGGTTACTTCAAATGGAGGAGACAAATTGGCCAACAACTTATCTAGGGATGCCTTTATTTGAGAGGAGAATGAGGATATAATTATGGAATCCAATTATTAGTAAATTTTAAAATAAACTACCAACTTGGAAAGGTAGATGGTTATCGTTAGTAGGAAGAATGAATTTAGTTAAGTCACTCTTACAAGCCATTTCAACATATTATATGTCATTGTATACTATGCCAAAATCAGTTGAAATAAGTTTAATCTATATTATGTGATCATTTTCATGGTTAGGTTTATATGATAGAAGGATATTTCCTTTGGTGAAATGGATCAAGGTGTATGATGATAAAACTAGGGGAGGTCTTGGTTTAAGAGTTCTTACAGATACAAAATTAGATATTAGGGGAAAAGTAATTTGGAGATTTCACAAAGAGATTCAAAGACAATGGGCAAGAATTCTTCTAAGTATGTTGATCCCAATGACCCAACTTTAACATTTAATATTTTCTCTCTAGCAAATGATTTTTCTCTTTGGAAAAGTTTAAAAAATCTATTGATCTAATAATTAAAGGTTTAATATGGGTGGTGGGAACTAGAGAAAAAAATTCTATTTGGATGGATACTTGGTGTGATAAAAAAACCACACAATTTAGATCCAATTTTGAAATTGTGGATGAGATTTGCTTCAAAACAAATATGGTGATAGGGTTTCAAAAATTTTGTACAAGGATCATGAAGGAAGATACAAATGGAAAGAATATTTTTTTACAAGTATATAATACATTGACACTAGGAGGCAATTGAGTAGAAAGATAAAAATGGTGGGTATTCCAAGGGAATCCAAAGATAAATTGATTTGGGAGTTGAAAAGCTCAGGATAATACACAAAAAGAAGTGGATATAATGTAAAGCACCAACAAAATAGTAATATCACTAGATTATGCAGAGATATTTTGGATAGCCCAAGCATTCCTAAAGTCAAAATGTTTATTTGGCTAGTATGTCATAGAAAAAATCTTATCCTATGATAAACTTATGAAAAGGGGTTTTCATGGTCCCTCTAAATGTGTTCTTTGTAAAAATGAGGAGAGTATAGACCATCTCTTGGGACATTGCTCAATAGTATAGAAACTATGTCAATTGATTCTTAATATGTTTGGTAAATGCATGGTGATGAATATCAGAATTGAAGATTGGTTAAAGCAAGGATAGAGCACTTATAAAAGTGAGGCTTTACAAACAATATGGGATATATCAAAAGATACAATACTTTGGATTGTATGGCTACAAAGAAATAGAATAATATTTAAAGGAACGAAAAGTACTTTAGAGGTAATGAAAAGGAAGATATGTTTAGCCATAGAGGAATCACAACCAACCATATCAACTCACCCAGTCCCTAATATAGAAGCGTAGAGCCTTGATAGATGGATTCAAGTCATTAAATGGAATTATGACATTGGGTATAAGAGAAGAAAAAAGAAGGCAAATAATATAAAATGGAAACCACCAGATGTGGAGTTAGTTAAATTAATTTTTTATAGAGTATCTGAAGGAAATACAAGACTAACTGTAGGAGGAGGAATAATTAGAAATAATAAAGGAGATATTTTGTCTCATTATGCTATCAATAGTGGATATAAGACAAATAATGAAGCTAAAGCTTGGGCAGCTTTATAAGGGTTAAAAATATGCAAATAAATGAAAATGAATAGAGTATGGATGGAAAGTGATTATGTCATAGTAATAAATACAATTTTGACGAAAGCAAAGGCTCCATGGAACATACAAGAGATAATTATGGAAATTCAAGATCTTGCTAAAGAGTTTAAAGAAATCAAGTTTACACATACTTAAGGGAAGGAAAAAATGTGTAAATAGGCTAGCCAATAGAGGGGTTTTGATTGAGGATCATGAAGTTAAATTTTCCTTTCCATGGTTAGAGGAAGTAGTAAGTTTATTTGAAGATGACAAGAAAATGTTACCTGCCTGTGTAAAATAATGATTAATATTTACTTTAATATTTTTCATTGGTAATATCCGCTTTATTTTATAAAAATTATGCATTTTTATATAAACTATTTATTATAATTTTTGTGGTTGCACTTGTGTTGAAGGAAACTAGCAATCCATATTTGGTAAATCAAACTATGATGGTGCAATGTTTTGGAAATATTACTCTACTAAGATGCAATACATAGGTACTAGAGGTGAATTTTTGGTATTGTTAATACTTCTATAGAAAAATGTTAAGAAGGATGTTGAATTCTAGAGTATTTGTATTCATAAAGAAAATTGAAATAATCTAGAAAATAAAAATCAAGAATTCATACATTTTATGTAAAATGATATAGGTTTGTATCTATAGCATCTCAATTGAGACAAGAAGTGTATCTATTTGTAAAATCTCAAGCTCTAAAGAAGAGAGTTGTAATTTATCAAGTGTGGGGGGCTTGAGTACAAACCCTTATTATCTAGCCTAAAATAAAATCAATAATTCAAACTTTTTTTATGAAAAAGATGTAGGTATCTAGCTATAGCAACTCAATTGAGATAAGAATTGAATCTTTTTGTAAAATATCAAGTGCTAAAGGATATATTTGTAATTTTTCAAGGGTGGGGGACCTAGGTACAATCCCTTTTTCTCCAAAAAAAATGGTATTAGAGCATCAATATTGGGTCCCTATGGTGGTGCAAGAAGGTAAAAAAATGGTATGGAAACTATACCAAAAACTTAGTCATCTAGATCTACTTCCTATTGCCCAAATAATTTTTGTAAATTTTTTAGGCTCCATATTTTGACACATTTTTTTCTATAGTATTGTGAATTAGCCAACGTTGTTTTCTTTTCCCTAACTTAAATAAAAAATAAAAATGAGTATCAAGAGTATTGGGACCCTTGTGGGAGACCCATATCATTACTATTATCTTGTTGAGCCCAACAATATAAGGGTATCTCTAGCAACACTTTTTGAAAGTGCTCAAGAGGTATCTTTAGAATTTCACTTTCACTTCCTAGTATATGAACAAACCCTTTGCTTCTACTAGCTAGGTGCAAATCAATAGGTTTTTGCAGTGCAAAGCCCATCCAAGGATGTGTGCATCAAAAAAAATTATTGTTGACCCAAAAATATTAGCAAGTACCATAATATCCCTTTAGGTATCAATAACTTTGACTCATAGTGTTTTCTTCTATAAGTGCCATGGCTACCCCTTCCACTCCTCCTATTGGTAGTACATGCTTGTTTGATTTAATTTATATATCTATACATATATCATTTGTCCTAGGAATATACACATTCTTAGTTGTTATAAATTATATCCTCCATCAAGAAAAAGTAGATATACATGTAGGCAATTCTAACTTCAATTAGATACCACAAGATACTTCCCATACAAAGTGTTCCTTAGACCTTAAGTTATAATAATTGTTTAGGAAGTAAATATAGGGCACATAGTAGGTACCAAATTCAAGGTGCTACAAATATAATGACAATAACATCAACTAGCATCCACCTTATGGGAATAGATTTCTAGGTTCCTATAGTGGCCACATGGATCCTAATGTTATTAGGGAAAATCTTCCAAGTAACGCAACTCTCTATCAAGACTAAAGCACAACTTTGAAGACCAAATAATAAAAGAATATTTAAAATTTATCAGCTTACCCCCTCAATTGGCGAGCGAGAATGGTTCTCACGAGCCAATTGGAAGAAATTCGGAAGAAAATGAACCGTTTTTGCCCCAACGGTTAAAAAGGAGTTGGTGTATGAACCATCTATTTATGTCCCAACAGAAAAGGGGTTGGTGTACAAACCAGAAAAGAATATGATTGAAGACGATATGAGTGATGTAAAAAATGAACCGTTTTTTGCCCCAACGGTTATAAAGGGATTTTTGCCAAATTGTAAGTTCCATGATCATGTAAGATGAATTCCACTATAGGGAAGTTAAAAATTGATAACGGATGCCCCAACTCCTGTGGGTGAATCCATACTGTTGATGAAATTGCCTTTTTGGCGCCATTGATATGCAGAAATGCAATATGAAAGAGTCCCACCGTGATCGCCATTTGTAGATTAAAAATACACGCCAAACAAAAATAAATAATCACAATGACAGAGTACAGAATAGTTGCACAAAAACAAACGATTTCTATTAATCGATGGAGTTTAAAAACTCCTTTTTGAATACAACTGGGCCTGTAACCCTTTATTTGTGATACACAGTTACAAATTATGCTAGGGTTCTCTGAAACCCTAGTTGGCATAAATGGTGGCATTTTCGAAGAGTGTATCTTCAATCCCAACAGAGTGAGTGGGCTTCGTCGTATCCCTTGCTTGGACCACTCCAGCTTAATCAGCTGCCATCAATAAATTGGATCTGTTATCAAAAACCTGCAAACATTAACACTATCAAGGAGTTAGAAATTAATGAGAGGGCTCCATCGCGTGAGCCCTCGAAACAATCTAAAACCCTATAAAAATAGAATGCGAGCAATCAATAACAGATTAATACATAAAATACGGCTACTTGCTTTAAACTAATTTATACCTGTTCTCTGTTAACACAGCTAGACCAGGCGACACCTGGAAGTAATGTTGTTGTCAGAATAGGCTGTGGAAGGTGCCCTAGTGCACTCGCCGAATGCCCGCGTTCTTCTGGATCTGGATTACAGACGCCGGTCTGAGTCTGTGGCTGTAGGTAAACGCCTGTGGGCACTTGGTAAACGCCCGTGGGCACTTAGTAAATGCCCATGGGCACTTGATGAAGGGGTAAACACCCACGGGAACTTGCGATAGGAATAGGAGATTCTGCAGAATGCTACAGAAGGAATGGCGGCGAAAGCGACGACGGAAGCGATGATGGATGCGGCGAAAAGGGGCGGCGATGGATGGCTGAAGAAATGGATGAAATAGAAGAGATAGGTCCCAAAGATAGCAAAGATAGCAAATATAGAAGTAGCAAAAGACATAGGGTTTGAGCCATCAAAGTGACTCAATTTATAATCCACTCTTAGGGCACACTTTAGGGTTTTAACGAAACTTTGAACGTGTGGCTAAGATTAAAGCGGATCCAAGGGTAGAGAATAAATCTTGGTTGTGGAATGGATTAAGATGGATGGACGGATGAGATTAAATGAAGGATGAACGACTCAGATTAAATCACTTAAACTATTATTTAAATATATATATTAAAATATTAAAATATTAAAATATTAAAATATATATATAAATATTAATTTAAATAAATTTGGGCCAAATAATGGCGGGAAAAGGTGAAATTGGGCCAAACAATGGCGGGAAAGTGTGGATTTGGGCCAAATAATGTCGGGAAGGTGGATGACCGACACGTGGCTGACAGGAAGGTATAGATGACTTGCAAGTGGCTGGATTTTGGTGTCTACAGCTACTAATATTAATCTCTATATATGAGGTGTTATTAATTTACTTGCTTGACCTCATGATGTTTCCATTCTATGCATCAATGTTCCAACCTTTGAGGACATGAATATGTATGGTTGGATATCCAAGATGGATAACATCATCCATCTACATTGTGTGCCTAAAAAAGCTTATGTTGCATTAGTTGCTACTAACTAGGAACCCATACTCATTGATGGTTATTAAGGGACCTCTACCAATGTGAGCACTCTCTCTTTTGGCTAGATTTTAGAGAATGATTTCTCCATAAGTTTAATAAATATTCTTATACTTTATATGTACTTCAGTTGATGTAAACTAAGCAAAAAATTTTGATTGAGTATTATTGCATGGAGTTTATCATATTGCTAACATATACCTCTCAATTGGATCTAGAAGTGGTGATATGAGCCTTTAGACATCGTCTTAAGGATGAAATTAGGTAATAGATCAATATGCATGATCCATACACCATTGAGCAGGTTAAATGTGTGGCTATGATGATAGAAAATAAGATCTCATTGTGCTATCCCAACTCATGTATGATTTCAACAGTCAATGAACTAACTTCAATAACTATAATGATTAATGTTCCTAATAAGGATTCTTCTATTGAAATTTTGCACATGCCATCGCCTAGAATAAGCTTATGAGGAATGACATAACTTTTTAGTGGAATCAACCATGTAAGAGTATGAAGATTAAGATTTTTCACTGTAATATCAACCAACTGAAGCAAAAAAAATTCAAGAAGAAGGTTGATAACATGGATTTATCTATATTTTTCCTAATAGGGATACAAGCCCATCCTACCATCAAGGACAAAGTATTCATCAAACATAAACATAACAATGTGTTTATCGATTCAGGTAGTATGCATAACTTTATTAACAACAAAATAGTGTTATCTTTGGAACTATATAAAAATACTACACTAAGAAACAATTTTAGGTATTGATTATAAATAGGGGTATGAATCATTGCATGTTTCATATGACTAATGTTAGCATCTATACGGGAGATTATATTTGGGTTGCCTGTCATTTTTCCAAAAGTAGTGCAAATATCATCTTGGGAGTATAATGGATCTCGCAACTTGGAGATGTTACTATTAATTTGTAATGATTGTATGTAAAATGGCTGGAATATGACAAGCTCATTTATATCTAGGGAATCAAACCTACTCATTACAAGGTGGTCAACTCGCACAACATGGAAAATATTATGAAGAAAAATGGTCATGGATTCTTTGACCATGTCAATCACATGGAAGTCTGATCTTTTGAGTGGCTCCTAACTTTGTTTTTAGATGTGTAAAACATTATTGATCATTATTTAATCATCTTTAGTGAATCCATGGATCTTCACCCTAAGCTCACACATCGTAATGCCATTAACCTAGTTCCAATAATTCAACCTCCCAATGTTCATCCTCATTGCAATCTCCAACCTAAAAAGTCTAAAATTGAGAAGTTGGTTTAAGAGATGTTGCAACAAGGAATTAATTATCCAAGCATCAATCCTTATCCGTATTTGATTGTCATGGTGAGGCATAAGGATAATTATTGGTGTATATGTCTTGATTTCCATCATCTCAATAATATCACCATCAATAAGTTTTCTATCCCTATTATAGATGATTTTTTGGACGAACTGCATGACACTATATACTTTACCAAGATTGACTTACATTATGGGTTCCATCAAATTAGGGTTAGAGAAGAGAATATCCCCAAGACTAATTTTCACATGCATGAGGATCACTATAACTTCTTAGTGATGCTCATTGGTATTACTAATGCTCCTTCCACTATCCAGAGCCTCATGAGTTCTATTTTTTTTCTTCTCTCCACAAATTTATGCTAGACTTATTTGATTATATCTTAATTTATAATAAGTTCTAGGAAGCTTATTTAGTTCATGTTGGCCAATTTATCCACCTATTATAGAAGGAAAAACTATTTTTCAAGAGTTCCAAGTGTTCCTTTAGGATACCTAAGATAGAATACTTGGGACATATAGTATCTCAAGAAGGTTTCAAGTTGGAACCTAACAATATCAAAACCATGCAAGATTGGCCCAACCCTGAATCCATCAAGCAACTTCTTAAATTTGTAGGTCTTACTAGTAAGAATTTTTTCTATAACTATGGCAAGATTGTAGATTTTCTCATTGCTTTCACTAATAAGGATGCTTTTATTTGGTCAAAAGAAGCTTTCCAAGCCTTTCATACCCTAAAATAGGCTATGTGTACTACCATTATTTTTGCTATCCCTAATTTTAGCAAGACTTTTATCATTGAATGTGATGCTTTCAAAATAGGTATTGGAGTTATTTTTATGTATGATGGCTATCCCTTGGTCTCTGAAAGCAAGCAAATATCTAGTAAGAATCTAGTTTGATCCACTTATGACAAGGATATATTAGCCATTTTGTATTACGTAGAGAAATTGAGGCTTTGTTTTTTGAGATAATGCTTCATTATCAAGATCAACCATAATAAATTCAAGCAGTTCCTAGAATATCATCTCTCTTGGTCCAAACAAAATAAATGTTCAACCAAGATATTGGGTTATATGTTTTCCATTGAGTACAAGAAGGGAAAGGAGAATATGGTGGTCAATGTTATATCTCACAAACATGAGGATGTCATTGTTGTTAATGCCATCTCTAGTCCCCTTCTATAATGTCTTTCATAACTTTGTGAGGAATGGAATTTAGATCCAAATATTATTTACATTATTCATGATGTGGAGATTGGCTCTCCACATCCTTATTTGTTCTCATATCTTGATGGGGTTCTTTGTAAGAAGGATCAAATTTATCTTCCTTTTTTTTCCACAATCAAGACTAGTGTTCTATAAGAATTGCATGTATCTCCACTAGTCAAACATTATGGAGTCTTATAAATGTATCAATGAGTGAAGAAATCATTTTATTAGAAAGGATTAAAAGTAGATGTCAAGAATTTTGTAGCAAAATTTAAGGCATGTCACTGAAATAATGGGAAACTATTAAATTTATTGGCTTGTTGTAACCTTTGACCATTTGTAATTTTCAATGGGAGCACATAACCATGAATTTCATTGAGAGACTTACCAAATCCTAGGGAAAAATGATGAATTTATGGTGGTGGATTACCTTCAAAATATTCTTGTTTTTATGCCCTACAACATATCTTCATCACCACTGAGGTTTTCGAGATGTTCCTCAACTTTATTTTCAAATTTCATGACGCCCTAGCCCATTATGATTGTGACCCTATTTTCACCAACAAAATTTGGAGGAATTATTCACTCTTATTGGTACTTAGTTTAATATATCCTCTTCTTATCACCTTCAATTAGATGGATAAAAGAATATTGTGAATAAATATCTTGGTACTTACATTTGTTGTTATGACTAGGAAAAACAATATTAGTGGGTTCATTGGCTTTCCTTAGATGAATGGTGGTATATCATATCTTATCATTTTCCATGAAGATGTCCCTAATTAAGGAATTTTATGGTCAAAAACCTTCACTAGTGGTAAACTATGTTCAGGCATCCTCCAAGGTGGCCTAGGTAGATGCTTTATTGTAATAGCATTGGTTTATATTTCAAATATTTGAAGATAATATGTCCCATGCCCAAACTTACATGAAGTAGAAATAATACATGTGTTGCTTTGAGTGGCAATTTGCAATAGGATATATGGTCTTTTTGCTACTCCAACCTTATAAACAATTATCCCTAAAGATTAAGTATAGTCAAAAGTTTATCCATTAGTTTTACAACTCCTACAAGGTTCTTTATCACATTCAAGAAGTGGCATATCAATTGGAGTTTATTAAATAGTTTGTTATCCAAAATATGTAGTTCTACACAGAGCTTCTAGTACTTGATTTCTATTTTTGCGGACAAATATTTTAAGGGGGAGCCATGTAACAACTCCAATATAACCAAGTTGGTTATCTTTATTATTATTAACTTGGGCCATGGATTAGTTTTTTGGACCTTGATCATTAGGGTTAGGGTTATTATTTATTTTAGTCTATAAATAGATGAGTTATGTTGTACTTGAGACATCGATTATACTTGTTATCTTAAGTTACCTTTATTATGTGTGTGATACTTTCCCCTTTCCAAGTGGCTATGAGACTTTCAGTCACTCAACTACTCCTAGTGTTTTAAGAAACCTTTAAAAATACATGTCAAGTTCTTTTTAGGATCATCACACATATACATTAATAAAATATTGAGTTTTGGGAATTGACTCCAAAAAATTCTTGAACCAAACACAATTTCACATCTTTAAAATATCTTGTGTCAAATAGAGATAACACCATACTTGGTTTGAATCTTGAAGTGAAAAGGGTAATCCTTTCTAGTCCCATCATGCAACATAGTCCACCAAAAAAATGGTTTTCACCACTATCACAAATTCCAAAAATAAAAGAAAGAGTAGGGACAAATCCCTAACAAAAACTCTAAATATTTTACATCACACACCACTGATCATTGGGTTGTAAGGATTGTACTATATTTCTAGTCAGACGGTTAGGTAGTCATCCCCAAAACTTAAGAGATCAAAACACTAATCATGGACTATGGATATAGCCTCCATCGAAGATATAGATGCTTTATTTATGATGGGGTACGCTCATGCATGGTGACACGTCTCTTTTAAAGAGACCTCTAACCGCACATACGGATAAGATAGCTTCTTGGTATCATTAATAACAGGTTTACCCAATTTACTCAGGATGAGTTAATGAACTCACTTGTACACACACTGGTTCTTGATTGGCTCGAGTCATTACCATACTCATTTGATAAATGAATTCACTGCACACGCATTCGATCCTAGAGGGTTTAGGTAGTTTTAGTGAGTTTATTTGATGCCACTAGTATGTCTGAGTCTCTACAAAATATTCAGTCCATATCAACATCCATATCCTCTTCCATATCAACATCCATATCTTCTTCTATATCAACATCCATATCTTCTTCCAGGTCAACATCCATATCACTTCATGAGCCATTCATCCCACATGCCACCAAGTTTTGTGCCCCTAATTAAATAATAATGTTATAAAATGGCCAAGAAATATCTAGACTATGAATGATCGTTAGCACATCTACATTTCATACCTTTCATTTATCATCCATACATGTTATCTTGCATTAACCATCCATAACATAACATATGCATTAATCATCCATATACACATGCATTCCACAAAAATATTCCACAAAAAAAAAATCACAAAAACATATAACATAAAAAGGTAAAATCCATGTATATATATGTATAAATATCACATGTACAATGAGTGCCAAAAATGCTACATACAATGGAGCACCAAGGCTCATATACAAAAAGTGCATCTAAGCGCTAGCTAAGCCCTCCAAGAGGACCCATGTGACCTAGAAGGAGCCCTAGATCTAGATTTATGCCTAGACTCGCTATGCCTAGCAGGCTCGGATACAAATGAGGTTGGAGGATCAGGAAGTGGAATATGATGTTCCATCAACCTATCCTCCAAGGCCTTGATATACCTATTCCGATACCGAAGGTGTGCTATGTCAACATTATGTTGATGCTTCCTCTCTAGCAGATCTACTTGGAGCCTCGTGATCCTCTCATCCTGATCCACCACCATCGCATCCCACTTTGCTACCTGCTGCTCTAGCCTCACTCACTCCTCACCTTGATCTAGAGTTCCATTCAGAGTCTCCTCTACATCATCCTCATCTCCACCCTCTCCTCCACTCGTAGGAGCCTACCTAGCTACACCCTTAGTCCTCTTACTTTGACTATCTAATCAAAGGAACCACTCTCGCTTGGGGGCCTCATGGGTCCCCTCATCATCACCCTCAACCTTATCCCCACCTTCGTTAACCACTACTCAAGGTGATTCCCATGGTGGATATGTAGCAAAATATACCTTGTACTCTGTAATAGTCCCTACATCATCTACATCTAGGATATATATCTCTTCATAATCCTCATAGGACACTCTCCATGACTCTACACATTATAGCCCTATCTCCTCTCGATGCATCATATAGCGCACTGGCTCATCTGATACCTCTTGCCTCAGGTTGAACTATCAGAGTACTCGTGAGAACAGAAAATACTTAGCATCACTTTGTTATCACCCAACCACCCACCTAGCCTATTGTACTCATCATAGATGCTCTCTATCTTCGGTCCACCTGCAAGCCTGCCATAACCTCTATATCACTTGGATGGATGTCAATCCATCCCACAAATCTCAGTACCACTAGCTCATTCACACATGCCAACTCGATTGTACCTCCTCAGCCACCACCCATCTCCTAGCATAGGGCTACTCCCTACCCAAGTTTACTACGATAAGCCCTCCGATTGAGCCACATTAAAGTGCTCCCATCCCCAACATTGCAGTAGCAAGCTACACGCCAATTCTTTCCTCCCCTACCTCGTCATCTCATAAAGCTCTCGATATACCTGCACCAATAAGGTAGGAGCCCATGCATATACCTACTACATATTGAGCATATCACTCACTAATCCTATCAGGCTCCAAGGGAACCCACACCCAGTGTTGTTCAAGGCCACGATATTGGCCAACATGAACATTACCAAGGTATAGAGGGCATCCAAATCCTTGTCCACATACATGGATAGGTAAGGTATACCTCCACTCTCCACCCTCACACCCTGCTAGCCATCTCCAAACATATTCTTCATCTTCATCTTTCGATCATGCCTGATCTCAACTCGAATCCCCTTCATCGACATCTTGATGATGTGATATACATCCTCCAAGGTCATAGTCACCTCTCCTGTAGAGAGTTGAAAAGTTCCCCTATATACATCCCACCTCTCCACCAAGGCAGAGAGGTACCCCTCATCCACCCTCACACATCAATATGGGCTACCTTCGCTAGCCCTATTGCCTCTAGTAAGTCCCACTCATACTCCACCACCACCTTCCTCATCCCAATAATATACGATGAGTACCAGTGTCAAGCCTCCAAAATCCTAAGTTGCAGCATAACACAAAATACTTGTCATTTTTCATATTAAAAAAAAATCACAAAACTACAAAATTTTTGCATGATACACAAAGAAGAAAAATACTTCAACAACTCACACTCCAGCATTAGCCCCAACCTCTACACCTTCTCCCTCTACTGCCATAGCTTTTGCACCCAAATAACTTCACCTCACTTCACTCCACTCTCCCAGATATAACTCCTCAAAATATCAAATGCACAAAATAGCTTTACTTATCATTCTGCCAGCTATTTATAGCTACTTCAAGGGCCTATGCCCATGGGCATTTTTTGGTGCACTGAAGTACACCAGGGCATTTGCAGAATGTTCAAACACCAACGGGCATTTATGTGGGTCAAAAATACCAACGGGCGTTTGGCATCAATTTCACCAAAAGGTAAATTATCACAAAATAGTGGCTTATCCCCACATAATCTTTTCATATTGCATCCATGCATCTATTCCATTATTTCATTGAGTTTTGTGAATATTCCAACTGATTTGGGAGCACAATTTTTGTTTGTGACCACAAATTATAAATCCACTTAACAAGTTACAAAAGCATTCCAAAAATATCCAAATCTTCACAAAATGATTCACAATCATCATTTTCATCATACAGCATAATCAAAATCATTCTATATAATCATTTAAATATTTATCAAGTTCAAACAACATGCAAGTGAGTCTTGTATCTAGTGGGTTTTTCTATATACTTGACGATTGTAGTGATTTGCATCCATGCAACTCGGTAAGATGAAGAACCTACCATAAGGACACTTGGTCATTTTCATCATTCCATATCTCATAGTTTAAAATCACAATCACATTTGGTACTTCACATTTTGAGTGAAACCTTACCAAGAGCAATTTGTACAATAGTTGCCATTGATGGTCTAGTTCGTGGGGCTTAAAACATGGACAAAATCACATTTCATCATTTCACATCTCCTTGACAGTCATCATGGCGACTGGCCTTAGCTAGGGTGATTGGTTTTGATCATAGGAATTATCTAGCAGTCACTAGTTGGCCCTCTTAAGTTGACTACTTTTCTTTTTGTATATTCATCCTTGCATATCAATGAAGCCGAAAGGCACATTCTTCAACAACATCGAATCACCCCAAATTTGGGGCAACCACATTTGGTTTTGACTTTCCCACAACGGGATATGTCTTACATTATCATGACATCTACACTAGGAAAAAATCCCTTCATCTATTGGGGTAAAAATAGACACATTTTGCATTACATCCTTCACAAAACCCTTCATCTTTTGGGGTAAAAATAGACACACCATATCACATCTTTCACCTATCCCCATCCCACTGTTGGGGCAAAAATGGTATTACATTCGCATCTTTCATTTGCAAATATTTTTTAATTGGCTCATGAGATTCATCTGCAAACTCACTCGCCAATTGAGGGCGTACTATACGTAAAATTCAAATTCTTTTATTCTTTTATCTTCAAGCTCGTGTTTCACATTCCAATAGAAAGGTGCTTCTACACCTAGCCAAAATAGGTGTCTCTTATTTTTGCACTGCATTGTGTTTCACACAACATAGTACAAAAAGGGGCATCTGTAGACACCAAAATCTAGCCACTTGTCTTCCATCCTGATTTTCCCACCATTTCCATCCTTTATTTACATATATTTATATTTATTTATTTTATATATATTTAAATATTAATATTTTATATATTATATTTTACATATATTTAATAAATATATATTTATATAAATGGACTAATCCCAACCATCCGATCTCACTTAATCTTATCCATTCATCTACATCAATCCATGCCACACCTTAGATTTAGTATCCACCCTCTGATATGTTTTTATCTCAACCACACGATTAGTGTCGTTGAAACCATAAATATGCCCTAGGTTGGATTATTAATAGGAGTCATTTTTATGGCTCAACCTCTGAATTCAAAGCATTCCCTAAGTTTTCCATTTTTTGAGTCAACCATTTATCCCTAAGTTCCTTGGAGTATTCAAGCACTCTCACCTTCCATCCTTTCCTGCCACAGCCCCCGCATCCATCGTCGCCTTCCTCGCTTAGCCAAATCTGCTTCTGTAGACTTTTCTTCAACTACCAAATGCCTTTAGATGCTTCCTTATCCACTGCCAAGTACCTTTGGGTGCCCTTTGCCATTACCGAGCACCCACGGGTGTTTCCTGTAGTTTTCAAGCTCCCGTGGGTGTTTTACACTAGAGTTTTGAAGTTCCCATAACCTTCAAGTGATGTTAGGGCATCACTACACCAGTTCTCTACAATAGATTTCATTAGATAAGAAGATAGCATACAAGAAAGGTAAATATTTTATTTGGTATTTTATTACATGTATTTTTAGTTTTGTTCATGTTTTTTTTTTGGTAATTATTATAATAGATTAACAGTGGGTTTTTATAGAGGATCCCAAAACCTTATATACAAAATCAGCCTTGCTAAATAGTGCTTCATGCCTCTTGGTTGGAAGAATAAACCTGTATGCAGAAAAAAACAAAAAGCTGCTAATTGCCCGAGGGCTACAAGTAAGGCATTTTTGCCTGATTATCCTAGAAACCATGGCCATTATAACTGGAAAAACAAAAACTACTCGGAGAAGCTAGACCATCGAAAAGTAGAAGATAGCCAAGAAAACTACAAAAAATTCTCCCATACCTGGGAAATAACTTTCCACATTTCTGCTTTCCCGGAGGTAGAATTCGAAGCATACATGTTGGATAGGATCCAAGAAAAATGACTGGACTGAAACAAACCGTTGAAAATCCTACTGGAAAATTTTGCCCTGGCCCAAATGGCCACTTCGTTTAGTCTTCTCACATCCAGGATTTCATCCGTACGGTTTGAGGTTCTTCTTACTTCCCTTTCCTTGCTATAAGGGAGGTTTTGGGATAAGCGCATCACCCATTAGAGAATCAGAGTCATCCTAAAACAGCAACCGTTGGGTTCCATTTGCAACATTAGCCGCAGTTTCTTTGTCTCTCTTTTCCTTGTTAGAGGGACGGCCCTGCTTCCTTTCACTACCAAAATCCACCCCTCGCTTTTGACTCCTCGTAATTCGAGGGCTAATATTACCAGGCTGGTAACCTCTTCTTCTTAGAAGGTAGTCTTCCAATATCTTTTGTGCCTCGGGAGAGTTCCGATCATAAATTTTGGGTGAATCTACCTGTGTGGTGATAAGGGGGGGGCCTATTCCTTTTCCTCCTATGGTCCTAGTTGGGGGCACCCACCACACTGCTCGGAGTCCGGATGGGTGGTGATTTCCTCTTTTGGTAAGGAGGATTCGAGATGGTCCCTGGATGGACCTAAAGATTCATGGCCTTTTGCAAAAGGGTGCTTCATCTGACCTTCACCGTGCTCCAAAGGGTTGCAGGGATCTCGCTCCTTCTTCCTTGACTTTTGGAGAGGACAATTGGACTGAAGATGCCCTTGAGAACTACATTGAGGGCAGAAAGCTGGCCTGTTCTCATAAACAATAGCTTGCTTGTGTAGAAAAGTACCCCCAGACCGCAGAGTAATGGAGGATGGGAGGTCCATCTCCAAGTCCGCCAAAACATAGAACCGGGCTTGGAAAAATCTAGTTCGAGCTCTGGTGGGAGGGTCTAAAGTGATCAGCTCCCCGATGGACCGAGCAATACCTTTGATTACATTTTCATGCCAGCAAAAAAGGGGAAGACTCGAGAGCCTAACCCATATTGGAGCAATGTTGATATTCTGGGTATCGGGGTTAAAGTCCAAACCCCACTTCCTTAGAAAGAGACTCCTATGGCCCAAGAACCAAGGCCCTCCAACCAGGATTTTACAGTAGTCCTCCTTGTTGCTCAGCCTAATCATGAAAAAACCTTGGGTTAGGGCAGCCAGCTCTAAGTGACTAGAGGTCCGCCATTTGCCAGACGCCCACTTGGGAATGGTCTCCATGTCGGGACGACCACCAATAAACTTACCGATGAGGGTAAATTTTTCAAAATCCATAAAGCTTGAGAGAATTTCCGCTGGGATGTCCAACTCGTCCCTGAATAGAAATAACTCCTTGGAAAAGAGCCCGCTTAGGGTTTTAGAGGCCTCTACCAAAGCATATGACTTCTGAGGTCCATCTCCCTGTTTGTCTGGCGGATCCTTGCCACGACTTTGCAAGGACTCCTCGATGTCCCCAGACTCTGTTTGCCCTCCATCCACCCTATCAAGCCCCTGGTTCAACCTGCCGACTCTCCCGTGCTCTCCCAGAACAGCCTTCCCGCCCACCATCATCCCCACCCTCCCAAGAAACCCTAATTTCATCGCTCCCTGGAAGCTTCCATTCCTTTCTCGTTCCTTAATTAAGTCTGAAAGATTCCCTAGTTTTGTTCATGTTATTTATAGCAAATAGCTAGGGTTTTTTGTATTGATTGTAGAGGGCCTCACATTGTGGAGCCCTCACAGTTGCTACTAACTCATTTTTTGTTTTATTATGTGCAGATCTGGAAGTGTTACAATAACATTGGACAGTTGCTTAATCTGGAGTGGCCCAACATCGGATAACTAGAAGCCCACTCACTTTTATTGGGAGCAGAGACGTCTTTTGAGACACCACCAGCATTTTTTTGCTAGGGTTTTGAAGAACCCTAGCTATTGTAAAATCTATATTAAAGAATTCAATAATTCTGATTGTAACAATGGATTTTTAGGGATCCCTCCTATTAATATAAAATCATTCACTCTGCAATACTATTCTTTGAGTTCTAATTTATATTTTTATTATTTGGTGTTGCGTTTTTGTCTCTTCACTTTTCAAATTTGCAATACCCCCCTGGTCCTTTTCAATTATTGCAATTTTTCTATCTTTCAAAGTTCTATCTCACCTTCAAGAGTATTTTTGAAAAATCTTATGTCGTCGAAGTTAGGTCTTTGTTTTGATTTTCCTAAGATCTTATGTCAATAAATTTTGGGCCTAAATAAGATTTAATTAATTATTTTTGACCTCCAAAGGTCTTAAATATTTAATTAAATATTTTTCTTTATATATATGGTTCAATTATATATTTAATTACATTTTATTTTGCCCTCCATTAATTTATCCCCTAAATTTTTCTTCCTACCCTTATCCCTCCATGCGCCCTTCCCTCAAATTTAACCTAAACTCCTATCTTTTTCCTAAGCCTAACCCCTATCCCATGTTCCCCCATCCTCACTACCTTTCCCTAATTTTCCTCCTACCTCCTAACCCGCCCCCATCACCCCCTATCGTTTCCCATTTTCCCTTTAATTAACCCCCACTTTTTCACCCATGTATTTAAACTTTCACAAAAATAAAGAACATATATCAAAATCAGTTTGTCGTGCAAACAAAAAAAATAAAAGCATATGGACATAGGGATCCGACGGTGTTAGAAAGGATGCACAAATTAAATGGAACTAACCACAGTAGTAATATCAAGGTACCTCATTCATGCAAGGGCATACGTCATGTAGAAGGTAGAATTAAATTCAACTAGAGGAGATCCAATGATGCAGTCACAAGCGAAAGTCTTCAAGCACTCCAATATGAGAGTGCCACATGGTGGTAGGTGAAAAAGTCTCAAGCATGCATGGGGGATTTCAAGCACTCCCATCAAATAATAACACTTGGCAGCACCGGGTAAGAGGGCTCAAATGTAAGCAATGGTAAGGATTATGGTTTAGTTTTAATGTTTTGATTCCACATCCATGATATGGGCAGCCCTTGAGTGATTTAATCAAGAGGAGATACCCATGGTAAGCCAACCACCTATCGGTGGTTGGGGCACCTCATTTGTGGGAACCCCTAGAGGCACTAGTTGGTGTCACCATCCTAGGGACACACCTGAGCGGGCGTAGTGGCAACATGTGAGCATGGCAGTGGCCCATCCGGTCACGAATTATTAAGGTGAAATATTTGTGTTATTCAAAGGTCAGGTAAGTGACTCATAAGGTTGCAAAATTTAATGGTTAAAGCTTCATTGATTATAAAAATAATGCTAGCCATTAAACAAAGGATAAGGTTTTCTCATCAATGGCTAACCACCAAACAATTGATAAAGAACCATTTTTTAATTATTATTATTTATTTGATTATGGTGGCTAATATTAGCCAATATAATCAAATAAAATGGCTAAAATTAATTAACAACTTAAAGTTATTTTGGTCATTATGGAGGAGATTTTTAATCAACTGCCACCATTATTAAGCCACAAATGAGATCCACTATAAATGCAATCAATATTGTGGATCAATTATAGAGGCAATTACAGTTATTATGGGCCATTTCCTGGTAAATGACAATTATAGTTATGGACCATCATCGAGCTTTGAATAAGAACCAATTTGTAAGCTATATGAGGAATTTGCTACAACAAGAAAATGGATAAAATTTTTTCATAGGAAAATTGATATGAATAAGGCATTAGATAGAGTTAATAGATATTTTATGATTGTTATCCTTCTCAATTTATATTTCATAGGGAATGGGTTGGTCTTGTTCACAATTACGTCTCTAATCCTTGGTTTTTAGTCCAGGTAAATGGTTCTTCAGTAGGGTTTTTCCCTAGTAACAATGGCATCAGATAGGGAGATCCTCTTTCCCCCATCCTTTTTATTATTCTTGCTGAATCCATGGGTAGAGCACTCAAAAATTCCTACTCCAATGGCATAATTTTAGGTATTAAGGTTGTGTCCAATTTAAGAGCCTTGTCTCACCAGTAGTTCATTGATGATACCATCATTGTTACTCATGATTCTGTGTGGGAATAAAAAACCATTAAGAGTATTCTTGATACATATGAGGAGGTTGCAGGTCATAAAATAAATTATATTAATAGCAAAATCTATTTCATTAACACTCCCCAAGAGATACAAGCAAATATTGCACATATTTTTCAATGTGTTATATCTTAGTTACCTACTAAATATTTGGGCCTCCCTCTTTTCACCAGTGCTTTAAAGGAATCCATGTGGAGTAATGTTATTGAGAGGATTAACAAAAAACTTGCAAGTCAAAAAGGGACTGTTGGAGCCAAAATTGACTCAACATCGGGGACTATTTTAAAATTGGTTTTTAATTTTTGACCCTTAATAGTCGTTTTAAAACATTCGTCTAAATCAAAATTAAAGCCAATTCCCTTAGCCATTGGATTAAATACCCTTTAGCCATTAAGAAAGTGACCGTTGACCTTATCCGATAATCAAAGAGCTTATAAAATTCGAAGGATAAATCAAACGTTCATTTAAAAAGTCCCCCTAAGTCCTTTGGTCCTTAAAAGAAGATAAATCGGAACATAGGGTCCTAAGTAAAAATAAATAATCCTAAGGTTTTGAATTAAATCACGTGGGCAAATGAGGGTATGTGCCCCCTTCGTGGTAAAACTCATGCAAGTCCGAAGATCTGGACGGATGCGCTTGCCTCCCCAAGATCTGGATGGATGCGCTTTCATAAGTAACCCAAAGGTTAAATCAAACGAGTCAATAATGTTACATGGTCAAAAATATTATAACATAAGGTTCAAGGCTATCAAATTAATTAAATCCAAAGTAAGGGTCATGCACCCCCTTTGGTTAAATATCATGCAACTTTGAAGATCTAGACGATAGCGCCCGATCTATGCTTGATCCGACGGATGCACACTCCCTAAGTTGTCTAATATCTAAAAGCTAAAGTCAACATTGGTCATAATATAATTCATGCACCCTTTTATTAAACATCGAGCAAGTTTAAAGAATCCAAGGGCAGCGCTCACTCCATCTTGATCCGATGGATGCGCGCTCACTAAAAATAACCAAGGTTAACTAAAAGCTTTATTAAAGGATAAATCCAAGCTTAATATTAATAATCAATTGATTAAACATCGAGTTTAAGGTCATCCACCTTATTAAATCCAATAATTAAAAAGCATGCACCTTCCTAGATCTGGACGGCGATGCATGATTGATGAGATCCAACGATCATGCGCCACTCAGACTAATCAACCCTTAACCTCGAAAGTATTAAGCACCCGATAATATTTTAATTAAACTTCATTAGCTTTCGATAAGCATGATTAATGAGGGTCCTAAGCACATGGTTAATCATTCCCCCTTCCTTAATCACCGCTTTAAAATATTACCAAGGCCTAAAGAAAAATTATAACATAAGGCCTTGAGCGCTCGATAATTAATTCTTAATTAAACCATGGTAAGCATGATTAATGAGGGTCTTAATACATTGCTAATATTTTCCCCCTTCAGTAATCAATGATTATATTAAAATGTTTTAAATTTAAAGGTATGCACCCCATGGTTAAATCTTTTGTAGGTCTCAAGATATCAATGGCTACACTCGATCATCAGTTGATCCGATGATAGCGCTCATAGTAGATCGATCGATCGTTAAAAGCTTTCATCTAAGCAGAGGTTAACTATCTTCCATCTTCATCAGATCTAATGGTGGTGTTGATCCTCATCAGATCTAATGGTAGCACTTTTTCAAAGTGGTCAGATATTAATAAATCAATCATCGATGGAATTATGGTCAAAGTAAGATCTAATGGCAATGCTCATCTCTACCTAGATCTAATGACAACGCTTTCTCAAGGTGATCGAAAGATAATAAAGCAAGTGTTGTTGGGTGATTATCTAAAAATATGTTATTAAGAATTAATCTAGCCTAATCATGATTAGAAAGGGTCTAAGCACATATTAATGTTTCCCCCTTGGGATATGAAGTACACATCTTCAATTGATCCGATGATAGCGCTTGATCCCATCTAGATCTGATGGTGATGCTTTTCCAAGGCATACAAAGGTTAATTAAATCAAGTTCTTTTGGTCGAATGATTAATTAAAGGTATAATAAGAACTAATATTAATGCTTAATCAATATTAATGAGGGTATAATACATTGTTAATCCTCCCCTTTCATCCTACTAACCTTTGCACATATCTGGAGAATCCAATGAGCGCACATCCGTTATTTGATCTAATGGTGAGCGCATGAGAATATGATCAGATTATAAAGGCCTATGTTTTAATAAAATATTATTAATGTTTTAATCACCATATTAATCTTGATAAATCAAGATTATATGAGGTTTAATGCTTTGATTAATGAACGCAATGATTATTAAAATTTGGCCTAAGTATTTTTAATTAAATTAAATTTTTTGACTTAATGCATATGATTAACTTAGCATACATTTATATATGTCATCGGACTAACAATTATGTAGGTTCTAGGATATCAATGGTAGTGATTGAAGCAAACAAGATCTAATGGTAAGCGTTATGTTTGATGCACAGATTTTAAAAGGGTAAGTATTATGGATAAGGTGCCTTAAGGTTGATTAAACTCTAATTAATTCTAATAATCATACTTAGGCTAAGATAATCCAATTATGATATATTCTTCCTATGGACTAACCAATATGCAGGTTGGTGAATCTTGATGGGCATGCGCCTCCATGATCAGATCTGATGATCAACACTCAGAAAGATGATCACTCTTTAATGGTATATCTTTTTGAGCTAACTCTTTCATAAGACCAAGGTGGTGAAATGTTTATGATGAATTTCCAGGAAGGCTACTACCACCATGTTCTTAATACCATGTCAGATAGTGGTGTGACCCAATGACCAATGAGAGCACTATAAATGATTAGAAGTACACAAATCAAAGTCCATCATGGATGTATAGGCCGAGGAAGATCATATACCATAACTACCCGATTTTAGAAATGGTACGATGGCAAGCATCCATTGGCTAAATTCAAAATGTAGTTGGTGACACTACATTGATGTGAAGCCACTCCACCCTCAATTACTTAAACCCCCACTCTCGAATGCCACTACCACCCTGGTTATCTCAAAGTGAAGAACTATGTGGATGAGCAAGAGTTAGAGAGAACTTAGAAGAGTGTGTTTCAATGAGTTGAAGTGATTTCTGTGAGTAGAATGGCCACCTGGGGAGCTACCTTCATGCCTAAAGACACCCAAGAGGTAGTAAAATTCATCACAGACTAGACACCATATGCTCAGCTCCCTGAAGAAGCTGTTGTCGTGATGGGAATGTATGATTTCACCAAAAAGTCTAGGTAAAACAAGAAGTTGACACCGACCCAATAGTATGAAATTGAAAACACTTGTATTTAAAGTTTTGAGTCCATCAAAGAAAATTTACAATGCTCTCCATGGTTGTTGGTGGATTTGTTCCACAAAGTGAAGAAATTGCAAAACAAGGGCACTCCCAGAAGTAATAGATGGACAAGCAATGTGGGGAAATTGATATGTCCTAGAGTATACTACTCTATGGACCTGATGGTATGGCTAGCAGTAGCCTATGATGAGAACACCAAAACCTTTCGAGACAACAAGGACCGACCAGTGTTCAACATCGCACCCAAGTACATCAAGAAAGTCTTCAACTTGATGCCTTCAAACACGTCGCTAATCCGCTAGGTAATTGAAAGATAGTCTCATAGGTTAACTAATTTAGAATCATTCAAAATGCTTTTTGATACATATGAGAATGTACAATTTAATTTCCCAATTAGAAAAACTACATTCAAACCCTGGGTCAAGGATTTTTGTGACATGATTAACATCATTTTGGGAGTACAAGAACTCAGTGTGGTATGGAGGGATATCTTGTATCTAGTAACACAAAGTAATAGAAATATAAATCCCCCCATCTATGCCTGGGAAGAAGAGTTGAGCAGGAAAATGCACACATAGTTGATAGAATTAAAAAAGGTAGTCTTGGAGCAAAGGAAATAGATGCCCCGATTCTCCCACTACTCAATTCTCATGCACCTGTTAGTTGGGAAATTAGGAGATGAAAGTAAAAGGAGGTTAGGGGCCATTGAGAGTCCTTATGTTCATAATAGGTTTTGGAGGATACATGAAGGACGCACTCACTTGGGTTGGTTTTGTGACAATTTCATGGTAGAAATTCACTGGATCCTAATGGGTGACCTCCTTGAGAGATTAGGACCTAGAGTCAAAGCTTTCATCAAAGAAAAAGAAATAGGGGATTACTTCTTCTTAGAAGGCTTCACGTATATTAGGCTTTATGGGGCCAAAATTCCCCCTAAATTGTTACCTATGTATTGCCCTTTCTCTCTGGCTGCCCTGGAACTGGTGAGATAGGTTGCAGAAGAAGCTAAAATGAGATAAGCAAAGAAGCATGGTCGAGTCCCCTGGCTCAATGTTCCTTGCAAATTTGGATATTACATATTTGTAGGGTATCCAACCTTGTTCAAGGGCATGTATGATTTAGAAAACTTGGACTTCAAGGAAATAACTTGGAGGCCCTATGACCCTATTGGAAAATACAGATAGATGATAGCTCACAACTATGCTTGGGTCGAACATAGGAAGGACCAATATGAGGAAGCACTCTTAGAAGCCATAGAGAAGGGGGAAGATTTACACAATGTGTGGGAGAAGTTCCCTTATGAACTTAGAGGTAATTCACAAATTCAAAGGCCATATGACTACCCCTAGAAGTTAGAATTAGTAAGGAGGATTTATGTGGATTCAACAACCCCTATTTTCCCTACCCCACCCCAGCAATCCGGGAAGATGCTTTATTGGAAATCATAGAAGAGTAGGGTATTGATCAAATGGAGGTTACAATAAGTATGATAGATATAGTAGAGCAACAAATTCAAGTCCCTAAGAGCCCTCACCTCAGGATAGAGGTAACACCCAACACTTCACAAGAAAATCCTATAGGGCCTGATATAGTGAAAGGGAAAGAAATTACCATAGTATCTTCCTAGGAACTTGCAACTTTAGAAAAGCAAGTTGTAGCTCCTATTTTTGATCAGTTGCTAGCCCTTACTAGTGTGAAGAAGTTAGCCCCATAAGCCATTCCCAGCTCATTAAAGATTAATGATAAAGTAGTACCAATTCCATTAGTGATACAAATGAATATGAGGAAAGTAGGTGGTTTTGGGGACATCTTAAGAGAACACAGGGTTAAATGATAAGAAGTTGTGTCTACCCTTGAGGCAAAGAAGTCTAAGCTGGCTCTAACCTCAACAAAAGTTACACTAGAAAGGGTAGAAGAAGAAATAATTTTTAGTGTTGCTAGTGAGCAAGAATTATAGATAGTAGTAGGAATGGGTGGCATGGGAGAAAGCTCTACTATAGGAGTGGATGAAGACATGTCTAGAACATCTATTGCAAAGATATCCATACCTGCACCACATAAGACTTTTGTCTTTAGAATTGATGATGAAATATGGGATATTTCAATGCATGGGGAAGAAGATGACATGGTTAGAATGAATAAAGCTATGAATGAGAAAATTATAGACCTTCTGCACCAAAAAACAAAGACTTGAGGAGCCAATTGGAGACAAGGGATAAGGAAAAGGTAGAAATGCAAGCTTTGATCAACAACTTGCAAGAATAGTTGTCTCAAGCAAAGGCCACATAGGCACCACCTACTCCAGCAAAGAAAGAGGTAGATTATGCAGTGTGCCTCTCCAAAATCAAAAGAAAAATCTCTTGAAGATACAGGATAGGATTGATGGGATCACATAAATGTTCAGATAGATCAGATTGATCCAATTTACTATCCATGAGATGGAAAGCCTACTATATCAAAAGGAACAAGACTTGGAAATCATTTATCCTACTCTCTTACTGATGGTCGATTATTATGAAGAGCTATAGGATAAAGAGGTAGTCTTGAGTGATGGCACTAAAATTAGAAATAATTTTGAATTCATGAAGGTATCATTGTTTGATGGGAACTTAGGAAAATGGTACAATGATATAGTAGAGGTGTGCACTTTACTAGATGATATAAAAGGAAATTTGGTAGATATTGGATTATCATTAGAAGAGTTCTTAGAAACTACCAACATAGAAGATCTCATCATGAACAAGGTAGAAGAGTTTGACTGTGAACCTGATGATGAAAAAGAGATGGCTAAGCAAGCTACCTTCTTAGTCAATATTATAGATTCCCTGGTTACTATGTATGAGAAGAATAAAGTCTTCATCAATACACAAAAGAGGATCCCTGCAAGAAATGAACATAGTAAGGTTTGTTATAACCTTTCATACTGATGCATGGAGGCTCATTGAAAAACAGATCAAAAGCTTCAACAAATAAAAAATATGAAAGAAACCAGAGTATGTGGTCTACAGATAAAGTTGAATACTCCTCTAGGAGAAGAAATAAAGAGCACTAAAATAGGGTAGAGTTCAAAAGTAGGGGTCGACTAGAGGATGAAGTAGGAATAGAGGAAGAGTACTCTTCAAGCACTAAGATAACCGGTTAAAAAATTGAATTAAAAAGTCCTAGTAGAGTGTACAATATAAGCAAAAGGGGATAATGGAGGACAACTATACAAGTATTTGAGAGATCAAACAAGATGACAAGTGTAAGGCCCAGATGAGGCCAAAAATAATCGAATCAAGAACCAGAGGCTATAAAAGAAGCAACCACGATCAGAATCAACATCAAGCTTTAGAGATAGAAAATTCTTGCTAAGAGGTATACTTGAGTGCCCTGTGAGTTGTGTTGTTGTATCCTTTGTATCTTTTTCTTTTCATCCCTCATTCTTCCCCTTTGTTGTGCAGGTTTTGGTAGAATTGTGCTCAAGAAGCTGAGAATATTTCTAGTTCTATTGAGCCTGAAGTCCAGAGATTCTTCCTGTTACCAGATTGGAATAGGAGAATTGAAGAAGTCTTGTTACATTATTTGAACAAGATTTTCTCATTGTATTAAAATTGTAATAGAGTTTAATGGCATTCTACCAACTCTGCATGTAAATTCATTTGGAAAATTAATACAATTTTGGGTTTCAATTCTATCATTTTTATCTTCAGTTCTGTGTGTGACTTCATAGCATATTACATTATTTGAATGTGTTATGAATGTTTCTTTCATTGGTTAACTATTAGATTTATTATGATATTTGAATGAGTTTAATAGCACCAATTTCTTCTCTTCCTCCTTCTTTCTGTTCATATTGAAAGCATTGTTAAAATTGCTATAACAACCCAATGAATCTAGGCATCGGTCTACATAAGGCATAATAAGAGTTGTTGTCTTTGCTTGGTCAATTTTAATATAAGTAGTGTATAACTAAAATCTAGAGTGCTTAAACTTGTAATATCTTAAGTTTATCACTAGGGTTTCCTTACCCATTTTGGTTCTTTTTAAATCTTAGCAATACATATTTTACTAGAATAAAGAGGTAGGTTGACCAGAGCTTGTAATAGCTCGTTGGTTTCAAATAAATTCTTGTAGCGTGACAACTCGAATCCTATGGATGCAAGAAATTGTTCCAATAATATTTTGGCATCGTTGTTGGGGAGGACTTGTTAAATAGATGATTTATATTTTTAAAATTTTTCTTTCAATGACTATATTTTAATCAATAAGCGACCAATTAGAATAAAGAACCTGCATTTTGATTTTTACGTCTTTTATGTTCTTTATTTTCTTTTGCCCATGATTTTCAATTATCTTTTGAAGTGTTCTTGATGTTTCTTGATTTTCTTGAAATTTTCCCAAGAACCATCTCCTATGAGGTTGAGAGTAAAAATATCAAGCAATCTTGATCATAAGTTATGTTCTTTCTACACTACTTGTGTTGGCGACTCTATCTGATCAAACCTAAAAATCAAAAATCAAGAAAGAAGGAGCAAAATGTGTTGGTACATACGAGGAGAAGTGGTAAGGATCTATTTCCAAAATTTGAGAACCTTAAGGTATTTACCCATAATCAAAAGATCCCACTTCTAAAGAGTATTTTTTATGAGAATAAGTCTTACTTTAGTAGTAGAAAGTATGTAAAGAAAAATAAAAATCAGAATACTATTGTTGTTGATATTACTGTAGATGATGTTTTTAATTTTGCTTTAGATAATACATCTAATTCATCTTAGTCTCATAGCTCTATAGATCTTAATATTGTAGTTAATAATCCATTAGATTATATATAAGTTTCCCAACCAACCATCCTTGTAGGTAGTGCTACTATGAATCCAAATCCCATTATCCCTACAGTTTCAATGGCTCAGGTAAATCAACAAAATAATGTTCAACTATGGAGAACAAATAGGTACAGACCTTTTGCTTTACCTACAAATTTAAATGCTCTACCTAACAAAGCCCATAAGTATCTTCCCAAGTTTCAAGGAAATAATGCAGTAACTAGAGAAGATCATATCAAAAGTTTTCTATATGCTATGGATAGTTTAGAGGTAGAACATGAAGATGTAGTCCTAAGGTTGTTTCTGCAAACATTAGAAAAATATGTCAGGGAGTGGTTTAACACCCTCCCAACTAATGACATTGCAGATTTTGCAAGGATGGAAACTGTGTTCCTAAGAAAATTTGGAGAAAGAAAAAATGAACAATCCCTGTTAACCGAATTAGCAACTATGAAGAAAAAGGAAAATGAAGTTGTGAGTGATTTCAATAGAAGGTTTTCCAAAACTAGGAATAAAATCCTTGTTAACCTTAGGCCTAGTGACATCCAGTCAATTTGTTTCTATAAGAATGCTTTCCAAGGAGAATTCAATTATGAGTTAAGGCAAGAACAAGCCACCACTATTGATGAATGCATGGATAAAGCTATAGATATTGAAAGAAACATGCTAGATAGTGGTAAAATGAAACCTTACTCTCTAGAGATAAATCAACCTGATAGAAAACCAAAAAGGGTAGCCTTTGATTTATAGAGAAGATCTGAAGTGGATCCAATGGAAAAATTGACTAATCAGGTGATAGAGATGTTCAATACAATGAACAATAGGTTAGCAAGAATAGAGAGAAATAATGGAAACAATGGGAATAATGGTGAGTCATCACAAACAGAGAGGCTACAGGTTGATAATCATCCTCCTTTCAAGAAGAATTTCAATAGGAATTGGGGAAATAACAATAACTCTAATGAAAATAATAGGAATAGGAACAATGGGAATAGTAACTGGAAGAAAAGAGAATCTGATAGAGATCAGAACAATGTTCCTAACCCTATCCCATCTGTTAATCTTGTAGAAGGTTTCCCTTATTTTTGTTCAGCTTGTGATGCTCCTCATAACCTAGAAGGATGTGGTATTTACTTAAGTACACAACACAATATAGATCTTAATGATGATTTAGAAGAAGATATAAGGATTAATGTCTGTTGGTCTTTAGAATATGAATCAAGAGAAAGAATTTTTGAAGAAAACATGGATAAATATGCTTCAAATCATCATCCCTAGATCTTAGTAGCTGAAGGTACCAAAATATTGCAAAGACCACATGAGTCTAGATATGATAAAATGAAGCAGGGGAAATTAATTCCAACTGCTAAGGAGGTAGAGGAATTAGAAGCTACCCATACTCTAAACTTAAGAAATAGAATAGTCCTTGATAGAATAGAGAAAGCTTCTACCAGTGAAACAACCCTCCACAAATAGAAATGTTAGTAAAGAAAAAACTGATAAGATCCCCAAAAAGGTAATCCTTGAGCTAATAGAATTAGAGGAAGAAATGCCTAAAGAAGAAAGCACCAAACCACTTGATATAAAAAGTATAGAGTTTGATGTTGGGTCAGAACTCAGTAAATAAAAGGTTAATATCACATTTGGTGAGCTTATGAAAGTTCAGCAATATAGAGAACAAGTCTGTAGAGCATTCGGACTTATTGAACAAAAAGAAGATCCATCTTGCAATGCTGCTAGACAAAATCAGTAGGATACAAGGTCACCATCCTCTGTTAGACCCTTCTATGTGTCATTAAGATATAATTTAGATGAAGGAGAGAGGTATGTAATCCATAATTGTATGCTTGATAGTGGAGCTTCGCACAATATCATGCCCAAGATGATAGTTGACCAAATGGGATTAATCTGTACAAGATATTCTGCCCCTATCAGTAATGGATAGTAGGCAAGTACCTTGTGTTGGAGTGATAACTAGATTATTGGTATATCTAGACCAACACCCCAAGAAAGGTATAGTGATGGATGTTGCAGTAGTGGATGTTGATCCTTTCTTTTCACTCCTACTAAGCAGGCATTGGGCAGAACAATTAGGGGGATCTATTCAATTGGATTGGTCTTATGCTACCATTCCTATGTCAGATAAGGAAAATGTAACTCTACGAAGAGAACCTTTCAACAAATATTCTGTAGAGTTAATTAAGGTAGATGATACCATGATAAATTTAGTAAATTTAGTAGAAGAAAAAGGAATGGGAGTATATTCAATATGGCATAACCCTTTCCTTGTAGAAGTACCAGAAGTCAAAAACATGGATCCAAAAGTTATGAAAATGGTTGATGCTGAATCAGATAGAGTATTAACACAAGAAATGTGGACCATGACTTTTGATGGAGCCAAATATCAGTTTAGAGTAGGTGTAGGAGTCAATTTAACTGATATAAAAGGAAATTACCTCGGTATTCCTTACAGATTAGAATTTCCTTGCACTAACAATGTAGCTGAGTATGAAGCTTTATTACTAGGACTTAGAAAAGCTAAAGAGTTAGGTATAAATTACTTAACTGTAATTGGAGATGCATAATTAATTATCCAATAGATAAGAGGAAAGTATCAAACCAAACATCCTAGGTTAAAACAATATAAAACTATAGTATTGGAAGAAATTGAAATTTTTTTAGCTTTCAATATTTCATATATTCCTAGAGAACATAATCATGTTGTTAACCTTTTAGTTGTAAATGCATCAGGCCTGGACCATCTAGAAATTACTATAGAATATATGGATAGGTTCCCAACCATCTCAGTGTATAAACCTTCTGTACCAGATAATATTGTCTACTTATAGGTGTTTCAAGATGATATCGATATAAAAGACTTTATGACATTACAAAATCAATATGCTGACATAATTTGTGATGAAAAGGATGAAGAAAAGTTAAAATATCAAATAGGAGAACTAGTAGAAGTAATCCAATTAAAAACAAATAGAATACCAAAAGGATTAGTCTCCCTGGAAAGTTTATTTGATGATTTTGATAAAGCATACAAACCTCTGCATAAAGAAACAATATCTGAAGATGTTAACATTGGTACAGTTAAAGAGCCCAAAATAGTAAAAATAGACACAACTTTACCAGAAAAGGAAAAAGTTGGATATATCAGTTTCTTAAAGAAAAATAAGGAACACTTTGCTTGGACATATGAAGATCTTAAAACCTTCAAAATAGATGTTATGTCACACATAATACCCCTGAAGGAAGATTCCAAGCCCTTTAGACAAAAATAGAGGAAGTATAACCCTACTCTACACCCAATAATGCAAAAAGAGGTACAAAAATTATTGGATTCCAAAATTATCAAAAAGGTAAGATTTTCATCTTGGATATCCAATTTAGTACCAATCAAAAAGAAAAATGGGGATATTAGACTCTGTGTAGACTTTAGAAACTTGAATAAAAGCTCACTAAAAGATAATTATCCATTGCCCAATATGGAACAACTATTGCAAGCAGTAGTTGGTTCATCTAGAATGTCCCTGTTAGATGGATTTTTTGGATATAATCAGATACAGATTAATCTAGAAGATAGACATAAGATAACATTCACCACACCCTGGGGTACTTTTAAATATTTGAGAATACCTTTTGGTCTAATGAATGTAGGTGCTACCTTTCAGAGAGCAATGGATTTTACCTTCAAAGGGTTGATGTTCAAAATAGTGGTAGTGTATCTGGATGATATAATAGTGTTTTCTAAAAATCTAGAGGATCATTTGGAACATCTTGCTGTAGTCTTTGTCGGTGCAAAGAGTTTGGAATTTCTCTAAATCCTAAAAAGTGCATATTTGGAACAACACAAGGGAAATTACTAGGACACATAGTTTCAGAAAAAGGGGTGAGTATAGATCCAGAAATAATAGAAGCTATCTCAAAAATTCCCCCTCCTAAAAACATAAAAGGAGTCAGGTCATTCTTTGGCAAAATTAATTTTGTTAGAAGATTCATTCCTAATTTTGCAGAGATGACCAAACCTATAAATGACATGGTTAAAAATATTGGAGAAATAAAATGGACACCAGAAAACATGGAAGCTTTTAAAAAGATAAAAGAAGCCATTTCTACTGCCCTAGTCTTAACCTGCCCTAATTACTCAAAGGATTTCAATGTCTATTCATTTGCATCTAAGCATTCCATTGCTGTAGTCCTTTCTCAGAAGGATGATGAAAATAATGAAAGGCCAATAGCTTTCATGAGTTCAAGATTAAAAGGAGCACATATTAAGTATACCCTATTAGAAAAACATGCTTATGTAGTGATTCAATATTTAGAACATTTCAAGGGTATATTTGGTTCCAATAAAGTTTACTATTGTATCCCTTTCATAGCAATAAAAGATGTCTTTACTCAATCTGAACCATTAGGAAGGCCTACAAGGTGGATGGTGAAACTATTACAATATGATGTGAATTTAAAATAGTCAAAATTGTAAGAGGGTAGGGCTTAGCAAAATATTTAGCATATAAAGAAGGAGAGGACTCTAATAATGTTGTTATAGTAGATGAGATGCATGACATCAGGAGGATTAATAATGTTGAATGTAAATGGTATGATGAAATATTAGCATACCTACAAACTCTGTCTTTCCCAAAAGATATGCCAACTAATAGAATGAGATCAGTGAAACTGCAAACACAGAAATATCATGTGCAGGATGGTGTGCTTTATTGGAGACACCCTGATGGTGTGTTATTAGTCTGTCTGAAAATGAAGTCCCAAAAACAATTAAAGAATTTCATGATGGTTTCTGTGGAGGACATTTTGCTCCAAAAGCTACTGCTAATAAAATTATGAGAGCAGGTTATTATTGGCCTTCCCTTTTCAAATATGTATATCAATATGTAAGAAATTGCCATAACTATCAAGTTTTTGTAGGTAAGAAGCACTTGGCTGCTATGCCTCTCAAACCAGTGATCATAGAAGCACCTTTCACACAATGGGGCATCGATCTGATTGGAGAGATCAATCCAAACTCATCAGGTAGACATAGATGGATCATAACTGCAATAGATTACTTCACAAAATGGGTAGAAGTTGCTCCTCTAAGAAGTTCTACAACTCAAACTATTATTAATTTCTTAGAAGAAAGTATTTTAACCAGATTTGGGGTTCCTCAAAAATTAGTAATAGACAATGGTAAATATTTTGTATCATTTGAAATGGTAGAATTTTGTGCTAAATATAGAATAGAACTTTCCCATTCTACAAATTATTACCCTCAAGGAAATGGTCTAGCTGAGTCATCAAATAAAAATTTAATTACCATAATTAAAAGATCATTGGGTAAGAATAAGAAGAGTTGGGATAGTGAATTAAAATTTGCTCTGTGGGTAGATAGGTTATCACTAAAGATAAATATAGGTAGAACTCCTTACGAGATGGTGTATGGAGAAAAAGCCTTGTTGCCCCCTAGAATAGAGAAATTAGCACTTTCCCTATTGTTACAAGATCATGAGAACCCTAATGCCTTGTAGAGAAGGTTAGACCAAATTGTCCTGTTGCAAGAACAAAGAAGAGAAACTCTTAAAAGAATAATTGAACAAACTCAGAAAATTGTAAAATCATTTAACAAGAAAGCAAAAGGTACTCCCTTCTTTGAAGGAGATATAGTAATCTACTAGGATCCTAAAAATGATAAGCATGGTGAGAAAGGAAAGCTTGAACCCAAGTGGCTTGGCCCTTACCAAATAGCTCAAGTTGTTGGTCAAAACACTTACAGGTTGCAAACCTTAGAGGGAGAACTGATGAAAATCCCCATAAATGGTATACATCTCAAGATTTACAACCCCTGCTATGGGGTCAATAGGGAGTAAATGCCCTAAAATAAATAATAAAATAAAAAAATAAAAAATCAAAAATAGAGTGTTATTCATGTTAGGATGTTGTGTTGTTTGTTTTTGTCAAGTAATTTCCTTACTGTTGTTTTGTTTTGCTTTGTGTGGTTTTAATTGTGTTATTTTCATGATTATCATAGGATGATGAGTATTCCTTACTATTTATTTCTCTAAAGACAAATAAGAGAAGAGGAAATTTATTTTAGATTTTGATGATGCTTACAATTTTCAAATTTGAATGTTTATGCAATTGTCATATGGTATGAGATAAAATAGAGTAAAATCAGAGTTGTTGGTCCATCTTGACAAAGCCTCACTTTACAAATACTATTAAAAGAAATTTTAGGGTCCAAGGGATAGAATTATCTTTGGTAAGATGGTTGAGCTAAAAATCATTACACTCTATCCTTTAGCCAAAAATTGATCCTCAACTCAGGCACACTCATTGCACAATTTGCTTATATCAAAATATTTCTCAAAAAGAGAAAGAAAATTAAAATAATGCAGATTGAGTTAATGTCTGAGATATCTTGGAAAACCTCTATCGGGCTATAGACACTTGACTGGTAGTAGAGTAAAACCAGATGGGATCAGTAGCATCTCCACCGGGGCTATAGATGCTTGACTGGCAGTGGAGCCCTACAAATGGTAAAAATATTAAGGAGTGAAATTACTTATTAGGCTTGACCATTTTCCAAACATGATGAAGTTCTGGAAGACCTAGGAATAAAAATGAATGCACTAACACACACTTAGGCCAAGGCATGATGGAACAACCAACTTTGATGCATTATGTATAATCATATCTTAGGACTTTGTTGAACAATCATAACAATATTTTAAAAGCTCATCTGATCTTAAAATTTTGATCCTTTGATCTAAATTTGACTAAGGAAAATAATAGTTTTTGGATACTCTATTGCTTTGAGATCATGTTTGTTATTGCTTTATTGTATCTTTTCAGTTTAAAGTTTTTATGTTTTAATTTTCTAATCAGGTTTGATGGTTTATGATTCTATCCAAAGCTTGCAATAAAACTAGGAGATTCTAGAATTCTCAAGTGCCTCAGGTTTTTAGCACATTGTCCTAGTCAGAGCCTATGTTGGAGCCAAAATTGACTCAACATCAGATACCCCCAAATTTAAATTTTTTATTTCCAAAGCCTTCACCTAAATTTGTTGGTCTCTGTTGCATTCACTTCTATAAAATTGGTTTTTAATTTTTGACCCTTAAGAGCCATTTTAAAACGTTCATCTAAATAAAAAATTAAAGCCATAACCTTAACTGTTGGATTAAATACCTTTTAGTCATTAATAAAGTGATCATTGACCTTATCCGATAATCAAAGAGCTTATAAAATTGAAGGATAAATCAAATGTTCATTTAAAAAGTTCCCCTAAGTCCTTTGGTCCTTATAAGAAAATAAATCGGAACATAGGGTCCTAAGTAAAAGAAAATAATCCTAAGGTTTGAATTAAATCACTTGAAATGAGGGTATGCGCCCCTTTGTGGTAAAATTCATGCAAGTTTGAAGATCTGGATGGAAGCGCTTCATACCCCAAGATCTGGATGGATGCGCTTTCATAAGTAACTCAAGGGTTAAGTATATATCATGGTCAAAATTTTTTATAATATAAGGTCTAAAGAGATCAAATTAATTAAAATGGAAGTAAGGGTTATGCGCCCCCTTTGGTTAAGTATCGTGCAACTTTGAAGATCTAGATGAGGCTCGATCTATGCTTGATCCAATGGATGCACGCTCCTAAGTTGCTAGTCTTTAAAATCTAAAGTCAACATTGGTCATAACTAAGTAATGTTCATGCGCCCATTTGATTAAACATCGAGTAAGTTCAAAATATCTAAGGGTAGCGCTCACTCCTATCCTGATCTGATGGATGCGCTCTCACTAAAGATAACCAAGGTTAACTCAAAGTTTATTAAAGGATAATCCAAGCTTAATATTAAATAATCAAATGATTAAACATGGGTTTAAGGTCATCCACATTATAAAATCTAATGATTAAAAAGTGTACCTTCCAAGATCTGAGATGGATGCTTAACTTGATAAGATCCGATGGTCGCGCCCACTCGGTGATCAATCCTTAACATCGAAAGCATTGAACGCTCGATAATTAATTTTTAATTAATCTTCATTAGCTTCTGATAAGCATGATTAATAAGGGTTCTAAGCACATAGTTAATCATTCCCCCTTCCTTAATCACTACTTTTAAAATATTACTAAGGCCTAAGGAAAAATTATAATAAGGCTCTAATGCCTAATAATTAAGCTTTAATTAAAATAATCAAGATTAACAAGGGTCTTAATACGTTGCTAATATTTTCCCCTTTGGTAATCAATGATTATAAAAAGTTTAAAGTTAAAGGTATGCACTCCATGGTTAAAAATTTTGTAGGTCTCAAGATATCAGCAGCTGTGCTCAATCATCAGTTGATCCGATGATAGCACGTAGTAGATCGATCGACATTAAAAGCTTTCATCTGAGTGGAGGTTAACTGTCTTCCATCTTCATTAGATCTAACGATGGTGTCATTCCTCATCAGATATAATGGTAGCACTTTTTTAAGTGGTTAGATATTAACAAATCAATCATCAGAGGAGTTATGGTCAAAGCAAGATCTAATGACTCATCTCTACCCAGATCCAATGATAGTGCTTTCTCAAGGTGATTGAAAGATAATAAAGCAAGTTGTGGTGATTATTAAAGTATTAAGAGTTAATGCTAATCATGATTAGCAAGGGTCTAAGCACATATTAAATTTTCCCCCTTGGGATATGAAGTGTGCATCTTCAGTTGATCCAATGGTAACGCTTGATCCCACCTTGATCAAACGGTGAGCTTTCCCAAGGTATTCAAAGGTTAATTACGTCAAGTTATTTTGGTTGGATGATTAATTAAAGGTATTATTAGAACTAAGCTCAATGCCTAATCAAGATTAATGAGGGTATAATACATTGTTAATCCTCCCCTTTCATCCTACTAACCTTTGCGCATATCTGGAGGATCCAACGGGTGCGCACATCCGTTATTTGATCTAATGATGAGCGCATGAGAATATGATCAGATTATAAAGGCTTATGATTTAATAAAATATTATTAAAGTTTTAATCACTAGATTAATCTTGATAAATTAGGATTATATGAGGTTTAATACTTTGATTAATTGAACACAATGATTATAAATCTACGAGCCTAAATATTTTTGATCAAATTACTACTTAATGCACATGACTAACTTAGCATACATTTATTATTTTATTGGACTAACAATTATGCAGGTTTAGGGATATCAACGATAGTGATCAAAGCAAACAAGATCTAATGAGCGTAATGTTTGATGAACAGATTTTTAAAAGGGTAAGTATTATGGGTAAGGTGCCTTAAGTGTTGATTAAATTTTGATTAATTCTAATAATCATACTTAAGCTAAGATAACCTAGTTACGATATGTTCTTCCTATGGACTAACCAATATGCAGGTTGGTGAATCTTGATGGGCGCATGCTTCCATGATCAGATCCGATGATCAACGCTCAAAAAGATGATCGCTCTTTAATGGTATATCTTTTTGAGCTAACTCTTTCACAAGACCAAGGTGGTAGAATGTTTATGAGGAATTTCTTGAGAAGGCTACTACCACCACGTTCTAAATACCATGTCAGATAGTGGCATGACCCAATGACCAATGAGAGCACTATAAATGATTAGAAGTACACAAATCAAAGTCCATCATAGATGTACAGGTCGAGGAAGATCATATACCATAACTACTCAATTTTAGAAATGATGCAATGGCAAGCATCCATTGGCTGAATTCAAAAGGTAGTTGGTGACACTGCATTAATGATACTCTATGTGAAGATAGTGAAGCCACTCCACCCTCAATTACTTAAACCCCCACTCTCGAATGCCACTACCACCCTGGTTATCTCAAAGCGAAGAATTGTTGTGGACGAGTAAAGAGTTAGAGAGAACTCAGAAGAGTGTGTTCTAGTGAGTTGAAGTGATTTTTGTGAGCATAATGGCCACCTGGGGAGCTACCTTCATGCCTAAAGACACCCAAGAGGTGGTAAAATTCATCACAGACTAGACACCATACGCTGAGCTCCCTAAAGAAGTTGTTGCTATGATGGGAATGTATGATTTCTCAAAAAAGTCTGGGTAAAACAAGAAGTTGACGCCAACCCAATATAAAATTGAAAACACTTGTATTCAAAGTTTTGAGTCCATCAAGGAAAATTTACAATGCTCTCCATGGTTGTTAGCTGATTTGTTCTACAAGGCGAAGAAATCATAAAACCAGGGTGCTCCTAAGAGCAATAGGTGGACCAATAATGTGGGGAAATTGATATGTCCTAGAGTATACTACTCTGCAGACCTGATGGCATTAGGCTATGATGAGAACACCAAAATTTTCGAGATAATAAGGACCGACCAGTGTTCAGCATCGCACCCAAGTACATCAAGAAAGTCTTCAACTTGACGCCTTCGAACATGCCGCTAATCCACTAGGTAATTGAAAGATAGTCTTGTAGGTTAACTGATTTAGAATCTTTCAAAATGCTTTTTGATACATATGAGGATGTAGAATTTAAATTCCCAATTAGAAAAATTCATTCAACCCTGGGTGGGTGGGATGTTTTGTAACATTATAAAGGGAATAGGAGAAAGGAAAATCACACACAGTTGATAGAATTAAAAAAGGTAGTCTTGGAGCAAAGGAAACAAATGCCCTGGTTCTCCCACTACTCAATTCTCATGCACCTGTTAGCTGGGAAATTAGGAGATGAAAGTAAAAGGAGGATAGGGGCCACTGAGAGTCCTTATGTTCAGAATAGGTTTTGGAGGATACATGAAGGATGCACTCACTTGGGTTGGTTTTGTGACAATTTCATGCTAGAAATTCACTGGATCCTAACAGGTGACCTCCTTGAGAGATTAGGACCTAGAGTCAAAGCTTTCCTCAAAGAAAAAGAAATAGGGGATTACTTCTTCTTAGAAGGCTTCACGTACATTAGGCTTTATGGGGCCAAAATTCCCCCTAAGATGTTACCTATGTACTACCCTTTCTCTCTGGCTGCCCTGGAACTGGTGAGATAGGTTGCAGAAGAAGCCAAAATGAGATAAGCAAAGAAGCATGGTCGAGTCCCCTGGCTCAACGTTCCTTGCAAATTTGGATATTACATCTTTGTAGGGTATCCAACCCTATTCAAGGGCATGTATGATTTAGAAAACTTGGACTTCGAGGAAATAACTTGGAGGCCCTATGACCCTGCTGGAAAATATAGACAAATGATAGCTCACAACTATGCTTGGATCGAACATAGGAAGGACCAGTATGAGGAAGCACTTTTAGAAGCCATAGAGAAGGGGGAAGATTTATGCAATGTGTGGGTAAGTTTCCCTTATGAAAATAGAGGTAATTCACAAATTCAAAGGCCATACGACTACCCCCTGGAGCTGGAATCAGTAAGAAGGATTTATGTGGATTCAGCAACCCCTATTTTCCCTGCCCCCACCCCAGCAATCTGGGAAGATGCTTTATTGGAAATTATAGAAGAGCAGGGTATTGATCAAATGGAGGTTATGGTAAGTATGATAGATATAGTAGAGCAACAAATTCAAGTCCTTGAAAGCCCTCACCTCAGGATAGAGGCAACACCTAACACTTCACAAGAAAATCCTACAGGACCTGATATAGTGAAAGGGAAGGAAATTGCCATAGTATCTTCCTAGGAACTTGTAACTTTAGAAAAGCAAGTTGTAGCTCCTATTTCTGATCAACTGCTAGCCCTTACTAGTGTGAGGAAGTTAGCCCCTCAGGCCATTCCCAGCTCATTGAATATTAATGACAAAGTAGTACCAATCCCATCAGTGATACAAATGAATATGAGGAAAGTAGGTGGTTTTGGGGACATCTTAAGAGAACATAGGGTTAAATGGCAAGAAGTTGTGTCTACCCCTGAGGCAAAGAAGTCTAAGTTGGCTCTAACCTCAACAAAAGTTACACTAGAAAGGGTAGAAGAAGAAATAATTTTTAGTATTGCCAATGAGCAAGAACTACAGATAGTAGCAGGAATGGGTGGCATGGGAGAAAGCTCTACTTCAAGAGTGGATGAAGACATGTCTAGAACATCTATTGCAAAGATATCCATACCTGCACCATAGAAAACTTTTGTCTTTGGAATTGATGATGAAATAGGGGATATTTCAATGCATGGGGAAGAAGATGACATGGTCAGAATGAATAAAGCTATGCATGAGAAAACTGTAGACCTTCTGCACCAGAAAACTAAAGACTTGAGGAGCCAATTGGAGATAAGGGATAAGGAAAAGGTAGAAATGCAAGCTTTGATCAATATCTTGCAAGAATAGTTGTCTCAGGCAAAGGCCACACAGGCACCACCTACTCCAATGAAGAAAGAGGTAGATTATGCAATGTGCCTCTCCAAAATCAGAAAAGAAATCTCTTTGAAGATACAGGATAGGGTTGATGGGATCACAAAAATGTTCAGACAGATCGGATTGATCAAATTTACTGTCCATGAGATGGAAAGCCTGCTATATCAAAAGGAACAAGATTTGGAAGTCATTTATCCTACTCTCTTACTAATGGTCGATTATTATGAAGAGTTGTAGGATAAAGAGGTAGTCTTGAGTGATGGCACTAAGATTAGAAATAATTTTGAATTCATGAAGGTGTCACTGTTTGATGGGAACTTAGGGAAATGGTACAATGATATAGCAGAGGTGTGCTCTTTACTAGATGATATAAAAGGGAAATTGGCAGATGTTGGACTATCACTAGAAGAGTTCTTAGAAACTGCCAACATCGAAGATCTCATCCTGAACAAACTAGAAGGGTTTGACTATCAGCCAGATGATGAAAAAGAAATGGCCAGGCAAGCTACCTTCTTGGTCAATACTGTGGATTCCCTGGTTACTATGTATGAGAAGAATAAGGTCTTCATCAATGCATAAAAGAGTAGAATCCTACAAGAAATGAACATAGTAAGGTTTGTTGTATCCTTTCATACTGATGCATGGAGGCTCATTGAGAAACAGATCAAAAAGCTCCAACAAATAAAAAATATGAAAGAAACCAGAGTGCATGGCCTACAGATAAAATTGAATACCCCTCTAGGAGAAGAAATAAAGAACACCAAAATAGGGTAGAGTTCAAAAGTAGGGGGTCAACCAGAGGATGAAGTAGGAATAGAGGAAGAGTACTATTTAGGAACTAAGATAACTAGTTAAATAGTCGAATTAGAAAGTCCTAGTAGAGTGTACAATATAAGCAAAAGGGGATAATGGAGGACAATTGTACAAGTATTTGGGAGATCAATCAGAAGAAGATAAGTGTAAGGCCCAGATGAGGCCAAAAATAATTGAATCAAGGACTAGAGGCTATAAAAGAAGCAACCACGATCAGAATCAACATCAAGCTTTAGAGATAGCAAATTTTTCTAAGAGGTATACTTGAGTGCCCTATGAGTTGTGTTGTTGTATCCTTTGTGTCTTTTTTTTGTTCATCCCTCATTCTTCCCCTTTGCTGTGCAGGTTTTGGTAGAATAGTGCTCAAGAAGCTGAGATCATTTCTAGATCTATTGAGCCTGAAGTCTAGAGATTCTTCCTGTTACCATATTGGAATAGGAGAATTGAAGAAGTCTTGTTACATTATTTGAACAAGATTTTCTCATTGTATTAAAAAGTTGTAACAGAGTTCAATGGCATTCTGCCAACTCTGCATGTAAATTCATTGGAAAATTAATACAATTATGGGGTTCAATTCTATCATTTTTGTCTTCAGTTCTGTGTGTGACTTCATAGCATATTACATTATTTGAATGTGTTATGAACGTTTCTTTCATTGGTTAACTATTAGATTTATTACGATATTCGAATGAATTTAATAGCACCAATTTCTTCTCTTCCTCCTTTTTGTTCATATCATAAGCATTGTTAATTTGCTATAACAACCCAATGAATCTAGGCACCGGTCTACATAAGGCATAATAAGAGTTGTTGTCTTTGCTTGGTCAATTTAATAAAACTAAGTTGTAACTATTATCTGGAGTGCGTAATACTTGTAAAATCATAAGTTTACCACTGGGGTTTCCTTACCCATTTTGGTCTTTTTAAATCAAGCAAATATATCTTTTACCAGAATAAAGAGGCAGGTTGACCAGAGCCTGTAATAGCTCGTTGGTTTCAAATAAATTCTTGTAGCATGACAACTCAACCCTATGGATGCAAGAAATTGTTCCAACAAGAACCCTCCTCTCTCAAGCAACCAAAGCCACCTTGACAATGGCTTATCTCCAAAGTGTTCCTATTTATTTCATGTTTGTCTTCAAAGTTCTTGTTGTTGTCTACATGAAAATTGAAAAAATCCATAAAATATTTTGTGGGCAGGTGCCAAGGATAGAAAATATTTCATCTGGTTAGTTGGGACAAGGTGTGCTCCCTGCAAAGTTAGGGGGATTGGGGCTTCAAATAATTTTTAATATGAACACAACCTTGTTAGCCAAGCAAGCCTAGAAGGTTTTCACCAACAATAACCTTGAATGGGTCTTAATTGTCAATAAAAATATCTTCAAAACCATTGTTTTTTAATGAAGATATTCCCAAAGATGGGCCCACTTTCTAGAAATAAATTACCCAAACCAAATATCTAATTTAGAATGGGATAAGGTGGCAACTAGGCACAGGGAGAAAAATTAATTTTTGTACTGACAGGTGGATTTCTAATCAACCGCTTTTAAAAAACAATGAAATCATTATCTTACAACCTTTCCTGGACACATTAATTGGCAACAAGGTTGAAATTTTCATTAACATTCTATCGAATTTTGAGTGTTGGAAACATTTCCATATTCCTTGTGCTAATATTTAAATTTATGCTACCTCAGAACTTATCAAAACCATCCTAAATGCAACAGTCATCCCCACAGGTAATTCCCTTGAATCTCCTTTTTGGAAAGAAATTGATTCTAGGTTGTTCACTGTTAAATCCGCTCATGATATGACTATTAATTATCAAGTGGTCCATATCCCTTATGATCGAGTGTGAATTAAATACCTCATACTGAAAGTTGCTCATTTCAGTTGGTTGGCCATTCAAAATAAGATTATAATGATTGATAACATTATGAAAATGGGTATGTCTATCCCCAACAAATGTTATTTGTGCATGAGTACCTAGTAATATGCCAATCACCTCCTTTTGGAGTGCCCTTTCTCCAATATAACTTTGGATCACATTATGTCCACTTTTCATATCTCTTGGGTTCTTGCTAATTCGTTGAGTCACCTTTTTACCCAATGGCCTACTCCATTCAAAAATCTCATATTATCTTCTATATGGAAAGAGATCCTTCATCATATCTTATGGTAATTATGGATTGAAAGAAATATCAAGGTTTTTTCTTCCTCCTTTACAGATCCCATCTCTATTGTCAACAAAGTTATTGCCTTTGCTATCGAGAATTTCCAGCTCTTTCCTTATCCCAAAACACCTAATTCTAGATTGGATTTTATTATGTTCTCTTCTTTATATATTCCCTACAACTCTAGTTCTAGTTTACCATCCCCCCATCCCATAGTGGGTGCCCATTGGATTCCTCCCCCAAGTGAGTGGTTGAAACTTAACTTTTATGGTGCCTCTAAAGGAAATTTAGGGGATGTTGGTGCAGGTGGCCTAGTCATAGATAGTAGTGGATAAGTTATTATGGCTTATGTTGAGTATATGGGGTGCCAAACTAATCATTTTTTGAAGATCGTGCACTATGGAGAGGGCTAGATCTTCTCAAGGATTATAAAGGTAACCTTTTATTGAGGAAGATTCTTTGAACATTATAAATGCTCTAAAAAACAACAAGGTGTACTCTTGGAATGTCAGAACTATTGTTCAGGAAGATAAGAAGTTGTTCCAAAATTTCAATGATATCTCTATCAACCATGTGTACCACAAAGCTAACATACCCATAGATATTATTGCCAATTAGGGAGTTATCCATAAATATCTATCCATTTGGAAAGAAATCTTTCTCCAAGAAGTTTTAAAGGCTACTAATAATGATTTGGTTTAAAATATGTGGTCACAGGTTTTTGCAAATCGGCTTCTCCAATGTTGACTCTACCCTTTTTTGCCTGATGTGTTTCTTTGGTTCCAGTTCTTATGGCAAAAAAAATTTGATTAGCATGACTCTCTATCTTGCTATTATTGCTAGTTTTTGGTTCTCTCGTTTCCCTTCCATGAAGTATGCAATGTCCCAAGATAGGCCCTATAAATGGGTTTACCTTGTGGTTGTCTTTTCCAAGTATGTCAAGTCCCTAAGTAGGTCTAGGTTGTGCAATTGGATGTTATTTAACAATGTCAATATGTGTCAAGTCTCAATATGCTTAATTTTATGTCTTCTGAATTTTAAGATTCATTTTTTCAGTCATTTGGCACTCTCAATCCTTTCCCAACCCTATCATGTGTGAATTCTATCTTGTACCATGTCTATTTTTTCAATGTTAGTTCCCTAAGGAGAATTATTATGTGGCATGCCAATCACACCAACTCAGCTTTCGGAAAGAGCATCTATGGTACCAAAAATTTCTATATTTTCATCCCTAATCTGTGTCATTCCATCATCATCTAGTTTTGTTCATCGTTGTGTGTCCTAGGTAGTAAGAATCTTTTGTGGTCTTCCTTTCTCCTTAGTCTTGCCAACATGGCCTTGCTTGAGCCATCTACCCTTCAACTTGATCCCCTGTCTCACACCTTTTTGGAAGCTCATGGTCTCATTCCATTTCTAAGCAAGTTTAAAGGATCTGAGCAAGATATCACTGAAGCCTTCATCCACATCAATTTAGGAGGTCCTCCTGACTTAAATCAAGGGTTGATACCATTCAAAGCTCCTCTTACCACATTTTGGATGAAGATAGTGATGATCCTTGCATTACTACTTGCAACACAATCCATGTTACCATCGTCAACAACATTATCAATGCCATGGATAAGATCAATGAGACTCTTAAGGTGCTACTCCCGAACCATCCTAGATATGCTCCTATAAATGAATATGTTACAGAGGTCTAGGTCTAGGTCTATTGAGTACTCTATTTTTTCTCATGTTGGATCTCTCTGTTTTTGATATTTTGATCCCCTGCGTGGGATTTTAATTATAGTCTATAATGCCCCTCTATGGGTCTTTTTGAGCACTGTGTTTATTTATGTACGAGTGTCTATTATAGTTTTATGGATCTTTTATGAGCTTCCCTTTTGCAGGTTTTTTTCATAGCTCCTTTACATATTTTTTAGGTAGTTACTTCTCTTAAGCAACCCTTGCGTGGGTATTGCTTGAACTGTATTTTTGTTTATCTGATGTTAGTGTTCCATACAGCCTTATCTGTTGTTGTTTGGACCTTTTTTTAGGTTGTTGCTAGTCAATATGCAGGTATGTGTTATCTTAATCTATTGGTTTTTTAGGTTGTTGCTAGTCAATATGCAGGTATGAGACCACGAACAGGGGGTTCTACACCGTCAAAGTCACCCGGGGTCGCACCCGACCCTGCCCACACCAACATTATCAATTGGATTTTAGATACCCAATTCAACTTTTTGGTAGGGTAGATATTTGAACCTGGGACCTCCCTTGGAGGATTGCCCTCTCCTCTCCAACTCACACAACACCTGGGTATTATGCTATTGGTTTAGCTACCATTTTATGTACTTGAGTTTGGGAACCATTTAAATCCATCACTTAATCATTTTTACCTACCAAAAAAAATTCTACAAGAGGTATACCAAAGTGCCCATCCTTGTCAGTTGTATTTTTCCTTTCTGTGTCTTGTCTAATCACCCCTTTTTCTTCCCCATTTTTTTACAAGTTTTTCTAAGGAGAAGCCCAATTTCATGAGATAATTTCCAATGGTTGAGGCCAAAATTTAGGGGGCTCTTTGTTACATCATTTAAACAAAAACTTACAGTTATTTATTGCATCATTTTAATGGAGAACTCGTTTATATTTGCTTAGCAAGATCTGGTTATCTTGATCAGACTCCCATTGTATCGATCTATTGATTAATGCAATTTTGCTTCCTCGTTTCAGTAGTTTTGTGTGCAGTTTTGTGTGTTATCCTATTTACATGTTACATTATTTAAATGTGTAAATGATGAATTCTTTCACTGGCATGTTCAATCATCTTTGTTACATTATTTGAATGGATGTGATTGGATCAATTTTTATCATCTTCTCCTTCTCTCCTTGCCATATTTTAAGTCTAGCTACAATTACCCAATGAATAAGACATCGGTCTACTGATTGAAGTACTAGCTAGGAGTTATTTTCAAACTTGGTCAAATTTTATGTTGCAGCTTTTATTTAATTTTTATAAATGTGGATGAGCATGAGCATATGAGAAATATTATAGGCTCACCTCCAAGTTTTCCTTACCTTACGCAATTTGTCTAGAGTATTACAATAATATTTTCTTGAGTTAAAGAGGTGGATCTACTAGAGCCCATAGTTCTGATTGGATCAGGGAAGTCTTGTAGTGTGACAAATCTCTTAAGGGTGCAATGATTTCCTCCAACAAGGTTATCCAATGTCTAGTTTTATTAATGGTTACATAGGAGGTTCTAATAGGATTTCACCAAGTTAGAATTCCCCCTACCACTTCTTTAGAATCTATAACATCACATCTTACCTGTACTATTTTCATAGTTTTGGAAACTTTTTTTGCCATTTTAGTTTCCTGGATATAAAGAATATCAAGCTTATTACTTAATTTAGGTCCCTAATACACCTTTGATTTGAGGTGGCATTAGCACCCCTTATATTCCATGAAATGGTAATCATGTCTCATTATGGGCTACTATCCCTGCTTGTGAATTATCAATATCATTTTATTGTTAGGTAAAGAGAAGCTCAACCAACTTAGTTTATGTCCCTTTATCTATGTTTTCTCTTGCCTCCTTCGATCTCACTCAATAAATTGAGGGTTTTCCAATTTTCATTACCTATATTAGAAGTAGGTATTATTATTCTATTCCTCAATATTCTTTCACAACTTTCTTTTTTGTCGTATATATATTCGTTTGGCTCTACTACAGAACCTTTTGACTTGTCCTACTTATTTTATGGTATTTTCTTGTTAATGGTAGATGTATTAACATCTAATAAAATAATTTCTTTACCAATATTTTCTCCTAAATGGTTCATGCACTTCAAGAGAGTCTTTAAAATTTTATGAGACACATTCCTTAGGTTCATCAAGAATTTTTGTCCCTAAATCAGGATCATACTGAATAGATGGTTCCTTGTTAATAGTTGAACCTGTTGTATTATGTCCTCTAAGATTTGATCTACTTTTTCTTCATAGGCTAAAGCCTCAAAAGAGTTGGTACTTCTTCTAATATGCTTCCTTATTGGTCTCCACTATTTATTTTCTTTTATTTATCTAGATTTATTTTTTGGAAGTTGAAAACCATCCTCATCCATATCCATTTGTAAGTTTCTCTTACGGTTTTCAACATATAGTTTTTCTAGACTCTTCTCAGGGAATGATATCTCAATATGCACCATCATGACATCTTCTACATCTAAAAAATATATTTTCATAATCTATGGTTTGGATCCACATCTTATCTCTATACTTAAGAATGATTTATTTTGGTAAAGCTTTACTTATATCAATCATGACCAATATCAGAGCATAAATAGCCAAGAATATATGATCATGAATCAGGTTTCTTGGTATTTACTTCTCATAAAGGCTTCAATACCACTCCAAACTTCTAACTTGCCTTATTGAGTTGTAGGTCCATAGACATTGATAAGTATGAAATGAATATCCAAAAAGAAGCATTCAACTAAAGAGGCTATCCAATGTCTAGTTTTATGAATGGTTACACAAGAGATTCTAATAGGATTCCAACAAGTTAGAATTCCCCCTACCACTCCTTTAGAATCTATAGCATCCTATTTTAATCTTGCCCATACTACTTTCATAGTTTGAAAACTTCTTGTATCAATTTAGTTTCTTGGATACAAAGAATATTAATCTTATTACTTAATCTAGGTCCTTGATACACCTTTGCTTTGAGATGGCATTAGCACCCCTTATATTCCATGATATGGTAATCATATCTCATTACGAGCTACTGGCCTCGCCTACGAATTACCAATATCATTTTGTTGTTTGGTAAATAGAAGTTCAACCAACTTATTTTGTGTCCCTTTCTCTATGTTTTCTCGATGTTATAGCACTACTCACATTATTAGTTTATTTGTGTTATTCCTTGCTATAAACAAATAATTTTGGAGATTTTCTTCAAAAACAAGTTAATCTACAACTTATTTGTTTATTTTGACTGACAAAGATATTTGTAATTTTAATTTTTTTCATTTGAAAAAATCCGCATTGTCCTTGTTCGTATCTTCCTCAATACTTCTCAGATTCCTTTATATGACTGCTCATTTTAAATCATTTTAACTTCTACATAAATAAGAATCATCTAAATCGGACAACCCTTCACAAAGATATGACTCCTGAAAGATGAGACATTTTTTTGGAAAATTTTGCCTTGTTAAAAATTTATTATTATTATTATTTTCTTAAATATTTAACTAAATATATGACCTAATTTTTATTTGTAACAACTTTTATAATATAATATAATATATTTTTTAAAACTTATCTTACTAAAAATTATCTAGAAAAGAAAAGTAAAGTAGTTTTAACATTGAAGAGGTCATAGACCATATGGAATAATATGGATTAGGTGTTTACTCATCCACATTAGAAGGAAAGAGTATGGTGTATAACTTTATTCCTTTTAGATTCAAATATTAGACCTTTTATTTGAAGGTAACTATAGATACCCAATTTTGAACACATGGTTAATCTTCAAGTTTGCCAATCCCTTCATCAATCAGCAAACTCAAATAAATCTTCATTGTGCTCAAATTTAAAACAATTATTGCTCCAAAAGTGATAGTACTAGAGCATGAGTGAAAATATTGATATTGCTATCATGATCTAGTGGCACTTTTGTAACAAATTAAATTTGACCTTTTTTCATTTATTTTTGACCTCTAATAGTCATGAGCAGAAAGTGCTAATGCAATAGCACCCGTGACGTTATTGCCTCTTGATGCTTTTGATTGTCATGCACCAAAATCAATATTTTTGACTTTTTGTCCCTTTCAAGCCTCCAACCATTAATGAACCAAATTTCCAAAAATTTGATTCAGAACCCCTACAGTAGATCCCAAATCCAAAACTTTTCACTCTCATTATCTTCCATTAATGACCTCCTAGTCCTCCTTTCAAATTCTTATTTTCTTCAATATTGTCATATTTAATGCAATTCTGCCCCCAAGGAGCTAGGGTTGCTTATAAAACCAACACTTGGGGTGACATTTTCATTAAGAGCTTTAGAGTAACAAAACTTTACCAAAATCTCTCTAGAATCATAAGCATTTTTATTTTGCATGGCAAGATTATGCCTAGATCTTGCCATAGTATTATGAGTCCACCTTTGCAAGCATTCAAGATCTTTTTCCTTGCAATATCTCTCTAAGCATTCATGTAAGTCTTCAAGCTTTCTTTAAGCAATAAAGTCTACAAGTTATCAAGAAATCATCAAGCATCAAGCATCAAGTCTTCAAACTCCAATATTCAAGTTCCATCAACAAGCAAGATAGCAAGCTTTCATAAAGCTTTCAACAAGGGGAAAACAACCTTGTGTCTTGGGTTGTGCTCTTTCCCCTTATTTGCTTTTGGCTCTTCCTTATTCTTGTAGCTTTAGGCCTTTTATATTTTTTCACTTAGAGCTAGTTTTATATCTTTGCACTTGAATTTAGTTCATCTCTTGTTTTTCATTTAATCTTCATCTTAAGCAAGTAAATTTATCTTTTTTTTGCTTAACATATTCCCTATACTCCTAGCTCAGGGCCCTTTATCGTAGTCATCATAATTTTAGTTTATCTTGCATTTCATGTTGTTGTTTTACTCTTAGAAGTGAAAGTGTCGCTACATTGCAGGTTGATGGTGTTATCTCTTTCTAGTTTACATAGAGTAAAATTATTGTCACTAAGGAAAAGCATTGACTACACTCTCATGACCCAGTGACACTTTTCTATGTGGCATTTATTTCTTGTTTTTATCATCTTATCATTTTTTGTTTATCTAAATAGGAGCTTGATTGTTGTTATTGGAAGTCTAATCTCCTCTCTTAGCTTAATCAAACCCCTCTGCCACTAACTACATATATTTTTGTCTATTTTGTAGGTTAAGTGATAGCACCATCAATAGGTGATAGTGTCAACAACACTTTTATGAGTAGATGATGCTTTTGCCATAGTTCCAAAAATAGTTTTTTTGGTCCTATAACTCTATCATTTAAATTTCTAGGGTTTAGATTTTGTTTGCTGACTATTTAAACCATGTTATACTTTTTTTATTGATAAAATAGATAAAATAAAATAAATAACTACTTATTCTTAATCACGTAGGAGAATATCTTAATCATTAAGCTTTAGAATTTAATCAAAATCACATATAGCTACATCTTAGGCTTTTTTTGATATCTTCTTGTGTCCTTCCCTCTTAAAAAAAATATTATTTTCTTATTTATAAAAATCAAAAGAAAATTTTAGTTAGAGGCCTTGTATGTGCATTAGATCTAGGTTAAGGTATTGGACAAAAAGGTGTCTTAGGATAAACATAGTTTCTTTATGAGAAATGTAGGTATTCTTCAATAAACACAACAAACTAGACTTTGAGCTCACAACTTTCCCTAATCTCAAAGTGAGAAAAGGGAAGAGAGACAAGAATGTTGCAAGGAGGCCTTTCATGACACCCCTTCCTTATTTTCCCCTTCACACTTTTTGGTGAACCCAACATGAACACCACCATGGTTCCCAAGATTCCTCTTTGTCCAAGCTAAGCCTTAATCAAACTAAAATTTATCTAAACTTTAATCAAGACCATCTAATCTTATTTTTTTAGATTAAATCACATTAAATATAGATAAAAATAACATAACCAATTGCTAGTTCTACTAAGGGTCTTTATGATCCTTTGAGTAGTTGTCTGAGCTTGATAAGACTCAGTATCTATCTTCATGCAAGATAATATTTAATATTATCTTTATGCGAGATAATATTTAATTAGTTATTCTAAATTTGTATCTTCTAAAATAAAAAGCATGTCTTATTTTTCTTTTCTTTTCAATTGGTTATATGGGATTGAAATGGGCCCCACACATATTATATCATCACCATAGAATGATATTACAACAAAGCTTGGATATTATCCATGTATCACTTGGCAAGAGTTGAAAATTGGTCTCCTCCTTAAATATTGTGGAATCTAACCAATTGAGCTAATGCCACTTGATAAAAGCATATCTTATTATAAATAAGACATCAAAATATTTTTCTATTATGAATTATGAAGGATTAAGGCTTATTTCTCTAAAAAAGTCTCATCTTTTAGGAGTCATATCGTCGTGAAGGGTTGTCCAATTTAGCTTATTCTTAGACCAATTTGTGCAGAATTTGAAGTGCTTTAACATGAGTGCTCATATGAAGGCATATGGGTAATATTGAAAAATATATGACCCTGTGAAGTTAGCCATCCAAAAAAAGGGTAGTGATAATTTTTTAAGTTGCGAAAAACAAATTTGCAAATATTTGTCAACCAATATTCGAATGATGGAAGAAGCATCGGAGGGCTAGGGCTTTAGTGAGGCAAGACATTCTATTTAGATATAGAATTTTTTAGCTAAGTTTCTTTTTCCCTTATTTATCTTAAAAATTTTGCATGCAAATTATTATAAATTTTTAATCAAATATTATATTTGCTATAGGATATTCTAGTAAATTTAAGTAGATTTTGAGTTTTAATTTCCTTCCCATGGATTGATTTATAGCTAAATCCTTAGAATAATCTCTAGTAGTAGAGGTTAGTGAGTACATCATAGAGTATCAATCCTTGTTGCTCAAAGATAGGGTAGTTTTGGTAAATTTAATGGGTATTGGCCAAGGGCTTCAACCTTGAGAAAATGGATTTATAGGAGTTGGAAGTCTCTAGGAGTGAGTCTATCCTTTATTCCCAAAGGTTTCTTCCTAGCCTTTTTTTTATTGTGGAAAACACCCCAATTAGGATGCCACTTTTGGGTAAGTCCCAAGGAGGTAGGGGTATCTATTCTACAAAAAATGTTCAAGGTTCGCACCTAGCCTATCCCCTTCGACACACTCAAAAAGCATATTTAAAGCAACAAAAACATGAACAAGAAAACACAAAAACAAAAAAAAAACATAAAAAACACAACAAAAAATACAAAAACAACAAAAGATAACAAAATAAACATAAAAACAAAAAAAGCACAAAAATAACAAAACACACAAAAAACCACAAAACAACAAAACAATACACAAACACACACAAAACAAAAAACAAAAACAAAAAATAAAAAAAAAAACACAAAAAAAAAACAAAAACATAAAAAAATACGAAAACACAAAACATAAAAAATTTAAAAACACCAAAAACAACACAAAAATAAATTATAACAAAAACAATACAAAACAACATACACATCGAAAAACTAAAAACAAGGAAAAAAATAGATAACAAATTTGGTCTATCTAGGCCAATAGGCTATTCGAGCAAGATTCAACAGAGGAAACATAAGAATGATCAGTCTAGGCCAGTCCTCAATAGGGATCCAATATGTACCAACCTCTAAATTACGAGTATGGTACCAACAATAATTATCTACCTTTATCCAGTTAGCTTGATGAAGTTCCTCAATCCAAGACCTCCAATCAGGAAACTAAGTTATCAAAGGTGGGTAACCATCCCAAGAATTTGTCCAAAAAATTACCTGTTGACCATTATGAATGATCCAAAAAAAATTTGCTTAATCAAATCCTCATTAGTCTTAATAACTGCTAAAATAGGAGAACCTTTGGTAGGCAATTGATAGTGAAGAAGGTCTTTAGAAATTTTGTTCTCGGCATATTTAGCATAAATATTTATGGCCTAAAGAGCATTGGGGTTATGCAAAATCCTCCAATATAGTTTAGAAACTAAAGCCTTATTGTTATTAATAGTATACCGGAATCCTAACCTCTCTTCATTATAGGGAAGGCATATAGTATTCCATTTCACCAAGGTCCATTTTATTTTCTTCTTCGTACCACTCTAGAGGAATTGATGATTTATTTGATCCAATTCTCTAAGAACTATCTTTGGGATATTCAACACACAAAAAAATATAATTAGGTATAGCTTGAAGGACATATTTAACCAAGGTAACCTTTCCCCCAAATGAAAGCCACATATTGGTCCACTTTCCAATTTTATTCTTAACTCTATCCAACAACCAATTCCATTTTTTTTTTCTATCTTTGAATATTGATAGCAATGCCTAAATAAGTGATAAAAAGAGATTTCTTATTATATATTAATTTATCCAATACCATGGATTCCTGTCTGGGAGAGCAATGAAAGAAAATTACTTTAGATTTGTTTTCATTTATTAATTACCCGATAGCATTAGAAAAATAGTTTATGGTTTGCTTAATTTTATAAGCTTCCTTAACTGTAGCTTTACCTAACAAAGTAGAGTCATCAATAAATTGAAGATGATAAATAGGCCTAGATCCATGAGAAATGGTAACTTCCTCAAGGGTTTTGTTTTCTCTATTTTTGGTAATAGTCCTACCCAAGCATTCAACAAGAATGATGAATAAATAAGGGGAGATACAGTCACCTTGCCTAGTACCTTTGGAAGTTAGGAACAATTGAGAAGGTCTACCATTGATAAGAATAGAGTAGGAAACCAAAGAGATACATCCCATAATCTAGTACATCCAATCATAAGAGAAGCCAAATTACCCCAAAACTTTGATAAGAAAGTGTCAATCCACTTTGTTGTAATCTTTTGATAAGTTTGAACGAATGAGCATAGATGGAGATTTTTACATTTCCATAGAATGGATGGATTTTTGAGCAAGAACTATATTATTCACTATTTGATACCCTTCCACATAACCCCCTTTTTCATGGGAAATAATCTTATGCAAAATAGGCTTTAGCCTTTCCACCATGATCTTTGTAATGATTTTGAGAAGAAAATTACATAAAGCTATAGGTCTAAAAGCTAAGATATGATCTACCTCTTGAGCTTTTGCAACAAGAGCTATATAAGTTTTATTGATAACCTTCAAAATTTATTTGGCTTTCCTGGCTTCTTCCACCACCTCTAAAAAATTAGCATGAAGGATATCCCAAAACTTTTGGTAGAACTCAATGGGAAAACCATAAAGACTTGGGGTTTTTTCTTTTTGTATTTTAAAAACCGCTTGAAGCTCATTGATAGTAACTAGAGCAATCAAAATATAGTTCTCCTCATTAGTGATAAGAACATTCTGTTGAGAAGCTAATTCAAGAGGTGCAACAACAAAAATATTGAAAAAGTAATTGACAACAACAAATTTCATGTCATCCCAAGTGTAGACAACATATTCAAAATCATATTTCAAGGAAGAAATTAAATTGTGAGATCTTTGAGCTAGAAGACATTTTTGGAAAAAAATTGTGTTTCAATCTCATTCTTTGAGCCATTAAATCCTATATTTTTGCTTCCATAAGAGTTCTCTTTTTTCCCATTCCTCTAATTGAGCTATGATTCTAATTTCATCTATACTTCTACTCTCTATGAGGCCATCTAAACATATCTTATTATTCAAATTTTTAAGTTGAGCAATTTCTTCTTTTTATTTTGCTAAACATCTCCAAACTCTTTCTAGTTTCAAATCTTGGTTTTGGATTTAATGTTTTGCAAAATTTTGGCAAAACACAATATCTTAGTCTCATACCTTGGTTTATCTTCCACCATTGTTGCACTCAGGGTTTGAAGGAACTATCTCTAAGCCACATTAATTAAAATTTAAAAGGTGAGAAACTCACATTGTTTTTTCAAATTTCCACCATGATTGGCTAGTGACCCGAACCTACATTGTTAAGAGTCTTCATCTTAGGAATGTGATTATGTATTAGGAAATTATCAAAGAACAAGAACCTATCCAATCTCTCCATGATACAAGCTAAGCCTTGCCTTCTATTAGACCAAGTCATAAGGCCATTATTTGGCTAGATATCCACAAGATGAAGGTTTACAATATATTCACTCATGAGGTCAGTGCTCCTGTCTAAATTTCTATTTTCCCTCATTTCTCATGCAGATAGGATGGTATTGAAATCTCCTCTGATTAATATCCAAGCTTAAAAAAATGAGAGATAAAATAAGTTATATCTTTCCACTATCTTCTATTTTCCTCCCAAGTAGTCAAAGCATAATTTGGGTAGAATGTCTACTTTAAAAAAGTATAGCCCTAAGATTAATGTTAGAATCAGGCCAAGGTTGTCCACCATGGAGGGCATCCCTAAAATTTATTTTTGGGACCAAGTCTTTGAAATCCTTGCCCTTGAAAGGGGTTTCTACAATGGATTTATTTTGGGGGTGCTCCTTAGTGTCATATTTGCTTGAGATCTAAACCATTTTTTGATCAGCTTCTTGAAACTTGTTTCAAGATCTCTTTAATCCATGCCTTGGACGTAAAGATAGGTATGATTTTCACATTTGTTTTGTGCAACAAATTGAAAGCCATTTTCAATCAAGTTTGTAGCATGAATATCTATTGAAAGATAAATTTCTAGCCCATATTGGGTCCCCATTCAACATATCCCACTAAAACATTCAGCAAAAACCATAAAGTATTGGTCGCTAGGGCCCAAAGGCCTCGAAAAACAACCTCTAGAGTCACTTGCGCTCAACACAGATGAAACCTTCACACAATAGTTTACTTCTGAAAACCCTTATTTTCTTCCATAAAGAAAGTACCTCTTCCTAGCCATTTTTTGTTCTAGGAAAAATAGATATAGAATACTAAAAGGGGATCCTTGGTTTATGGGAAGAGAATGACTCTTCCTTACCCACTGATATGAAGGTTTTTCACTTGAAAATGTAAATATATTCCTAGTACCAGTCTATATTAGGATGTATGGGTTTCCCATTGAATTTTAGAATATGGATACCTTCAAGGCAATAGGAAACACTCAGGGAGAATTCCTTGAGATTTTAGAAAACTACAAAGGATATTCTTGGCTATTTATGCTCTCATATTGGTCATGATTAATATAAGTAAAGCTTTACCAAAATCAATCATTATTAAGTATGGGGATAAGATGTGGACCCAAATAATAGACTATAAAAACATATTTTTTAGATGTAGAAGATGACATGAGGGGGGTCATATTGAGATATCATTCCCTTAGAATATTCCAACAAAACTATATGTAGAAAACCGCAAGAGAAACTTACAAATGGATATGGATGAGGATGGTTTTTAACCTCCAAAAATAAATATAGACAAATAAAAATAAATAAATAGTGGAGACTAGTAGGGAAGCATATTGGAAGAAATACCAACTCTTTTAAGGCTTTAACCTATGAAGAAAAATTAGACCAAAGCTTAGAGGACACAATAAAACAGGTTCAACATATTAACAAAGAACCGTCCATTCAGTATGATCTTGATGTAGGGATAAACATTCTTGATGAACCTAAGGAATGTGTCACATCAAATTTTGAAGACTCTCTTGAATTACCATGAACCATTAAAGAGAAAACATTGGTAAATAAAATGTGGTGTTAGATGTTAATACCTCTACCATTACTAAGAAAATACCATAAAATGAGCAGGACAAGTCAAAAGGTTGTGTAGTAGAGCCAAGAGAAGATAAATATAACAAAAAAATAAAGTTGTGAAATAATATTAAGGAATAGAATAATAATATCCACTCCTAATATAGGTAATAAAAAATTAGGAAACCCCTCAAATCATCAAGTGAGATCCAAGGAAGCAAGAGAAAACATAGAGAAAGGGACACAAACTAAGTTGGTTGAATTTCTCTTTACCAAACAACAAAATTATATTGGTAATTTGTAGGTGGAGTCTATAACCCATAATGAGACATGATTACTATCTCATGGAATATAAGGGGTGCTAATGCCCCTTCAAATCAAAGGTGTATTAGGGACCTATATTAAGTAATAAGCTTGATATTCTTTGTATATAATAAAACAAAATGACAAAAGAAGTTTTCAAAACTATGAAAGTAGTGGGGGCAATATGTGAATAGGATGCTATAGATTCTAAAGGAGTGGTAGGGGAAATTCTAACTTGTTGGAATCCTATTAGAACCTCCTATGTAATAATTCATAAAACTAGACATTGGATAACCTCTTTAGTTGAATGCTTCTTTGTATATATATTTATTTCATCCTTATCAATGTCTATGGACCTACAACTCAGTCACGTAGGTTAGAAGTTTGGAGTGGGATTGAATCCCTTATGAGAATTAAAGACCAAGAAACCTGATTCATGATCGTAGGAGAATTTAATTCCATAACCAAGATGGATGAAAATTTTAGAAGAATTAGAAAACTAACCCAAAGCATGAGAGATTTTTTAGCTTTTATTCAAAATAATAATATATGGGAGGTTGAGTTTGAAGAAGACAACTATACATGGACCAACAACACGAGAGGCCAAAACCTAATAGTAAAAAAATTAGATAGATGCATTCTCTAAAATCATTGGTTAGATGAAGGGACTTGTGCTAAAATGAATACCTTGAAAAGGATTGGTTTAGATCATTGTCCAATAAAAGTTAAAATGGTGGTAAGTGAATTCAAAAAAATATCATATTTTAAATATGATAATATGTTGGAAGACCATCCTAAATTTATTTATATGATAGCACAATTGTGGAATTATTCAAAAAATAATGGGCTATATACACTTCCAAAACAAATTAAATCAATGACATCTAAATTAAAAGGATGGAACAAGAACACTTCTAGAAATATTTTTGAGAAGAAAGAACTAAAATATAAACTTTCAAAATTTCCAAAATATGATCATAATAATCCAAGTTCAGAGGAAAGGAAGTTACTTAGTGAATATCATAATATTTTGAGCAAGAAAGAGAAATTTTGGATATTAAAATCATGACAGAATTGGTTAAAAGGAGATAAAACCACAAAGTTTTTTCATATGATGGCAATAGTACAGAGATCAACATCTAAATTAGTAGAATTAAATCAGTAGAAGGGTTTTGGATTCAATACTATAAAGTGTTCTAAGATTAGAACACTTTGAAGTTCGTAAAGTTAAACTTTTACAAGAAGTTCCTTCAGTTATAACAAATGAAGATGATAGGAAATTGATGGAGCCTATTACTCTGGAAGAAGTTCATCTAGCTCTTTTCTATTTTAACAAGGATAAATCCCCAAGTCTAAATGGGTTTTCTACAACATTATATCAACATAATTGGGATATAGTTAAGGATTCTTTATTGGTAGTAATGGAACAGACTAGGGTAAAATAATACATACCTTATAAAATAATACAACATATCTTACCTTATTCCAAAAAATAAGGATGTAGAATTGTTTAAGCGTATGTAATATGGCATATAATATTATTTATAAAGTGATGGTGAATCAATTAAGACAACTATTAGACAAAATTATTTTAGAAGAGCAAGGAGTATTTGTGAAAGGGAGACAAATTCTAGGCATTATCATAGTAGCTCATGAAGTTATGCATTCAATAACTTCAAGAAAAGAGAAATCAATGATATTAAAACTTGATATGAGTAAGGCCTATGATAGGGTAAATTAGGATTTTTCTTTTGTAGTATTAGAAAATTTTGGATTTGGGAAGAAATGAGTGATATGAATTATAGCTTATGTCTATAATTTTATTTAGTATTGATAAATGGGTTAGTAACATAATCATTTAAAGCCAAGAGAGGTCTTAGATAGGGAGATCCTCTATCACCATATTTTTTCATTAATATGGCAGAGGTTTTGGATAGGAACATGAAGAAGGCTAACCAAGACGGGCTTATAAGTAGACTTAAGGCTAGTAATAACATCGACAACATCACCCATAAACAATTTGTAGATGATACAACCCTTTTTGGGATGGCAAGGATAAACAAGTCCAGAGCTTTGAATAACTTATTAAAGAAATACGAAAGAGCATTAGGGAAAAATTTAATAGGACAAGATCCAAAATTTACTTTGCCCCAACTAAAGTCAAAGTAGGGATATGCAAGTTACTTCTAATGGAGGAGGCAAACTTACCATCAACTTATCTAGGGATGCCCTTATTTTAGGGGAGAATGAGGATAGAATTATGGAATATAATTCTAAATAAAGTTTAGAATAAAATATCGACATGGAAAGGTAGATGGTTATTATTAGAAGGAAGAGTGCAACTAATTAAATCAGTCTTATAGGTCATTCCAACATATTATACGCCCTTGTATACTATGCCAAAATCAATAGAAAAATATTTAATCTATATTATGTAGTTATTTTTATGGTCAAAATTACATGATAAAAGGAAATTTCCTTTGGTGAAATGGAGCAAGGCGTGTGATAATAAAACTAGGGGAGGTCTCAGTTTAACAGTTCTTACGGATGAAAACTTAGCTCTTAAGGGAAAAGTAATTTGGAGATTGTACAAAGAGAGTTAAAGACAATGTGCAAAAAATGTTCTAATTATGTTGAGCCCAATGACCCAAGCTTAATATTTACTACCTTTTCTCTACCAAATGGTTATGCACTATGGAACGGTTTAAAAAATCAATTGATCTAGTGATTAAAGGTTTAATACATTGATGCTAGGAGTCATTTGAGTAGAAAGATAACAACAATGATTTTTCTAAAGGAAGCTAAGGATAAGTTGATTTGGGAGTTGAATAGCTTAGGATAATACACACTAAGAAGTGGATATAATGTAAAGCACCAACAAAATAGAAATATTGCAAGAATATAGAGAGATATTTGGGATAGCTCGAGCATTCCTAAAGTTAAAATGTTTGTTTGGCTAGTAGGTCATAAAAGAATTTTATCCTAGGATAACCTTTGAAAAAATAAGTATAAACCATCTCTTAGGACACTGCTCACTAGTTTGGAAACTATGGCAATGGATTCTTAATATGTTTGGTAAATGCATGGTGATGAATGATAAAATTAAAGAATAGTTAAAGCAATGTCAAAGCACTTTTAAAAGTGATACTTTACAGATAATCTAGGAAGTATAAAAAGATATAATACTTTGGATTGTATGGCTAGAAAGGAGTAGAAGAATATTTAAAGGAAAGGAAAGTAATTTAGATTTAATGAATAGGAAGATTTATTTAGCCATAGAGGAGTCTAAGCCAACCCTATCAACTCATCCAATCCCTAATCTAGAAGCAAATAGCATCGATAGATGGACTCAAGTCATCAAATGGAAATATGGTGTTGGGTATAAGAGAATGAAAAAGAAGGCAAAGAATATAAAGTGGAACCCACCAAATGTGGAGTTGGTCAAATTGAATTTTGATGGTGCATCTAAAGGAAATCCAAGACTAGTAGGAGGAATAATTAGAAATAATTGAGGAGAGATTTTGTCTCAATATGCTTTAAATAATGGATTTAATATAAATAATGAAGTTGAGGCTTGTGCAGCTTTGGAAGGGTTAAAATTATACAAATAAATTAAATGGAACAAAGTATGGATGGAAGGTGATTCAATCATAGTAATAAATGCATTTTTGAGTAAAGAAAAGGTTCCATGGAACATATAAAATATAATTGTAGAAATTCAAGACCTTGTTATAGAGATTGAAGAAATCGGGTTTACACATACGTTAAGGGAAGAAAACAAATGTGTAGATAGGCTAGCCAATAGAGGGGTTTTAATTGAGGGTTGTAAAGTTAAATTCTCTTTCCCATGGTTAGAGGAAGTAGGAGGTTTAGCTAAAGCTGACAATAAAATGTTGATTTCCTGATTCAAATAATGATTTAGAATTACTTTAATGTTTTCCATCGGTGATATCTACTTTATTTTATAACATTAACGTGCTTTCATATAAACTATTTATTATAATTTTTATGGTTGCACTTGTGCTTCAGGTGGGAACCAACAATCCAAATCGAGTAAAGCAAACTATGATAGTGAGATGTTTTGAAAATAGTACTATACTAAGATGGAATGCATAAATAGTAGAGGTGAAGTTTTGGTATTGTGAAGGTTGTTATAGGAAAATTTCAAGAAGGATGTTGAATTTTGTAATAGTTGTATTCACACAAAAAATTCAAAAAGTTTCAGAAAATAAAAATAAAGAATCCTTGAATTTGGTCTTCTAAAATATTTTAACACAATATTTACTATATCCCTTATCTTAGGTTGACAAATATCTAGCCTTTTCAAGGGTTTTTACATATTACCCTTTCGAGATCTATATTCGCTTTTTTCCTCAAAAAATGTTAATTTATTTGGGAGAGTTATACATTTCTTTCTAGCAGTCAAATTTACAACATTCTTCCACCATATCAACTGATAATTTTGAGTACTACAAAAAAAATGATCATATGCCAAATTCTGAGTAATATTGAAGAAGTTATGTCTATTTGAAGTTGGGCTTACAGTGCTATTTTTAGTTTGAGAAAAAATTCAAGTAAAAAAAAAGATGTAGACTTTATTTCAGAAAAAAGATAGAGTTTATTTTTAGGGAAAAAATGGGTGCTTTATTATTTTTAAAAGTTATTTATTCTAAAAGGGGATTCTTTTATGAATTCAATTTAACCAATTGTGCAATTGTGATTGTAAACAATGTGCATTGTCGGTAGAGTCTGACACCTACATTATTTTTCTTCTACATTTTTCAAGTTTTGCAAGTAATATTTTGTATCCATCCCTTTTGCAATGGCTTGTAAGTAGGATACCCATCATGAGGATACTTTTGGAGCATTAGTGAATACAAGTATGGTCCAATAAATTTGAGCAGAGAGCCACAATCGTTTCATGCAAGATCTTATGGCAACATGTCAAGCAATGCTTCAACATTTAGTACCAAGTATCAGTCATCAACCTATGGAGGATAATACAAGGCAATTTATACCCTTTTCTATGGGAATTTGGTTGAGCATTACTCAGATGTTGACACTTGTGCAAAAGGTAAAATTGAGATAGTTGCCTCCACTTATGCTATAGGTGTAGTTCTTAAACAGGAACAACAACAATTGTTCCTTCTTGTATGATAACACCATCAACCAATTCAACATTTATATTCTAAGGTGCAACCATCATGGCATCCCCTACAATAGTTTGGTCATCATCTTTAAATAACACACGATAAGGTATAGTAGTAGTCTTCTTTTGGTTGATTATTGTTACCACTATCATTGTCTTTGTATGATCAACTTAGTTTTATAGCCTCAAGTGTCACCACCTATAACCCTTGACCTACAAGATATTACACAACATTTGTCTCTACATGCTCTTCAACAATTGTAGTATTTATTCCTACCTACTCTTTAACAATACTCATAGTAGTTCCTTTAGTTATAACAAATGAGGATGATAGGAAATTGATGGAGCCTATTACTCTGGAAGAAGTTCATCTAGCTCTTTTCTCTTTTAACAAGGATAAATCCCCAAGTTTAAATGGGCTTTCTACAACATTCTATCAACATAATTGGGATATAGTTAAGGATTATTTATTGGTGGTAATGGAATAGTCTAGGGTAAAATAATACATACCTTATAAAATAATACAACATATCTTACCCTGATTCCAAAAAATAAGGATGTAGAATTGTTTAAGCCTATGTAATATGGCATATAATATTATTTATAAAGTGATGGTGAATAAATTAAGACCACTATTAGACAAAATTATTTCAGAAGAGCAAGAAGGATTTGTGAAAGGGAGACAAATTATGGGCATTATCATAGTAGCTCATGAAGTTATGCATTCAATAACTTCAAGTAAAGTGAAATCAATGATCTTAAAACTTGATATGAGTAAGGCCTATGATAGGGTAAATTAGGATTTTTCTTTTGTAGGATTAGAAAATTTTGGATTTGGGAAGAAATGAGTCATATGAATTATAGCTTATGTCTATAATTTTATTTAGTATTGATCAATGGGTTAGTAACATAATCATTTAAATCCAAGAGAGGTTTTAGATAGGGAGATCCTCTATCACCATATTTTTTCATTAATATGGCAGAGGTTTTAGATAGGAACATGAAGAAGGCTAACCAAGACAGGCTTATAAGTAGACTTAAGGCTAGTAATAACATCGACAACATCACCCATAAACAATTTGTATATGATACAACCCTTTTTGGGATGGCAAGGATAAACGAGTCCAGAGCTTTGAATAACTTATTAAAGAAATACGAAAGAGCATTAGGGAAAAATTTAATAGGACAAGATCCAAAATTTACTTTGCCCCAACTAAAGTCAAAGTAGGGATATGCAAGTTACTTCTAATGGAGGAGGCAAATTTACCATCAACTTATCTAGGGATGCCCTTATTTTAGGTGAGAATGAGGATAGAATTATGGAATATAATTCTAAATAAAGTTTAGAATAAAATATCGACATGGAAAGGTAGATGGTTATCATTAGAAGGAAGAGTGCAACTAATTAAATCAGTCTTATAGGTCATTCCAACATATTATATGTCCTTGTATACTATGCCAAAATCAATAGAAAAATATTTAATCTATATTATGTAGTTATTTTTGTGGTCAATATTACATGATAAAAGGAAATTTCCTTAGGTGAAATGGAGCAAGACGTGTGATAATAAAACTAGGGGAGGTCTCAATTTAACAGTTCTTACGGATGCAAACTTAGCTCTTAAAGGAAAAGTAATTTGGAGATTGTACAAAGAGAGTCAAAGACAATGTGCAAAAAATGTTCTAATTATGTTGAGCCCAATGACCCAAGCTTAATATTTGCTACATTTTCTCTACCAAATGGTTATGCACTATGGAACAGTTTAAAAAATCAATTGATCTAGTGATTAAAGGTTTAATATGGATGGTGGGAACTAGAGAAATATTTTCTATTTTGATGGATACTTGGTGTGATAAGAAACCACTCAATCTAGATCCAAATTTGAAACCATGGATGAGATTTCTTCAAGATAAATATGGTGATAGAGTTTCAAACATTTCGTACAAGGATCGAGAAGGAAGATACAAATGGAAAGAATTTTTTTTTACAAGTATACAAGACATTGTTGCTAGGAGGCATTTGAGTAGAAATATAACAACAATGATTATTTTGAAGGGAGCTGAGGATAAGTTGATTTGGGAGTTGAATAGCTTAGGATAATACACACTAAGAAGTGGATATAATGTAAAGCACCACAAAAATAGAAATATTGCAAGATTATGGAGAGATATTTGGGATAGCTCGAGCATTCCTAAAGGTAAAATGTTTGTTTGGCTAGTAGGTCTTAAAATAATTTTATCCTAGGATAACCTTTGAAAAAAAAAGTATAAACCATCTCTTAGGACACTGCTCACTAGTTTGGAAACTATGGCAATGGATTCTTAATATGTTTGGTAAATGCATGGTGATGAATGATAAAATTAAAGAATAGTTAAAGCAATGGCAGAGCACTTTTAAAAGTGAGACTTTACAGATAATATAGGAAGTATAAAAATATATAATACTTTGGATTGTATGGCTAGAAAGGAGTAGAAGAATATTTAAAGGAAAGGAAAGTAATTTAGAGTTAATGAATAGGAAGATTTATTTAGCCATAGAGGAGTCTAAGCCAACCCTATCAACTCATCCAATCCCTAATCTAGAAGCAAAGAGCATTGATAGATGGATTCAAGTCATCAAATGGAAATATGGTGTTGGGTATAAGAGAATGAAAAAGAAGGCAAAGAATATAAATTGGAAACCACCAGATGTGGAGTTGGTCAAATTGAATTTTGATGGAGCATCTAAAGGAAATCCAAGACTAGTAGGAGGAGGAATAATTAGAAATAATAGAGGAGAGATTTTGTCTCAATATGCTTTAAATAATGGATTTAATATAAATAATGAAGTTGAGGCTTGTGCAGCTTTGGAAGGGTTAAAATTATACAAATAAATTAAATGGAACAAAGTATGGATGGAAGGTGATTCAATCATAGTAATAAATGCATTTTCGAGTAAAGAAAAGGTTCCATGGAACATATAAAATATAATTGTAGAAATTCAAGACCTTGTTATAGAGCTTGAAGAAATCATGTTTACACATACGTTAAGGGAAGAAAACAAATGTGTAGATAGGCTAGCCAATAGAGGGGTTTTAATTGAGGGTCGTAAAGTTAAATTCTCTTTCCCATGGTTAGAGGAAGTAGTAGGTTTAGCTAAAGCTAACAATAAAATGTTGCTTGCCTGATTCAAATAATGATTCAGAATTACTTTAATGTTTTCCATCGATGATATCTACTTTATTTTATAACATTAATGTGCTTTCATATAAACTATTTATTATAATTTTTGTGGTTGCACTTGTGCTTCAGGTGGGAACCAACAATCCAAATCTAGTAAAGCAAACTGTGATAGTGAGATGTTTTGAAAATAGTACTATACTAAGATGGAATGCATAACTAGTAGAGGTGAATTTTTGGTATTGTGAAGGTTGTTATAGGAAAATTTCAAGAAGGATGTTGAATTTTGTAATAGTTGTATTCACACAAAAAATTCAAAAAGTTTCAAAAAATAAAAATAAAGAATCCATACATTTTATGTAAAATGATGCACGTTTCTAGCTATAGCAACTCAATTGAGACGAGAATTGAATTTATTTGTAAAATCTTAGTCTCTAAAGAAGAGAGTTATGATTTATCAAGGGTGAGGTAACCCAAGTACAACCCCTTGTTCTTGAGCAAAAAACACAAAAAAAAACATGTCTTCTAAAAAATATAGTATTGTACTCCTTAATAAGATTATGCTTAATATTGGGTGTGTGGATTTTTATGTCAATTCTTACTCATTTCAACTGGTAGCACAGCCTAGCAATCCTAGCCTTATATATAGTCTTCTAAAATATTATGGCACAATCTTCATCCACATCCCTCATCTTGGATTTCCAAAAATCTAGCCTCCTTAAGGGTTTTTACATATTACCCTTGATAGATCCCTATTGGATTTTTCTCATAAATCCAAAGCGATTGTAGCCTTGAATTTGGTCTTCTAAAATATTTTAACACAATATTTACTATATCCCTTATCTTAGGTTGACAAATATCTAGCCTTCTCAAGGGTTTTTACATATTACCCTTTCGAGATCTATATTCGCTTTTTTCCTCAAAAAATATTAATTTATTTGGGAGAGTTATACATTTCTTTCTAGCATTCAAATTTATAACATTCTTCCACCATATCAACTGATAATTTTGAGTACTACAAAAAAAATGGTCATATGCCAAATTCTGAGTAATATTGAAGAAGTTATGTCTATTTGAAGTTGGGCTTACAATGCTATTTTTAGTTTGAGAAAAAATTCAAGTAAAAAAAAGATGTAGACTTTATTTTTAGAAAAAAGATAGAGTTTATTTTTAGGAAAAAAATGGGTGCTTTATTATTTTTTAAAGTTCTTTATTCTAAAAGGGGGATTCTTTTATGAATTCAATTTAACCAATTGTGCAATTATGATTGTAAACAATGTGCAGTGTTGGTAGATTCTGACACCTACATTATTTTTCTTCTACATTTTCCAAGTTTTGCAAGTAATATTTTGTATCCATCCCTTTTGCAATGGCTTGTAAGTAGGATACCCATCATGAGGATACTTTTGGAGCATTAGTGAATACAAGTATGGTCCAATAAATTTGAGTAGAGAACCACAATCGTTTCATGCAAGATCTTATGGCAACATGTCAAGCAATGCTTCAACATTTAGTACCAAGTATCAGTCATCAACCTATGGAGGGTAATACAAGGCAATTTATACCCTTTTCTATGGGAATTTGGTTGAGCATTACTCAGATGTGGACACTTGTGCAAAAGGTAAAATTGAGACAGTTGCCTCCACTTATGCTATAGGTGTAGTTCTTAAACAGGGACAACAACAATTGTCCCTTCTTGTATGATAACACCATCAACCAATTCAACATTTATATTCTAAGGTGCTACCATCATGGCATCCCCTACAATAGTTTGGTCATCATCTTTAAATAACACAGGATAAGGTACAGTAGTAGTCTTCTTTTGGTCGATTATTGTTACCACTATCATTGTCTTTGTATGATCAACTTCTAGTTTTATAGCCTCAAGTGTCACCACCTGTAACCCTTGACCTACAAGATATTACACAACATTTGTCTCTACATGCTCTTCAAAAATTGTAGTATTTATTCCTACCTACTCTTTAACAATAGTCATAGTAGTTGTCACAACCACAACAGCAATTTTCACTACAAACACAGTCACCAACACAACAAATACCACCACAACACCATGCACTACCATAGTCCTATTCTTATTTATAACAACAACAACATCCATGTACCACTACATACTTGGTTGGTCACAAGGGGATTCTATGTCAAATTTTCAACAACTTTTTCCCTATTTTAGCAACCTTTTCCCCCTCCTTCGATGAAAGTGGGATCACTTTCCACTAAACAAGGAGAAATTGATAAGACTTAGTATCTATCTTCATGCAAGATAATATTTAATATTATATTCATGTGAGATAATATTTAATTACTTATTATAGTATAATATTAAATTAATTATTTTAAATTAGTATCTTCTAAAATAAAAAGCATATCTTATTTTAAACGACATGTCTTGTTAAAAAGTATGTCTTCTAAAAAAATACATAATTGTACTCCTTTATAATAATGGATATGATTAATATTGGTGTATGAATTTGCATGCCAATTCTTGCTCATATCAAAGCTATTAGGCTATATTAGATATTTAGCAAGCTCAATCTACCAACCTCCCATATAGGGTCTTGCATGTACTTACACCTAGTAAGGAGTATATTACAATGGGTTAGTGGTGTCATAAGGAGGCATATTATTACCCCTCATGTACCATCTTGGCCATATCCAAGCAATCACTTCCACTTATCATTGGAAACCCATGTATTGACTTTCATTCATGTACTAACAGGTATATAGAGTGGAGTCATGTATATAGGGACCTTCAGTATATAGGGAGGCCCTTGAGGTATATAGGTCAAATTTGGTATATCAATGGAATAAGATAAAGGTTTCAAAAATATCTTCTCTTTCTTCTATAATCAACTCTATGAATATTTTGCTTAATTAATTAAACCTTCCTTTTTCTTTCAACCCATAATTGAGAGACACTACCTAACCCATAGTGCCACTCATCAGTTGGCCATCAACCCTAACTTTTCAGTGGAAGGTCTTAAGGATAAGCCCACCTTTGAGAACCCAAACTTCAAAGAAGAATAATATGAGGATACTTCCCCCTTAAATTCTCTAACCCTCGTCCATGATGATCAAGGGATACTGATTTTTAAATTTGTTAATAACATGGATTTCTTCTTACATAAACATAAGGAAGTTGTAGAATCCCTCCTTAGGGAAAGTCATGATGTCCTAGGTGTTTCTACAAGAAAGGGTTCACCCTTGGACCATCCTCAAAAACTTGGTTCAAACCCTTTGAATCAATTAGATTAATCCTTTGGATATTTATGCAAACCTTAAAGCATATACTTCTAATTTCATTGATTATAATATCATTATTGCTTTTGTGGATGATGGGGTGCAAAACATCCCATCTTGCTTAGGTCATCACTCATCTTTGCCTTCCTTTTAGGAACTACTATGAGGTAATATGAGTTATCTTGTATCTCAAAAAGTGGATATGAGTGACTTTCCTAACCCAAATGTAGCAGCAGGTGTCTAATATTCTCATACTCATGTTTATAACCCTCATTCTAATCTCACAAGAATGAGAATGAGTTTCACTAAAAATCATAATCCCATAATCTCTAATATTTTATCCTCTAATACTTTCGTTTTAATTATCTTGGTAGCAAGTCATATGATGCCAATATCAACATTGTATACCCAAGTAAATCAATCTTCTCCCTATGTCAATTATCAATTTCCTCCTTTCTCTTAGCACATGCCTTTTGTGCAATCAAATTTGACTTCTTTTGAACTTTAAAATCTAACCTCTCAACTAAAGTTGCTAAAACAACAAATGACCACAATCCAAGGGACTTCCTCTAGTCATAAGTACTCTTATAATGACTTGTGCAACCAACCTTTAGATCCTTTTGTAGCTAGTCACCCTTTCCCTCTCAACTTTAAAACTCCTAAGTTTCAAATGTACAAAGTAAAGGAAGATCCTATCAACCATATCAAGTTGTTTAAAAACAACTTGTAGTGATATTTATTATGATGAAACATTTCTACTTAAAATATTTTCCAAGAGTCTTAGTAGCCCTACCCTAGAATGGTATTACCAAATACTGAGGCATTCCCTTAAGAGCTTTGGGAATCTTTTTGAGATGTTTGTTAAACAAATTTTTTTCTATATTGAGGATAAGGTCATGATTAGTGACTTATATCAACTCAAACAATCAAAATATGAAAACTTTACTAACTTCTTAGAAAGATGACAAGCCCTAATAGGGAGACTTCAATATGTCCCTCCACAAAAAGACATTTTAGACATATTTATAGATAATGTTAATAGAAATTTACCTTCTTTTTGAATATGAGCAATGTATCTTCTTTTGAAGATGCCATTGACATAGCTAAGAGAGTAGAGACTTACCTCCTCAAGTGAGGATAATTGACATTCAAATTCTGTAAGGATGAAGATAAGTCTTCCTCTAATGCTAAGGGATAATGATAAACACGTTATAGGTGATGTAGTTAAAAACTCATGATAAACCAATAATGTGAGTATTGTGGTGACCCTTCAAAATATTCTTATGGAAGCAACACCAACTATAATCAAGGAGGTGCTCCCAACTAGATGAATCTCCTTTAGCCATCCTAAAGAAAATCCTAAAAGCAAAAATGGTGGAGATTCCACCTACCAAGCCTTTAGATATCTAAAGGGAAAAATCTCCTTGATTTTTCTCCAATGAGCAATGTATCTTCCATCACATTAAAGATCATGCAACCAATAAATGCATTAATCCTAGAAACCCAATCCAAGACTTGATCAATAAAGGTCAAGTTGTTCTCAATGGCACTAAATCTCAACCCTCTTCTAATCAAGACCTTGGAATCTTCCAAAATTCATTGTCCAATCATAATCAAAATCAAACATAGCAAATAATGTTCACTATAGGAATGTCCCACCTCCAAATCAAAGGATGGTGGAAGTGATCCATTATTTTGGTCATCTTTATCACATTTGTGTTGTACCTAGACAACACCAATGCAAAGATCCTTCATTGGATCAACCTTCAAGAACTTATTTGTGATAGCTTTAGCACCATTCCATTAGAGAGAGAAAGAAAATATATACTATTGAGAATGAATAATGAGATACATTCGAGTAAGGGTATGAGACCCTTTATATAGGAAGATAGGTTCCTTGGCTAACACTCTACCTAATTGTGCAAAGGATAACTTGCACATATACAACTTGCACATTGACACTTGTGCATTTACTATGTTGCATGAAGTAACTAGATAACTTCCCCCTAAAGTAATCTAACATAACAAAATGATGTAATATATTCTAACACCCCCTGTATTACATTATTTGGTATGAAGTTCTCTTGAATCACATAGATGATCTTTGAATGTTTGAAACTTGATTTTTCCAAGTGCCTTTGTAAAGATGTCTGCTAGTTGATCTTTTGTAGGTACATACTTGAGGATAATGTGCTTGTTCTAAAAGTGTTCTCTGATGAAATGACATTGAGCTTCAATATGCTTTGTTCTTTCATGTATAATTGGATTCTTGATCAGATTCAATACTCCTTGATTATCACAGAATATCATAGTCGGAGTTCGTTTGATTCCCATGTCAGATAGTATGTATTGCAACCATAGGGCTTCACAGGTTGTATCTCTTGTTGCTTTGTATTCTTCTTCAGTTGATGATTGTGCTACTGTATGTTGTTTCTTGTTGTGCCAAGATATGGGTTCGGATCCAAGATAGAAGACATAACCTAAGGTAGATTTCCTGTCATCAATAGACCCAACATAATCTGAATATGAGTATCCTTGTAGACAAAAGTCTTTGACATTCTTCATATAAGTTAGTCCATAGTCCGTAGTCTTCTTGATATATTGTAATATTCTTTTCATAGCTTTCCAGTGACTTTATCTTGGTTCTTGCATGAACCGTGAAAGATAATTTACTACAAATGCTATGTCTGGTCAGTTTTTTGTTAAGTATAGAAGACTTCCAATCAATTGACGATACATTGTTGCTGAAATCAATGGTGTTTTATCATTTTTGGATAGTTGAATTCCTTGTTCCATTGGTGTATCTTTGGGCTTGCACTCTATCATCCTATATTTTTCAAGAAGAGCTTTTGCATATTTTTATTGAGTGATAACTATTTTTTCTTCTCCTTGATAAATCTCTAGACCAAGGCAGTAGTTCATTAGACCTAGATCTATCATTTCAAAAGCCTTTTCCAGATCCTTTTTGATATCACTTATTAACTTTTCTGAACTTCCAGTAATCACTATGTCATCAACATATACTATGAGGATCAAGATATCATTTCCAATATTCTTGGTATATAGACTAGGATCTGTTGTACTTCTGTTGAAATTATGATGTAGTAGATGATTATTGATCTTGATGTTCCATGCTCTAGGAGCTTGTTTCAAACCATATAGAGATTTATTCAATTTGCATACCTTACTTTCCTATCCTTGAATGACAAAGCCTTCTGGTTGAGTCATATAGACTTCTTCCTCTAAGTCACCATTAAGGAATGCACTTTTTACATCCATCTGATGAAGTTTCCACCCCTGATGTGTTGCTAGAGCGTAAACTATTTGGATAGTAGTCATTCGAGCTGTTGGTGTGAATGTTTCTTCGTAGTCAATTCCCTTTGTTTGAGTATACCCTTTGGCCACTAGTCGAGCCTTGTATTTATCAAGAGTTCCATCTTCTTTGTATTTGATTTTGTACACCCACTTGCATCCCACTATTTTTTTCCTGGAGGTAGGTTTACTAGATCCCATGTCTTATTCTTCTTGAGTGATGCATATTCGGATTCCATGGTTGCTTTCCAATGTGAGTTTTTTAGTGCTTGAGAGGCTGATATTGGTTCCACTGTGTTACTTAGCATTCCTCTGTTCATTCTGGTCATGCTGCGAGTTTGAGGTCCTATGGTGGTAAGATCTGGCATCCTTTCTAGATTTGATTCTCTGAGAGTATCTCTGAGCCATATTGGTTCTTTTCTTTGTAGTACAATTGATGCTTTTGTATCCTGTTCTTCTGATTCTAGCTCTATGCTCATTGTGTCTTCTTTAGGTAGATTCAGGAGAACTTCTGTGTCACTATTGGATTCATCTGTGTTGATTTTGACTTTCTCATCAAAGATCACATCTCTGCTAATGTAAAATTTCTTTGTAGATGGATCTAATATTTTGTATCTTGTAGATTCATTATCATAGCCAACAAATATCCCTATCATAGTTTTGTCATCTAACTTGGTCCTCTTTTGCTTTGGAATATGCATGTAGGCTTTGCATCCGAAGATTTTTAGTCTTTCTATGTTGGGATTTTGTCCTAACCATGCTTCTTCTAGTGTAATATGCTTGAGTACTCTTGTTGGTAGTCTATTTTGTATGTAGATTGTTGTGTGTACTACTTCAGCCTAGTATTTGTGATCAAGTTGTGCTTCTTTTAACATACATCTTACCATTTCCATTATTGATCTATTTCTTCTTTCTGCAATTCCATTTTGTTGAGGCGAGTATGTTGTAGTAAGTTGTCTTTTGATTCCATTGTCTTCAAGAAAGGAGTCAAATTCCTTAGAAACAAATTCTCCTCCTCTATCTGAACGAAGTGCTTTTATGGACTTTCCTGATTCTTTTTCAACTTGAAGTTTGAATTGTTTGAAGTAGCTAAATGCTTCTGATTTGTATTTCATGAAATATACCCACATTTTTCTAGTATGATCATCAAAAAATATCTGAAAGTATTTATGTCCTCCAACACTATCAACTTTCATTGGTCCACACAAATCTGTATATATTATTTCTAGAGGATGTTGAGCTTTGTGTTGACGAAGTTCGAAAGGAATTCTATGTTGTTTTCCTGCTAGACATTCTGCACATACAATAGTTTTTGGAGATAAGTTGGGTAGTCCTTTCACCATTTGATATCTGAATAATTCCTTCATTGATGTCTCATTGGTATGTCCTAGTCGTTTGTGCCATAGTTTTGAAGCATTGATTGAAAGAGTTGAGTGAATAGCGGTGTCCAGGACAAATAGGCCATTTTTATATGATCCTGATGCTATCATTCTTCCCTGTCTGGAGATGTGACATTGCTTTCTGCCAGTGAGAACCTTGAACTCAATAGTTAAGTCTTGATCCATGAGTTGAGAAATAGAAATAAGATTGGTGGTTAATCCTAGAACATACAATACATTTTTTATTATACCTCTTCCATCCTTAAGATTTACTAGAATATTTCTAATTCCTTTCACTTCATATGTTTTTCTATCTGCTACTGCAACTGGCTTTTCATTTATCTTTTTCAAAAAGTTGAACCAATGTATGTTTCTTGTCATATGCTTACTTGCACCTGAATCTATATACCAACACTCCATGATGTTGTTTAGTACTTTATGTATTCCTAGAGATTTTTGGATTATGATATAGTGCTTTTGTAAAAATATAGTTCAATTTTGGTTGATTTTGTACAAATTTTGTAAAGATCAAAAATCAACTTTTCTAACACCTTATTACTCCTAATTGAACTAAGCACTTTTCCAATTTTGAAGAGGTTTTAATGTTGGATTTCTTTTGTCCCTTTTTAGAAATTTTGAGACAAGAAAATTATAAATTTCCAACCTTAACAAATAATATTTAATAACCTCTTTTGTAATCCTTAGGATTCAAGTGTTTCTAATTTCCAATAACCTAGTTTGATGTTGTAACCCTTATCACTCCCAAATTTGGAAAATTAGAAAATTAATAATATTTGCAAAGTATTAAAGAATTTAATCCACGTAGAATTCCTTATTTCTCCTAGGTTAAATTACAAATATTATTTCAATTTGATAAGTTATCCCTTATAGCTTTTGCTTTCAAAATATAAGTTTCAACCTTAGCTTATAACCCTTATATCTCCAAAAATGAAAGCAATAATAAAATGGGATTAAACCTTACCTTTGGATGCTAAATCTCCTCACTGTTCGATGCTCTTTCGACTAGATATAATAGCTATATTAGGTTACCTTTGATGCTAGAATCAATGGAGATTCCTTGTCTTCAATGTTGAATGTAGGCACTTTGGGAGTCAAAGTCTCCTTTGACCTACACTTTCTTCTCCCTTGTATGATGCTCCTCCTCCTTGAAATGTGCTTTTCCCCTTCTAAATTCAGGTGTTGGTTTATGATAGTGCTTTAAATACACTTCTTACACCTTTGAATGGTGTATGGCTGGAAAGTAGTCTTCTCCTTCCAAATGAGCTATGTATTGCCTTTTGTCTTGCTTGTTTGACCTCCTTGGCACCTTAAATAGGATGAGCTGCTTGCACTTTGTGACAAGTGTCACCTGAAACATTTTTTATAGATGCCTTCAATGTAAACCTTGCAATGATGAGGTTTGTAACTCCTCCCAAGCATGTGTAACTCCTTCCAATCATGTGTAACATATTTCAAGCATGTGTAACATCTTCTTGGTGAGTGCTTGAGTCTTCACGTATGTTGGAGAGTATAGAGCATCTGTGCCAAGTGGCACTCAAGGCTTATGCATGCAAGCCTCCCTTGTAACATTTCTTGGAGCCCTTTATCTTGCCTTCTACGTAAACTTGCCTTGTTTCTTGAAATGCAAGTAATCTCCCAATGTCCTTGGCTGCTTCTATGTATTGGCTCTTGGATCTTCGGTGCTCCTCCATGGTGGTCCTATGGTAGCTCCTTGTAGTCTTCAATGGCGGACGTTCTCCTTGGATATACCACATCCTTTTCCTTTGTTGTTGGTTCATTTTCACAACAGTTGAATGCTTCTCTTTTGCTTGATTTTGATAATGCTCCTCTTATGTAGGTAATTTCTTCCTTGTAGGCTACCCTTCTATGTAATATTCGGCTGATTTTTGGCTCCTTGTTATGCTTCCAATGTTGCAGGTGATACGTACTCTTCTAGGGCTTGATTTGAAGATTGAAAACCGGTGTTTGTAAACACCTTGACTCCTTGGACGTATGGGCACTTCGATGGCTCCTTTATTTTTTTGGATAAAACATCCTTGTTGCCCCTTGTAGATAATACTTTTGTCCTTCCAAAAGAACAAAAGTGGTGCTTCTGTAATATATAGTTTTTGCACAAAAATGAAGAGATTTTTACATAATCTTTTTTTTTTTCTTGGATGATAGATGATCCAAGTTAATGCTAATTTTGAATAGGAATTCCTTGCTTTCTACATTGAAATGAACCCCTTATAATTTCCTTGAATCTTGAGACTTCCAAGATCTCGATTTGAGGCTTCCTTCAAGGACTTCAATGGTGGTTTTCTTCTTCACCTTTTGCTTCCAATGGTGGCTTCTATAGGCCATGAAAGTGCTGCATATTTTGTGCTAATTTTTATGCTTTCAACAACATAAATTAATTGAGATAACTAGTTAACAAATCAACTAGTATAGTGCTTAACAATGCACCTTTTAATGGTAACAATAATCTCACCTTATTGCTCCACTAATCTCTTAAAAATGCACTTAATAATTTCATTCAACCTTTCAAGCATAATCTGGAATGAACCCATGCATATTTCACTACAAACACAGTTGTAGGATCAAGTCTTCTTTTTCTCTTTTTTTCAAAGTAGAAGATAGGTAGTTGATAGATAACTCTAAAATCTAATCAACCTCTAATGTGCAAATGAACCTTAAAATGAACCCTTTATTTTTGCACTTTTGAAGACTATAATTCTGCTTTCCCTTCTTGCAACTTTAATCTAAATAAGGTGCTCCAATGAATCTGAAAAGTAATCCAATTAATGAGTTAGCTAGCACCTATAGTTGCATACCTTTTTAAAATATTATTTAGCTCTTTTGCCACTTCTGTAGAGGATGTGGATCTTGGTGTCTAAGATCACCAAGTTGCTACTTCGAGTAGGATCTTGCAGCTTTTTGTAGATTATCTTGAACAACTCCTTTCTTCAAGTCTTCTTGTCGAATTCTGACTTCAAGCAGGATCTTTTGTATCTTCTTTGACACTTCTTGCCTCGTTCTTCTCCTCTAGGGGTTTGGCACTCCTTGCCAAAATCTTCTCTTCTAGGGATTTGGCACTCCTTGCCAAGTTCTTCTTTTTCAAGGATTTGGCAGATCTCCTTCTGGTCTTCTACCTTCTTCTTTTTGGGCTTGTTGTCGGATGGCAATAATTGTCCCAAATATTCTACTTATCAAAAACTTCTCTGATCTCCTTATTCTTACCAAGCTCTTCAAATAATCTCAAAGCAATGGAATTTTCAAGTGGTAGGTCCAAAGGTGCGTCTGTTTTGCAAAACCTGTAGCAATGACTTTCCCTATTCCTATCTAGGAACGATCGTAGCTCTGATACCACTGATAGCTTTAGCACCATTCCATTAGAGAGAGAAAGAAAACATATACTATTGATAATGAAAAACTGATACATTCGAGTAAGGGTATGAGACCCTTTATATAGGAAGATAGGTTCCTTGGCTAGCACTCTACCTAACTGTGCAAAGGACAACTTGCACATATACAACTTGCACATTGACACTTGTGCATTTACTATGTTGCATGAAGTAACTAGATAACTTCCCCCTAAAGTAATCTAACATAACCAAATGATGTAATATATTCTAACACTTTGGTCCTTCATGCAAAAATAACTTCTCCCACTGAAGGACCTTCAATAATCATCCAATCAAAAGCCAAGAATAGGAGTAACTTTTATTTGCTTCATCAACTTGAAAGTACTCAAACTAGAATCTCCCTTATCGAGCTTCTCAAGACCTCTCTAACCCATAAGGATGTCTTACTCAAAATTTTGAGTGACCATGTTGTTCCTTGAGATCTTAACCCAAGTGGTCTCACTTTTTTTATGGGATCCATTGGTGTTAATCATGTAACTATATAATGCTATGAGAAGGATATCCCTCAATATTCAGTGATAAAAGCACTCCTATTATATGTCATGGACCACATCGATGATAGGTTTATCAAATGAATCCTAGTCAATAATGACTCTAGTCTTAATGTTTGTAGCCTAAGATTCATCAATTATTTTGGTCTAACCCAAAGGATTTGGAAAATTTTAATATTATTATCATACATTTGATAATGGGGAGCATGAGGCCATTAGCACTATAGTCTTACCCCTCCAATTTGGATCCTATATTCTCAACACCCTTTTCTATGTCATGCATTGTGGCTTAACCTACAACATTCTTATTAGGAGGTCATGGATCCATGTGATTCAGGTCATCCCTTCAACTCTTCATCAATATCTCAAATATGAATATAGGGACAAGACTTATCATATTCCAATTGATCCCAAGCCCTTCGTCTATTTTTAGGTGATTGAGGAAAAGAATCCTAAGGTTTGTCTTTGCCCTTCTCTTAATTTATCTTTTATTCATCCTCTTATTTTTCTCTGCTTTCAATCACTAATACATCAAGGTGTCTCACCTTAAGTAATCAACCTAATAATGAATCTAAAGGTCAAACCTCTAATCTAACCAACATTAACATTAATAATCAAGATAATGATCAACCTTTTTTGGACCTAGCTAAGCTTCCTCCATCTCCTTGAACCTTAGGCTTTCCTTCTAGTAGCAAGGGTAAAACTAAGAAAGTTAGGAGTTGCTTCTTTGTTTGTACTAGTACTATTAATAATGAGAAAATCCATGGCAATAACCCTTTTCCAACTAAAAAACAATATGCTTTGTTCTTTTTGTCAAACTTGTATTTCATTCTAAAATAGATATTTTTAATATAGGATATCAAGGTAAAGGACTAGGCCTGCATGAGGAGGGCATCAAAGAGACCTTACAAACTAAATCTTGGTTAGGATACTATGGGATAGGTTACATCCTCAATTATAGTTAGCCTCTTCCTCCTTTCTCTTTCTCTACTAGTGAAGATGAAACTTGCCTTCCTGATAGGAAGTTCCATGTCGACACCATTCCTTAAAAAAATTATATTGAGATGAGGAGGATGAAAATGGATCATCACTCTTTATATATCCTAGCTTCCCTCTATTTACATGCTTTGTTGGTATAAATATTCTACCCCTAGCCTATCCCAAGTTTATTATTAATGAATATTAATGTGAGATGAAGGACATCCCGAACGATCCTCCTCAAGATGATCCCTCCAACTATTTAATCCAAAATAACTTCTACTTTTATGGATATTTTCTTTATTTTATGAATGTTTCTATCTTGCACCCAGTCAATTACACTCAGTCATCCATCCTACAAATCTTGAAAGCTTGAGAGTGTTTCCCACTCCCCCTCGACTAGAAAACAACTATCGTATTTTTATTGAGGAAACCATTAACATTGATATTGGAAACTTATAAAAATCCCATGATCCTCAATCTAGGTAAAGTCTTGACCTTAACTTAGCATGAATACCTTAGTAGTGGTTTATCTCATTATCCTTTAAGCTCAAGTTTTTCTATACAAATAACACTACAAAATATGAAGCTCCTATTTTAAGGCTTTACATAGAATTAGATTTAAAGGTTGAAAATCTCTCCATTTTTGGAAATATCCAACTTGTGAAGGTTTTTTAAGCCTTAATACTACCATAACTATTATAGGATCGAATATAATATAGCCACAAAATAATAAGGTCAAGATAAAAATATGAATTAGCAATATGGAAAGAAACTTATAGTAGTAATTTGAAAGAGTGTAATCCAAATACTTTTATTAAATTAACTTGTACATCAAATTATGGAGCTTTGTCTCCATTATATAGATTTACAAAATGACCTTTGAATTCTTATCTTGCCACTTGTCTAAGAAACTCTTAATATTTTTTTTTGGGTTGGATAATAAAGGGTTGTACTCGGGTCCCCACCCTTGACAAATTGTAACTCTCTTCTTTAGAGCTTGAGAGTTTACAAATAGATACACTTCTCATATCAATTAAGATGCTATAGCTAGAAAACTACATAATTTTACATAAAATGTTTGAATTCTTTATTTTTATTTTTTGGATCTTTTCAATTTTATGTGTGAATACAAATATTCTGGAATTTAGCATCCTTCTTGACATTTTCCTATAGCAACCTTCACAATACCAAAAAATTCACCTCTATTATTTATGCCTTGCATCTAGTAGAGTAATATTTCCAAAACATCGCACTATCATAATTTGCTTTACCAAATTTGGATTGCTAGTTTCCTTCTGAAACACAAGTGCAACCATAAAAATTATAATAAATAGTTTATATGAAAACACATTATTATTACAAAATAAAGCAGATATTACCAATGGAAAATATTAAAGTAAATCTTAATCATTAATTGATTAAGGCAATCAATATTTTCTTGTCAACTTCAACTAAACTTACAACTTTCTCTAACCATGGAAAGGAGAATTTAACTACATGATCCTCAATCAAAACCCCTTTATTGGCTAGCCTATCTGCACATTTGTTTCCTTCCCTTAATGTATGTGTAAACCTAATTTATTTAAAATCTTTAGCAGGAGCTTGAATTTCCACAATTATCTCTTGTATGTTCCATGAAACATTTGCTTTCCTCAAAATTATATTTATTACTATGAGAGAATCACCTTTCATTCATACTCTGTTCCATTTCATTTGTTTGCACATTTTTAAGCCTTCTAAAGCTTCCAAAGCTTTAGTTTCATTATTTGTCTTAAATTCACTATTGAAATCGTAATGGAATAAAATCTCTCTATTATTTCTAATTATTCCTCCTTTTGTTGGTCCTATATTTTATTTAGATGCTCCATCAAGATTCAATTTAACCCACTCCACATCTGGTGGTTTCCACTTTATATTTATTGCCTTCTTTTTGCTTCTCTTGTAACCAACATCATAATTTCATTTAATGACTTGACTTCATCTATCAAGGCTCTCTACTTCCATATTAAGGTAGAAACTCTTGATATTCACTTAGGACACACATACACACACATAAATATCAAATAATGTAACATACTGTAATACCCACCTATATTACATTATTTGATGTGTGATTATCTTGATCAGCATAGATGATCTCTAAATGTCTAAAACTTGCTTCGACCCAGTACCTAAAATATCTACAATACGATCTTATGTAGGAATGTGTTTCAGCTGAATATCATGACTATGAAAATGATCTTTGATAAAACAGCATTGAGTTTTCAATGTGTTTGTTCATTCATGAATGATTGGATTTTTTATCAAATTTAATACCTCTTGATTACTATAAATTATTATCATTGGAGTTCTTTTGATTCCCATATTTGACAGTAGGTACTATAACCATAATGCTTCATATACTGCATCCTTTGTTGCTACATACTCTAGTTCTATAGATGAAAGTGCTATTGCATGTTGTTTTTTACTGTACCATGAAATGGGTCCTGAACCAAGATCAAAAAAATATAATCTGATGTTTATTTTTTATCATCTATAGATCCAGCATAATTAGAATTTGAATGTCCTTGTAGACAAAAAATCTTATCATCCTTTTTATATTTAAGTTATATTCTATAATTGTGTTGATGTATTGTAATATTCTTTTGTAGCTTTCCAATGACTTTCTTTGGGTTCTTACATAAATCTTGAGAGATAATTTACAACAAAAACTATAAATGGTCGTGTATTTGTTAAATATAAGAGACTTTCAATTAATTAAATTTAGGTTGAAGCTGAAAGGAAAGATGTTTCATCATATCTAGATAATTGTAGTCTTTCTTTTATAGGAGTATCCTTGGGCTTACAATTATTCATTATGTATTTCTCAAGTAATGATTTTACATACTTTGTTTGTGTTATTGTAATACTATCTCGTTTTGATGAACTTATAAACCAAGGAAATAATGCAGAAGTCCCAAATCTATCACCTCAAAATCCTTCTTTAGATCCTTTTTAACTTCATTTATTAAACTTTTTGAAATTCTTGTAATTACTATAACATCAGCATATACCATAAGTATTATTATGTCACTTCCAACCTTTTTTGTGTAGAGGTTTGGATTTGACAAGCTTATTTTAAAGTTATATTGTAGTAATGATTATTGATTTGTATATACCATGATATTAGAGCTTGCTTTAAACCATACAAATATTTTTTTAAATTACAAACTTTTTGTTCATATCCCTTAATTACAAATCCTTCTAGTTGTGACATATAAACTTCTTCCAGATCACCATTAAGAAATGCACTTTTTACATCCATCTGATAAAGTTTTCATCCATTATGTGTTGCCAAATCACAAATTGTTCTAATAGTAGTCATTCTTGTTTTTGGTGCAAAAGTATCTTCATAATCAATCCTTTTTGTTTGAGTGTATCCTTTTGCAACTAATCGAGCTTTGTACTTGTCAAGCAAACCATTTTCGTTATAATTTACCTTGTAGATCCATTTACAACCAACTATTTTATTTCCTAGAGGCAACTCAACTAGATTTCATGATTTATTTTTCAACAATGTCATATAGTATGCTTTCATAGATGCCTTCCATTTTGTATGATTCAAATCTTGAAGTGTTGTTGTAGGTTTTGCTATAGAGCTTAACAATCCCTTGTTTATTCTAGTTAGACTATGAATTTGAGGTCTTGTAGTAGTAAGATCTGGCATTTGTTCTAGATTTGAATCTTTAAGTGTATTTCTAAGCCAAATAGGTTACTTTCTCTATAATTTTATAGTAGTTTATTCATTTTTTTCATCTTGTAATTTTGACTCTGTATCTTCATTTGATGAGTCTTCTTCTAAAAAATTAGAAAAACTTTTGAATCAACCTTTTTTTTTTTAATATCACTTTTTTATTTTTTCATCATATATTACATCTTTTCTTACATAGATTTTCTTTGTTATTGGATCAATTATTCTATATCCTATATACTCATCATCATAACCAAGAAATATACCACACATAGTCTTTTCATCTAATTTTGTTCTTTTTTGCTTTGGAATATGCATATAAGCCTTACATCCAAAGATTCTCAATTTTTCTATAGTTGGTTTTTGTCCTGACCATACTTATTTTGGTGTAACATTATTAAGTATTCTTGTAGATAATCTATTTTGCAAATAAACAATTGTTTTAACTGCCTCTACCCAATATTGATGATCAAGATGAGTTTATTTTAACATAAACCTAACAATATCCATAATAAATCTATTTCTTATTTGTATAATACCATTTTTTTTTTTTGAATATACTATAGTGAGTTGTCTTTTTATTATGTTTTCTTCTAGAAATAAACTGAATTCTTTTGACAAAAATTCATCACCTCTATCTGAACGAAGATTCTTGATGGTTTTTTTTTATTCTTTTTCAACTAGAAGTTTGAATTTTTTGAAACAACTAATTGCTTCAAATTTGAATTTCATGAAGTACACCCATATTTTTATGGAATGATCATTGACAAATAGTTTAAAATATTTGTGTCCTCCAATACTAGTAACATTCATTGGTCCACATAAGTCTATATAAATTAATTCCAATGGTTTTTTAGCTCTATATTGATGAAGTTCAAAAGGTATCCTATGTTGTTTTCCTGCTAGATATTTTGGACAAATTGTAGACTCCCAAGAAATATTAGGTAAACCTTTTACCATTTGATATTTAGTCATTTTGTTCAATGATGATGCACTTATATGTCCTAGTCTCTTATGTCAAATTTCTTCAGTTTATGAGATTCCTACTGATAGAGTTATATTTGTTACTATGTCTAGAGTGAACAATATATCTCTATAAGATCCTGAGGCTATCACTTTTTCTTGCTTGATAATAAGACATTGTTTTTTCCTTTGACAAATTTTAATTCAACTACTAAATTTTGATTCATAAGTTGAGATACTAAAAGGAGATTAGTAGTTAATCCTGAAACATATAACACATTATTGATAACTCCTTTTCCATTTCTAATATCAACTAGAACATCTCCTACTCCTTTGACTTCATAAGCCGTACTATTTGCTATGATAATTGGTTTCTCATATTTTTCATGAAAAGTATTAAACCATTGTTTGTTTCCTATCATATGCTGACTTGCTCCAAAATCTATGTACCAATAATCCATTATGATTTTTGAGTTTGAAATAATTCAAAATTCTTATGGAGTAGTAAGCCTTATGTCTCCCAAATAAATAAACAAGAAAAATTTAGCTCCAAAATTGAATTTTCAGAATTTAAAAATTTCTTTAATTTTTTAATTTCAATTTCTCAAAACTAAAAAAAATTAAATACCCTAGTTGAATTCCTTATCACTCCAGTCTTCTAATAAATCAATAATTCTAATTTAACCTCATATCTCCTAAATTTAATTTTATTTCACAAAAAATCAAATAATGTATATCCCTTTTTCACTAATGTACCCCCTTGGTATTTTATGTCCCTTATATCTCCAAAGTCTAACCTTAATTTTATAATTAATATCAAAAACTTATAACTACTGAATAAAAACATGCACCTATAAATATTTAAATCTTTCTCGAAATAAAGCAATCAATATGTTGATAAATTTGAGGTGTTCATCTTATGTTTCTCATGTGGTAATGTGGAATATTTTCTTATAATGCTTTTGATACAAATATTATGCTTTCCTCACATCTAATGGTTTCAAATCGTTACACATTTGCTTGAATATATTATGTTCGGGTGAAACTCCTTATTGCTAAATGTAATATTTACACCTATTTTGTAGGCTCTAAGTTAAACTTTTCTCAATATACATAACACTATGCTCTATGTAATGCTTTGTATTGTGATTGTATGATGTTCATCACATATTTCACATTGATATTGGTTGTGATGCCACATGTGGAATATTAGCTTTGGATTTTGCTATAGAATTTGTATTGCACTCACCAAATAGACAGATGCTTTCTATTGTAACACCAACTATAATTGAATATGAGTTGCTCTCAACTGCAAACTCGTATAGCTCTCAAGTGTAATATCGAATGGATGTGTTGCTCTTAGGTGTAATGTTTAAGCATTACTCTCCTAGCGCTTGGCTACAAATGTTATACACTGGTTGATATCCCAATAGATAGTGCTTGGAATTATTAACTTTCAAACATCGTGTTGCTTCTCTTACTTGATGCTTAGAATCCTCAACTTTGCATTGTTGTAACCCAAAATGTTGCATGTTGTCTCTATAGTTTTGGCTTGGTGAACTTTTAAGAATTTATTCCCTTGGCTTGATATCCTTTGTGCTAATATATTATTGTTTATTAACTTTGGTGTGTTGCAGATTTTATAACTCATGGCATTGAACAATAATGTTTACATAAACCTTTGTCTAATTCTAATATCAAGCCTACCTAATATAAGTTGCCTAGTTCTGACATGAGTTGCTTGATTATCTTAGACTACTACACTCCCTTAGACTTAGATCTATTTCCATATTGCTTATATTGTAAGCTTCTTACTCAGGCCTTTGTGTTATACTAGCTTTGTTATAAGCTATTCTCTTATAATATTCTTTGAGCTTCAATTTCTGTGTTAATCACCACTTGCTTTCCTTGAGCTATTTTGATCTCTTTCCAATCCTCTATAATATCTCTTCTCTGAATATATTTCAAGCCTTCTCTTTATATGGTTGCTTGCAAACCTCAATTCTATTACACTTCTAGCCTCTTTTTCTTTTCTACATAGGCCTCTTAAACTATTCTTTATTAGGCTTATATTTCTTCAATATAAAGACCTCTTTTCTTTGAAGGATATATATTTATTCTTCTCTATTGGCTTTTTGAAACAATGTCAAGGTCAATATGACCTGAAACTTCTTCTTTGCACTTATCTAAAACTCTTCTCTATCTGCTATAGGAATCTTCTCATACTTCTGATGCTCAATATCTGCTACAACTCTATCTCTTAATCATTAATATCTTAGGCCACACCTAAGAACTCAAACTCAAATCTCTAATGTCAAAGTGACATTGAATTAATCCTTGACAAGGTGACTCTGAATATCCCTGAATCTTCTATCAATACAAAGGATTGACAATTTCCCTGAATGATCAACTATCTTAAACTTAATACACCTTTTAATATAGTTGAGTTATGGTCTTCACTAGTTATACTTCAATCGTGGAAAGACTCTAGCCTTTCTACTCAATATGACCTTACAATAGAGTCTAGGTATCACTACCTTCAAAGTAAACAAACTCTTAATTAATTTTATCAAATTGAATAAATTTGATTTTTGTAAGTGGCTAAAATAACTCTATCAAATTGGACAAAGTCTAGTAGTAGCTCTGATATCACAGAAGGTTTTTTAAGCCTTAATACTACCACATATATCACATATAACCACAAAATAATAAGGTCAAGATAATAATATGAATTAACAATATGGAAAGAAACTTACAGTAGTAATATGAAAGAGTGTAATCCAAATAATTTTATTAAAAGAACTTGTACATCAAATTATGGAGCTTTGTCTCCATAATATAGTTTTACAAAATGACCTTTAAATTCTTATCTTACCACTTGTCTAGGAAACTTTTGATCTTCACTTAGGACACACACACATGCATATATATCTAATAATGTAATATACTCTAATAACTTGTAGTCAACCAAGTGAATGGTGTTTATAAAATGAAAGACAAAAAATTTAAGCCATATAAAGACATCATCATTGAGCTCATGTCTACTTTTGACAAAATCGTCATTGCATCGATCCCTAGATCTAGTAATTGGCATATCGATGCTATGGAAATGGATGCATCCCTTATCCCTTTAGAGTTGGATGACGAACAAGCCACAATCATCATTTGACAAATTAGAAAGCCTTTAACCTTAGAGTCTATCCAAATTTCTCTATAATTCTTTTTTATAGAAGTATCTTTGGATCCTTGGTTTAAGGATATATTTATATTCCTTATAGTTTGTGTCTATAGCAAAAAGATATAATCATGATCCTTCAAATTTGGTGATCTCATTCTTAAAGAGAATCAAAAGAGCACCAATGGAAAAACCAAGCTCAAAGGTAACTATGAGCCTAATTAGCTATGTCTATTAATCATAACTACCAAGTTTGATTTAGGAGCTTATTGTCTTTCCATGCCTAATAATAAATAACATAAAGAACCAATGAACATAATGCATCTTAAGAGATTTTATATTTGATTCTATATTCATTGCCTATTCTATTAGCTGCCTAATGTTGTTTACTAGCATTCTACCTGATTTCATATCTATTTACATGTATGTGATTATCTATATATAGATTACTTGATGCATATTGAGTTAGGGATTCATGATGACATGTGAACGATGATTCAAATCAGGATTGTTCATTTTTATTACACTAGGTGATCAATGCAAGCAGATCCTCCTAGTCTTATATTTGTGAAAAAACTTAGGGTTCATGTGATTATCTATTGTAGGCAGTAAATACACCTCCCATTAGAAGAAGAAATGACAATATAAGGATTTGCATGATTTTGGTGAAAGTTCAATTTTTTTCTAAATGTACAATGTAGGGTTTGTTTAATTGTACAATGTAGGTTTTGTTTAAATTGTGCAATGTAGGGAATAAATGTGAATGAAATGAAATAAAATGAATTATAATATGCATGAAATATAATTTGATGAAAATAAAATTAAAACTTTAGTAAAGCACTAATGAAATTAAGTTGGCTGAGAAGTTGTAGGTGGTAGTTGTGAATAATGAAATGTCTTAGGTTTCACTTTGGAATGGCTTGGACAAGTATTATAAGCCCCCCATTCAATTTTTGAGGTTGTTCATGGATATGGATGGTTGTTGATTATTGTGAAAAAGTATTGTCATTACTATGGATTATTGTCCATTTTTTCTCAAAAATGTTGTTCATTGCTAAGGAGAATTTCATAACATAGTTCAACATTATTGTGTTTATGCATGTTATTGGTTGGATATGAATTATAAAATTTGTGTGGTTTTTCAGATATACTACTATACTGGAAGGACCTTACAATGAGAATAAAACATTGATTTATAACCAAGTGTATATGATGTTTGTGGATGGAGAATTGTTCATAATTTCTTTCTTTAAATTGTAATTTCCATGTTTGTAAGGTAGTGTACAAATTTTGGAATGGGCAATATGTACTATGGATAGATCTGACATAGGATTTATGATTCCAAGTATGCATGATGGATTACTAAGTTAGTAATCCCATCATTAGAGTTATCCAATTTTGGTTATGTCAAAATCTTACATAAGACATTGTAGATCTAAGGTTGAGGAATTGTAGTAAGGTTTTGTTGCAACCATACAGTTAGTCTTCCTAATAGTACAATTGAACAATAACTTTATATTTGGATGGTAATTGCATATTTTGTACTTGCAGAAGTGAGATTGATGATTACTAAATTGAACGATTACAAAATAACCAAACTATTATCCATTAACTAAGTTTGGCAGATTGTACAATTAGAAAATCGTACAATTCAAGTAAATGTATGGTTGTAACTGTATAATTGAATGTTTTGTGACCGTAAAATAACTATTTTTATGTTTTGGAAATCGTACAGTTGTAACCGTACAACAGTATGGATTGAACCATATTGAGTGCAAGTCACTGACATTCATCCCAAAATATCCCATTTCACCTCCCTCATCAGGATTACTACCACTTGTGCTACATCTATCTCTATCAATTTCTCTCTCATCACTTTTTATCTAGCTCAAACTAATTTATCTCCAGCTATATCTATCAAGTCTTTCAATGATACAGGTCATCAAAAGACCACACAAGAGACAAGATTGACACCAAACTTGCTTGATATTTTTATTGATCAAATCCTGATTTTATAGGCCAAGAATCCTGTATAAAACCACTAGAGAAACCAAATACATGGCAACAAACTATGGATGATTTCACAAGAGGCTACAAAAATCCTATAGCTCTAACAATCAAAAATTTGCATACTAACAATTTATAGGGGATAAAATTTTATAGAGGATTTTAAAATTTTGATTTTCTAGATGGTGAGATTTAGGAAGGTAAACCTAAAAAATACTTCCATCCACTTGAGTGTCATCTACAAAGACATTGAACTCAAAATGTGGTTATACCTTATAATGTTGAAAAACTATTGGGACTTCCTTTATGAACCTTGCTTGTGATAAAAAAAATCATCTCTCTCTTGGGTTGGTTTTGGTCGGTTGTAACACCATGCATGAGCATCTTGTTAAGCTTAGAGGTAGATCTTGGTTCTACATGGGTACTCATCATTATGGATATCCAACAGGTCCACATAGGTTCTTTCTAGCTTTCACATTCATCATATTCCTCCACTTTTATATGTATTGGAGTCCAATGCTTTTGTGGTTGGGAGGAATAATATGGATTAACTAATTTTAATTAAAATTAGTTAATCCCTAAGTGGTTCTTTTTAGGTTCACCTTCCTAAACCTCACCATCTAGAAAGAAAGCCAACAGTGGTCCTCCCACTTTTTTTAGACCCTCATCGATATAAGACAACTTGACCATGATGTAGGGATTATCCTTAAAAACCCATAACACATGAATGGAAACACCTATTCCCTAACCCTTCATATGTCTGTCTATGTAGGATTAATTTGGTGTAATACCTTAGTGTTTAGTTACCACACCTCCATGGGATAACTAAGGCCATTACCACTCACCTAGTAATGAGCATGATCACCTAATCCTCATTCATCATGGTACCAGCAATGTATTTTCTTGTGAAAGATTCCAAATACCTCACTACTTTGGAACATTCGAGTCTCACCATTCAAGGTGAACTATCATAATTATCTAGTTATTACATCACTACAACTCCTAGATTAGCGAATTCCTAACTACTATATCATCACAACTCCTTATAGGATTCACATCTTCCTGGATATTGCATCACTACAACTCCTTATAGGAATGGATTCCTTATTGACTCGAGGCTCCTAATATGGCTCTAGATCCATGCCTAATAACCCCCCACAAAACCCAATATTTATATATAAAAACAAAATAACATCTCTCCCAAATAAGAAAATTGAAGTGCTACTACATTTATAAACTCAATATAGCACATTACTAAGATGTGCAATTTTTAAAATATTTCAAAACAAAATACTAGCATCTAACTTATTCTATATTTCAAAACAAAGGATGGAAAATCATCTAAATTAAATATAATCCATAGGCCATGAATTAAAATTTCCATTTACTCATATGTAAGCATTTCAAATCATCATACGTAAAAATCAATGGCATTTAATCTTCCATTCTTTGATCAAGTTCAGGAATAACAAGAGTATTACATAATATCCCTCTTCTAATATTTGACATAAGGAATACATTGCTAACTTTTCATTATTAATAAAAATACAATTCCACCTCAATGGTCTCTATTGTCATCTTTTATACATTGTCCACTTCATGAAGAACCTCTCCTCGTGAACTTTAATAAGCAACTTAGGGATCAGGACAACTCATGAATGCAAATGCAACTTAACATGCATTATGCAAGCAACCAACCATGCAAGATACATTTCATACATACAAGGAGATAATCCCATACTTCTCTTAGTATTGGATTCCTTTATCTACTCAAGCCTAAAAAATACAATACGATAAATTATTATTTTTTATTGAAATTGCTGCCAAATTCATATTATCCAAAATCTTAAGGGAACAAATACAATATAAAGGCTAACCATAGTTTGGGTGTCTACATCTAGGCCTCAACACCCAACATTCATTGAAGCCATAATAAACTTCCCTCTAACTAGGACAAAGCAAACATAGGTGCATTTACAGGGCCACATAGGGCACCTTTCACTAGAAATAAGCACAATGAAGACCACACTTAAGCCCCCACTACTATATTACAACATGAGGCCTTGAAGGACCAACACGAAGGAGAACTGAGAAATATTGTGACGCTCAGGGAACCTAACTACAAGCATTGGAAGTGAACCACACAAGTGATCCCTTGGTGATCCATGTCAAAAACTGAGATATCCCTAGTGGATGTTATGGGGATGAAAAATCATGCCATCATCAAGACTAAAAATACATACTATATAAAATTGAATGACTAGAGACTACTGGGTTGCACCCTCTAATGGGTGGATTGCACACTATCTACTAAGAAGAGACTACTATACTCTTCCAAAACAAAAACTTCAAGGAAGCAACCATGCTGGAAAAACATCTACTAAGGAGAAGAATCTAAGTGACCTTGCTCCACCTCATGCTACGATGGGAGCCTAATGTGAGGATTGAAATGAGTGTTGTTGGCTTCTAATTCCACTTGATCCAAATGCTCCATTAAGTGTGCCTAATTATGCATCATCGAGCTACCTTGCTCGATTAATTCACCTACCATATTCTTTAATATGTATATTCTATCTAAGCTATGAGTTAAGGTCTCACAGATATGCCTCTTTAGATATGTGATTTATCCTTGTAGTGTTTTCTTCTTA